>JAYKAV010002933.1:373368-387682 GCA_035582835.1 Phoebastria nigripes | reverse complement strand
TTTTTTTTTTTTTTTTTTTTTTGTAGGATTTCCCATTTTTCTCTCAAGATTTCTGTTTACTACGTGATGACTGTAGCTGGGGATTAAATGGGGTAAAATAGCACCTTTGGGGAAAAACCTGCTGAAGAACTCACTGATGTTGCCTCTTATTTGGCAAAACTTATTTTTTTAAGTGCTACTTAAAGCAAAGTGCTTATTTTGCTGAACTGGGATGTCAGTTCATTCGACCCTTTTCTCTGACGTGGCAGGTTCAGATTTCTGAGCAAGAACAGCCACGCTGCAAGAAGTGCCTGAGCACCTTCCCTGTTCCAGCAGACTCCTCTGAGAGGGGTCYACCTTGAACCTCTTTCACATATGAGGCAGCTGTGGTCTGAAGCCTTGGTTAGACGATGGGAGTCCAAGCAATATATCTAAGAAAAAGAGCTTTTAACCATGACAGTCTGTACAAGATTCTTATCTGAATAATTAAATCCTATTAGGTAAAATTTTTCTGGTTGGCAATTTGACTTCAAAAGCAAGCAAGCAAGGAGGCACTTGCTGTCCTGTTTGGTCAGTCCTGGCCTGAGTATGTTATGTGAGTTTATTGACAAGGTGTCTCCTCTGCTGGACTTTAAGAGGAGCATTGAGAGACGGGATCAGCTTCCTGGGCAGTTAGAGCAGAGGCACTTGTGTGGGAAGAGGCAGCACCACCAGTAGACGTTGCACTGGTGCGCTCCTTTGTGTATATTCTCAATTTTTTAGTTACCAACACAGCTAGTGAGCTACCTGGAATGGTGCCTTACTGCCGACATTGGAGGAACTGCACAGAGGAACATCAATTTTCATCTGCTGCTTTGAAAATTTTCATTCCTGACCAATTACTAACCTGTTCTTTAAAGCTGTCTCCTTCCTGGTGTCATGTGTAACTCCATCCTAATGGAATTTGGGTTCTCCTGAGCACTGCCCATGAAACAATTCGGCCAGCTTACCATTCTCTCTGTATGGGAACTCCTAAGATGAGTTTCAGCTCATATATTTATATACACGTTGTCAAACGTATATAAAAATATATAATATACTGACTTTGATTTCTTTAATATCGTTCTTGTGTTGTCTTACACACTTGGGACAGATGCTTTGCTCTTAAATTTTTTTCAGTGATGGTTCAGCTAGACACTTTTGACTAGGGGCAAAAATCTGCAAAGGATTTAATTTAAAAAAATAAGCTTTTATAGACCTTTCAGATGCATTAMAAAACGTTCCATTCCAGTGGTTAGTCTTGATTTATTCAATCTAATTTGGTCATCCTTGCTGGAGGCCTACAATATGATATGTTTACTGTTCTTGTTGAGTTTAATGTCTTCCTTACTGTTGCTCATCTTACTCTAAAATCCATTTACTCTCTCAATTTTTTTATCTGTTGATGTGATACAAGGTATTTGAATAAAAAAAAAAAAATCTTCATTCTGATACTGTGGATTAGACTTTGACACTAGGCTGGTGTTTCTGAGCATAAAGTCTGTACAAATAGCAAATACTATTTTATGATATTGCCTTCAGTATTTGCATGTAACATACTGTTTATAGTAATCCTTAAGGACAGGATTCAGTTCTCAATAGAACATGATCTTGCATGTTAATCCTGACTTGGTTTCTGTCCACAATGACTCATACGTACGAGGAAGAGAAAATAAATAAAACAGGTTGGAATTGATCACTTGATAAAATATGACCATCTTCTGCCAGCTCTTGTTAACTACTGCTGTGTTCACTGAGTTTAATTCTTGCAATGAGAACTGGAGAGGAACAGTTTTGTCATAAAGTAGGGATTTTTTTGTAGATAATAACTACACTGATTTCTGGGTTATTGGGTGCTCTCATGGGAGGGTTAGTGACAATACAGAGCTTTTGCCTTCTAGTTAATTAGAGCAACTCAGCCCCATCATTAGTAGCAGTCATTACTTTCACATCCTAGCCTTCAAATGGCGCGTGGAGAGTTGGATCTTGGTGAACAGGATCCTGTAGCCTTTCCCTTGTCAGTATGTTTAATGTTAGAAGCCAGAAATTGCATTTGCGTTGGTTTTTTTAAAAACTGTTTTCTAATGTCTGGAGCGGGTCCAAGAAATTTGTATACCTAGTAAGGCAGGTGATTTGTCTAATCTAATGTACTGTCTTCCTCATTAGCCAGCAGAAGGTGGTGTGAGAAACCTGTTCTGTGAACAGGAGGCTTCAGTGTGTGATACTGAGAGCGTGCCTCTCCTTTTGTCTGTCCATAAAGTTGACTCAGCTATCAGCCTTGTTTGGGATAGATAACAGAAAAACAAGCTATTCAGTTAATCTTCTGTGATCATACAGAGTATGCGAAGGTGCCTGTGAACTAGGCAAGGCACCACTTTCTTGATGATACTGTAGTTTGCAACAACTTCAAAAACCCAAACAGCAGGTCACCAGAAGGGTAGAGAATGATGATGTTTTGAAGGCCAGTGTGACTGAAATGAAGTCAAAGATTGTTGCAACTTTGTTTTTGTTTGCTAGCATATGGGGAGGTGGAGAAGACTTAAGGGATGGATAGAATCTCAGGGTCACTCATGTTGGAAGGGACCTCTGGAGTTCCTGAGTCTGATCTGCTGCTCAAGGCAGGGTTGATAATGAATTTTGACTGGCTACTCAGGGCTTTGTCTGGTGTGGTCTTGAAAACCTACAAGGACAAGAGATTCTGCAGTCTCTCTTGGCAGCTTTTTCCCTATGCTTAATTATCCYTGTGATTTCCTCCTCCCTGCCCCTTATATCTGGTAGGAACCTCTCCTGTTTCAAACTATGGCCACTCTCTCTTCTTGCAGTGCTGTGAAGCAGCTCACTCTGTTGTCTTGATGATGTCTCCATAGGTATGASCAGGTATTAGCTCCCTTGAAGCCATTTCTCCTCCAGGCCGAACAAGCCCTGCTCCCTCAGTCTCTCCTCAGAGGCCAAGTTCTCCAGCTCCCTCGACCATCCTCTGCTGAACTCATTCCAGTTCATCAATATCTTTCTTGTACTGGGATGCCCAAAACTGGACACAGTATTCTAGATGCAATCTAATGAGTGCCAAGTAAAAGGGGTTAATCACTTCTCCCTACTGTATGTGCTTTTGTTTGTATAGCCCAGGACACCGTTGGCCATCTTTGCTGTCAGGACCGACTGCTGGCTTGTGCTCAGCTTGCTGTTGGCCCCAGCTGAGCCTTTTTTGCAGAACTGCTCCCCAGTTTGCCTGTCCCCAGCCTGTATCATTCCCAGGGCTTATTCCTTCCCAGARGTAGGACTTGGCATTTGTGCCTGTTGAATTTTATGAGGTTCCTGTCACTTCACTCCTCCAGCCTGTCTCAGTCCCTCTGAATGGCAGCTCTGCCTGCAAGTGTGTTGACTGTCCCCCCCCCAGTTTGGGGTCATCTGCAGAGTTTTTGAGGGTATGTTCTGTCTTCTCCTCCGTATCATTGATAGATACAAGTGCCAAAATGAAGCCCTGAGGTATTCTACTCGTTACTTCCTTCCAGGTGGAGTACAGCCATGAGCCACTACTCATTGAGCTCAACAGCATGGTCAGTTTTTCACCCAACTAGTAGTCCATCCACCCAAACAGTGACATCCCAGCTTGGATACAAAGATGTTGCGAGAGGGAGATGGTGTTGAATTCCTTGCTAAAATTAAGGTAGACTGTATCTATTGCTTTGTTCTTACTTGCCGATCTTGCCATTCCATCCTAGAAGGCAAGTCAGCTTGATMGAGCATGATTTAGCCTTGTTAAATCTGTTTTGGCTATTGCAAATCATCATCATCTCCATGTGCCCAGAAATAACTTTCAATAGGATTTGATCCATGATTTTCCCAGAAACTCAAGTGAGGCAGACTGGCCTGTAATTCCCCGAAGCATCTTTCATGCAACATGGTTGCGGCTTCTTTCTTCAGACCTCAGGAACCTCCCTCAGACTCCATGAACTCTCAAAGATATGTAAATCAGTCAGGTTTTGCTTTGAACCTTGTATCGGAATCTGGTTTGTAAATCAAACAGCTTGAAGCTTCTGACCATGAAGACTTTCTTTGGAGAACCAGTATATGACAGCTGTAGACAAGTTTCAGGGAGTTCTCTATTGCCCTAATACTTAAAAACATGGCTTACTAGCCATTCAGAACTGTCCTTACGTGAAGAAATGATAGTGTTTATTGGTTGTCCGTTGCTTATAATTAGTGTTCTATTTCTARAAAGTGGTGCTCGCTGAATGCAGAATGTAACGTTGCATTTAGTCTACCTGACTGCTTATCTTTTAGCTTCCTTGAATTACCATGCCCAGGTCAGCTCTTCTCTTTCTCCCAAGCTGTCCCATCCCAGCTGCCTTATAGCTGAGCTGCCAGACCACACTGCCATCCTTCCTGCAAGATGAGTAAAGGCTTTACTCTGTATAGAGCAAAACCACATTTTGTCAGGTAGCTGTTAATCTGGTTACCTGTAAACTTTGCAAAGCCTGAAAGTGGTTTCTTATTTTCCCATGTCGCTGGTAATACAGCAAAGTCCTTCGCCCACAGGTGGTAACAATTTGAGTGGAAGTTTGTTCTTGGCAAATAGAATATTCAGGGCTCAGCAGTGTTATGGCAAGTGATTGCTTAGGTTGTTAATAATCAGCAAGGTATTTCTGCTAAGTTGATCTTCAACTGCTGCTTATGGAGTTATTTATTTACTCATCAGAGTCTTTGCACAAGATGGTATTGCAGAAACAATTACTGCCTGAACTTGATTTCATAGTGATTTCTGTTCTTTGCCAGAAGAGAGAGAGCAAGCAACAACTGAATTAAATTACTGCTCAAGTAAAAAGAATCCAAATTTTTATAAAGAAACATGCAATATGAAGGTGTTTAGGGAGGGAAAAAGCCCACAAAACTGAAATGTTACTGAAGTAAACACTTCCTTGTTTAAAATGTKGTATATTCCTCATTGGAATCCTAGTGTTTGAAATGGCTTTTGATGGCCAAACCTTAAAGGTGTCTGTAGCATTTTCATTCTTTCCACCTATCTATAGGCTTATGGTCATTACTCCCTCTAGACATCAGTGACTAGTGGGGCCTTCTCTAGCCTTACTCCTAATACCCGATGCTTTACCCCAATTACTAAGAATTGCCCATGAGAAACATCTCATCATATAATAATGCAAAGCACAGTGGGATTACTGGTCCCARTTGTGCCGAATGGTTTCCAAGCATCCTAGCTTTGTACCATCTTACCGTTTGATTGGTGTCTTTAGGAAGTCACTAGTACAAATACATAGGCTATTAATGAATTAATTAATCCAATTACTTCTTACTGTATGCTGTTTCCATTCCAGAGCCCATTTTCCAAGTACATCTTATGTAATGAAGTGCATTAAGTGTCACTGCAGCCAGAAGGGAGGCACGAAATTTTAAACTGCTTGGAGATTTGCACTTGCAGATCTTGCTGCAAAACTTGCCTTCTGCCTGCTGTGAGAGAGGGAGCAGAAACAGCAACAACCRACATGCAGCTTGTCATGCATCTCAGCAGCAGCAAAATGGGATCTTAATAGCTGGAGTGTTAAAATTCCTGCATTTGGTAGCATTTATGAAGCATAATTTGTTTTGAAAGTCAGYCATATTATAGCTTGTAAAAACCTGAAGGCAGCGGGGGTGGGGGGAATAAGATTCACAAAGATAYGGTTCCTTAAGATTTGGAATGTATCCGCTTTTGAGAAATATCATTAAGTCATATTTGGTGTTTATACTTAAATATAAGGAAGAGCATTAAAATGGGTCCTGCAGTATCAGTCACCTTTATCAAATCATGGTATGCAATTTTGTTAATAATTTCTGAAAAGGTTCTTAGAAATGTTTTTATTTTTTGAAAGCTGCTAGTTTTCGTTCTCTTTTGACATTTTTGGAAAACCAACTTCATTAAAATCTTACTGAGTACAGAGAAGAGTGAATGTTGCCTTGAATAACCCTGGGAATGGTTAACGACTTTCCTACTTAGATAAACTATTTAACATACAGATTGAAAACAGTTAAAACCGAATGAGGGGGATTTCTCTTTATTTGTTGTCTAACTAGTGCTGACTGGTGTTTGTTGATGGGGGAACTCCTTTACGGTACAAGAGAGAGCCCTGAAGAGGTCCAGCACTCACACCTGAAACTAAAAAGCTCTTGTAAATGAAGAAGTACTTTGTCTGGGGAAGGGTATGTGTTTGATTCCATATCATAAAATGAGGAGCTCACACCTCCTCTACTTTTCCTTACCGTTCTTCTTGCCATGTTGTGATTGCCAAATACACACCCTGGCACACCTGCCTCCAGCTCTGCTCGTGAATTTAGAGCATGGGAGAGGCAGGTAGTTCCCCCACCAGTGGCAGGAGCAGGAGGTGGAGGACCGGTTGATGGGCAACGTGACCGAGTGGTATCCAGTGCAGCTCTGCTGATTTCTGTCACCTGCCATGGGGACCAAGGGCACTTGATCTGTGAGCGACCTGTGCTGGCTTTCCACAAGCAACTTCTCCCTCAACAGGCTCTTTTGGTATTTGTTTGGTGCTTGACTCATGCCATGCTCTACTTTGAATGTCCCACCTGGCAGTGATGTGAGCAGAACTGTAAAGGAGCTCGTCAGTCATGAAAGAGATGCATAACTGGGAGAGGACTTCAGTGCATGAGTACAAGGAATAAAGGGAATCTCAGAAAAGTCCGAAGACTACAAGGTGGGAGGCATTTAATATTTTGAGATGCACATGAAAAAATCAAAATGAAAATGTACTTTATATAAAATAAGAGCCTGAAAATGATGAAAAGAATGTATTTCAGCAAAATAATTCTCCCCACCTGAGGCTTTTTCTTAGTATCCCTGATTTTTTTGCATTAACAATATCTAAACACTGGACCAATGATGGATCTTTCTGGTATAAAGACTGTTTCGGCTGTGTACCAATGACCTTTTTCTGTCCTAAATGAAATAGGTCCTTTCTTGAGGTGATAGGTGGTCCTTTACCAAGATCACATGTAGCACCCGTATGTGTAACAAGGCCAGGGTAGCGTTCCTGTTTCCTCCTCTTGAGCTTTTCTGGGTTAGTGAGTCCAGATAGTGTTGTTTCTTTGACCTCTGGTGAAGGGGTTCTTGGAAAAAGTGCCTCCTTAAGAAGACGACTTTTGTTTCAGCCAGTTCCCCAAATACTTTTTGTTCATGGTGGTATACTTTGTATTTTACCTGGTTGACTCAGCAGCTAATGACTTTGAGGTCCCTGGGACATGCTCGATGATGGCTTCTATTAGCTAAGTACTGTGAAAAAAAGTGGATGTGGAGAACAAAAGKCCTTTGGTGGATTTAAACACTAGGTGATGGAGAATTTCTCTGTATTACAGCACTATCACAAAAAGGGGGATGGGACCAGGGGAATCTTACCTTGCTAAAAGCAGCATTCCCAAATACTTGGAGTCTTTTCTGCTGCACCATTCTGGTAATAGGAAGTCCTCAGCATACGAGGTGGGGTTCAGAAATCCTTTTTCTTTCCCTTTCGTTTCCCATTCCTTGCACCCCTATGCCCCACACATCACTCTTAGTACTTGACACAGATGTGTGCACTTCAGTGTGGAAGAAAAAGAATTGAACTGTTTTGAAGGAGAAGAAATATTTATGAAGAAAACATTTCACGTTTTGTTTTCCTCGACAACTTTTGGGGGCGCGGATGGTCAAGATACGCTAATCTCTTGTCCCTTGCACTTCCTTTCCATACTGAGGTGGTCAGTGCTTTGAGGAACATTTCTGTGTTTCTTTTACTGCAGCTTGCTTTAAAAAGCTACACAGGGACAGGATGCTTTTCAAACAGAATGGCAGCTGGCATGTAATGGCAGGCATATAACTGCATCCTCCAGACAGTACTGTGTAAATAGCCTGAGTGCACATACTTTTTTGTGGAGTAAAAGTGCTGTTATCTTTGAAGGTACCACTGTCCTATTTCCCTCCTGACTTTTTTCTCCTTGCTTGCTTGTGGCCCAGGATGCTTGAAATAATGTTCACTGTCCCAGGATTCTGCTTGGGCAATCTTGACAAAATGTTATTAAATCTTCACAAAATGGTCTCATTAAGCTTTTCACATTTCAAATCTGTTCGTTAGAGTCTTCTGTTCTTTTTTTCAGGATTATTCCTTTCTGTGAATTTTACCAACTGTTTTCTGTAGATCAAGCAATTTCCTATAAATTCTTGGTTTATTCTGTCCTCTGATTTGAGGAACCCAGTAGTTCCCTCTGTTAAGCTGTATGCAGAATCAAGCAGTCTTTTCTAACTTGCCTTGGCTTCCAGCACCTTCCAGCTTTTCATTCCCTGCTCTTTTTATAGCACTGCAGAAAATCTGTTTTAGCTAGACRTATTGCTGTCAGTTTAGGATGGGACCTGGAATCCCCAAAAAACAACGCCCCTTCTCCAAAAACCACCAAAAAACCTCCACCAAATGACCCTGCGGCAAGCACCCACCAGTGGCATCCTTCACTTTATAATCTTTTTTCCACTGTAAGCAGCTAGGCTTCAGTCCCCAATGCATTCACCAGCCCTTCAGAGCAGTTGACCATGTCCTGGTACAGATTCATCAAACAGGACTACTGCGACAATGGAGTGAAAAGTAAAAAGTGGATCTGAAAAATCTGTTGGGGGAGCAGAGAAGCGAGGGGAAGGAAGCAATAAGCAATTAAGCATGGTGTGGGAGGAGGGGAAAAGATTTTTCGCTTGGTCAGCATCACATAGGAGCTCTGTGACTGAGGCAGGACGGAGTCAAGCTATCCAGAGTGACATCTCTAGACTTTATTATTCCTGCTGTCTCCTAACTCACCATTTCCAAGAAATTAGGCAGGATTATATAATTGGAAGGGAGGGGGCCGTGTCTGCAACAAATACTCTCATTTGTGGCGGAAGCTTTGCAGATGTAATCAGTGCGCTGAGGAATTGGAAGGGAGAGCAACTCAATCCTCAAATTTCTGAACATCCTGAGTGGACTTTGCAGCCTGCTTTTGGGCCTGTTTCTCAGTAAATCATGTTTGAGAGGCTGCATTTTGATTTGTGGTGCAGGGCAAGAAAGTTTGCTAGTGTGAGTTGTTGGTGCTTAGAGAAAGCAAACCGAAGGGGAAACCCTTCAGGTAGCCTTTTTGGGGGTGACCTTTGCTGCTAGTCACACTGATAACAAGTTCTGGGAGGGTCTTTTTTGACTTTGTGGGCCTTTTAGGAAGATGGGGCAGGAGGAGGAATCCCAACATGTGACATAACCCATGATGTTGGGGTAATGGGCATTAGCACAGTTCTGTTATATTGCATTAATGAGCAAGAGGGGGACAGAAGAGGCATCTTACTGTACTCCCAGCAAGATTTTTCCTTGAAGATGGGAGAGACAATTGGAAAAAAGGAGAGAAGTAAATTAACTTACTGCTTCAATGAACCGTTGAGGTGCTGCAGACTTTTAAGGGCTGTTTATATGCTTTGTCTATAAAGATGCCAGAATGTGTGGTGATGTGTATTTGATGCTTTTTGCATGTAAACAGATGTATCCGTTATTGGCATAATGCATCAAATCTGAAAGATGCTTGCGTTCTGTCTGGAAAGTAAGACAATTTTATCAGAAATTGCAGTCAGGCAAAAGTAGCAAAGTGAGCAGAAATTCCATTTACGTCTATGATCAAAGAGCTACACAGGAAGGAGGAAGAAGGTTTGAGAATAATCCTTTTTTATGTATAGTATCTTATAAAAATGAAGATGTAATAAACACTGTGAATTACTTACAGGTATAGTTCTTGGTATATAGTTCATTCTTTCATCTGGACAAATGTACTTTGATGGATTGTACCTAAAGGATTTTAGCCCTTTGACTCCAGAGTTTTGTATGAGGTATTTGGACTTTCCAAAAATCGTGGTAGAACAGGTGATATATCAAGACTGGGACCCTTTGTTGTGGTACTTATACGGATAATTAGATGTCAGTGAGTTCATTACAGTGGGTTTTCTTTTACCTTGATCTTATGTCTCTAGTATGGTCATATATTATATTGTATGTCATCGCAGTGTTTGTGAAAAGTACATTAATTGTCATGATTTTTCAAAATTGTTGTAAGACCATCAGGGTGCTAAGATATAGTACAGCTAGAATTACCAGTCAGTTTTTAATCTAACAGAAGAGCTTTGCTCATCTGAAATTGTTGTCTTTTGTACCCCAATAAATGGATAAATGTTGCAAATAGTGAAGGCGGTTTACTTGAGAGTTGTTGCATCTGGGTGTATTTGTTGCTATGTGTGCTGAATAACAGAACAGTAAAACACCTTTTAGTGGGTGTACTCTCTACCTTTTCAAGTTTGGTTAAAAGCAGGAATACAGAAGCATTCAAGAACTTCTTTGAAGCAGAAGAAATACTAAAGCAGTAGGCGCTTGCTTTGATGCAGTGAAGATGTCTGTTGGAGAATCACCGGCCTTACTTTTAGATGCTTAAAACATAGTGGATGGCTTTTCTCAAAAAATAGTAATAGAAAAAAGCTACAGTTATGGGAAATAACTTCTCGGAACTTTATGAAGACGAAAGGGGCGATACAGAGGCGTGTTAATGGGGTCAGTGTTGGTTTTGGCCGAGCCCATAGAAGACTGAAGAGCTGCAGCTGTTCCCACCTCACGCCCCAGGGATGGCTGCGGAGGTCGTGCTGTCGCTCRGGCTCCTGCCCTTCAGATTTGGGTCTGCATTGCTGTCCATCTGCCGTGCCCTGCGTCTCGTACTGAAATTCATGCCATAGGTTACAGATAGATAAAATGGTGGCGTGGGGACAGTTTTCTTACAGAGCTGTTTTTGGGGCAGTTTTATGGGCAGGAGTTGAGCCTGTTACTCATCAGAAAAAAACAGATGGTCCAAGCTGCTGGGACAGAGTCGTGTTTTATCAGCACCACCTTGCCTTTCTCTTGGCTGGTGAATGGGTTTTAGGAAGAGGTGTCTAACTTTGGTGTTTGGGATGGGGTTAAGGGAGGTGGTTTCGAGCTTTTGAGGCTGGCAGGGTGTGCAGTGCAGCACCGGGCTCTCCGCCTCCCCGCTGGAGTCCCTGCGTGCAAGCTCCTTCACAGCCTGCCCTTTGCTAGTGACTGCCTGGGGCGTTCAGCGCTGTTCGATGCTGCTCTCAATGCTTACAAGTTACTGGGGGAGGAGATACAGTAGGGTGGTATTTGATAGGTAACGGTGTAGGTAGAAATTATTATTTACACGGCCTTTTACATACTTCCTAAACATTGCTTCTTTTTAACTTCCATTTAAAATTAAATTTGAAATTGGAAAAATCTCCAAAGCCCTTGTTTGCTATAGGTTGTTAAAATCCTTTAAACTAGACAGAAGATATTTAACGGTCTGGCCGAATGTCACTTGTGCCCAAATTCAGAGGAGAGCCACGCTGCGGGCTGGGGCAGGAAGCCCTCCCCAGGGGCTGGGCACGGCAGCAAACCCTCCTTCAAACCGGGTTTGACAGGCACAGCCTCACCCTTTTCATTTGTAGATACCGAGTCTAAAATCTTGAAGTATTCTGTGACTGGTTCAGTGTGTTGCTAGATAATTGTGCTTACTAACTCATTTTGCTGAAAAATGAAATGTAATTTTAAAGTATCTAGCTGCTTTGCATCTTCTCTGCTTTTCTGGACTTACAAAGAAAAGAAAAAGCATTTTCAATAAAGTGTTGTTTCTCTGCACATCAATTGATGCCAGCGTGTTTGGCTTGCACTCTGATGCAGATTGTAGCTAACCTTTAATTGGCAACCTATAAATAAGAGAAAGCATCGTGCATGAAGACTTACATAAACATCACCCTTAATAAAAGCACCTAAAGTTACATGGCTGCTTAAATAAATGTAATAGCGTATGTTTAATGGAATGTGTAATAAATAAATGTGCCTGGGTAGGCACAGGAGCTCGCAGAGGTGTTGCGGGGAGCTGAGCTGTTGTGCCCGGGGAGCAGGGCAGAGCGAAGACCGGTGGCAGCGGGACGGGGAAAGGCGCAGGGTCGCTCTGCTCCTTGCTGTGCTGTGCTGGGGGTGCGGTGGCTCGGGATGATCTATGCGAAGTCACAGAGAAGAGACGCGTTTCTCCGAATGTTCTCAGGTACGTATGGCACAAGCGCATGAGCTCGCTTGTAAATTCATTTTAGCAAGGCCTTGTTCTCATCGGTGACATGGAAAATGAAGCCTTGAGTCCTAGAGCCTCAGTATGTGTGCTGCCTCCTCATGCAAAATTAGCACAGGCTTTGTTTTACAGTACTCCTCTGAACATAATTTGAACATGCTTATTTTTTGGTTGGTATCCTAACCATCTGCAACCATCTGCTAGCAGGTGTACGGTTTTGTCATGGGTTTTGTTTTATTACCTTTATCATCTTATCTTTGCTCTCTTTTTGTGCAATGTTGGATGGATCCACACATCCCATCTGTTTTGTGCACTGGATGGAAAATCTGCTGATCAGGACTGTGTCTCACACAGGGTATAGTATTTTTATTTTGAATTACTTTGCCCTGATATCATATCTGCCATTTAAACAGATAGGGCAGTCGTCGTCTTACAAGTGTGCCCGGTTGCTGAGCCTTTTTCTTCCTAGAGAAGATTTAAATGAGTGTGTGATCAGATGCCTTCACTATAATCCTAATTCTTTTATTAGAGGTTGAGTCTTAATGCTCTTCTTAGTCTTTGCTGGGTTGAAAAACGAAGTTTCTGAACCAGAACTTCTGGTCTTACAGCACAAAATCTGTTGTTGTTCGAAGAGTATTTTTCAGAGAATAGGATGTGCTTGAGTGAAGTAAAATTACTTAATAGTGAAACGTGGTGTCATAATCTTGGGCAAAACTGTCTTCGAAAAATGTGAACCGCTACCCCGTTGTGATATACCAGGATGGGGCAGTATGAGGAATTCTGCTACAAACGTAGTGGAGAACTGGGCATCAGGAAAGGGATTACTGACATTAGGAAAAAAACGAGATTTGTAAAATGACATTAAACTGTGACTTACTATGTCGACACAATCCGTGTTCCAGTGATGTGCAGACAGTGAGTACGGCAACTTAAATGTTGCTGTTAAAAGAGGTAGGTTTGAGTTACGAACAAGCAACTTATTTTCAAAAGGGCAAGCGGCAGATCGTTGGCCTTCAGCTAAATGCATTGTAGGCACGGGGTGGGTTTTTCTAAGATGGTAACGTGATCTCTGCCCAGAATTCCCCTTCAGGGCTGTTTTCTCCAGACTGATCAGAAACCCACAAGCCAGAAGGATCTGGTTTTGTCCGGCCCTTCCCTGCAAGAGTGGGTAAGCAGCTACTGGAAAACAAGTAGCTCTTGTACTTGTGTGTTGGATCACTTGAGGGAGTTCAGTGATTTATGAGCTCACCAAAAGACAGATTGTGCCATTGTGGTTCGTTATTAGAGTACCTCAGCAGAGCACAGGTGTACAGCTGTAATCAAAATATAAGAGACGCAGAAGGCGGCAAGAAAAATACAGGAAAAAAGTGATAAATGTAAGCCTGAGAGAGGTAGCTCCAGGGGTGGTGGTAATACCGACCCCTCGTTGGTTCAGATTCGATACAAATTTTGCAAACCCTTCTGTCGATGGTGTGGTAGTGGTTTAGCCATTGCTTGCCCCCGGCAGGTAAGGCGGTGCGGGGGGTGGGTAAGGTGCTGGTAGGGATGGCGCCGGGCCAGGGAGGCTTCTAAGGCAGTGCTGCTGCCTGGGGAAATGCTCATTCGACTGGAGCCTCGCAGGCAGGGTGTCAAGGACAGCCTGGTGCGGTGCAAGTTGGTATGTTGCTGTATTGGAAGGAAAAATAATTTTGGAGTTAAATTATGTGTTGTGATCCCAGCACTTGGCAGTGGGAATTACAACCACTGGGCTGGGGTGCTCCATCAGTCAAAAAAAGTGCTGATCCACAACCACCTTAGTCATGGCTTGTACTGGCAAACAGAAGTAGTATTGCAATTTTTCCTTATTTTTAGAGCCCATATGCATTGGCCCTCTCTCTTAGGAGGCACAAGATTGCTCTCCCTTCACACGTGCTTGTTTTTCCTATGTAGTCTGTAGGTCACTTGTTCAAAAAAGCAAAGAATCCCCAAAGTCTTATGGTTCAGCAGCATTGAAAGTTAAACGTGTACTAGAGTGATGCAGGTAGAACCCTGTCCTCAAATCAAGTGTGTTTGAAGTGCTTCTTTCCGATGGATTTCTGTTTCTACTAGACTAGCCCAGGCAAAATACATTGTTGCAGTTCTCATCTGAACTCAATTTAGTTCATCAAACTGCCACTTGAACATTAATTTATTAAAAAAAAACAAAACAAAA
>JAYKAV010002933.1:301538-370455 GCA_035582835.1 Phoebastria nigripes | reverse complement strand
TTTTTCTCCTTCTCCCTTTCAGTGGGTGAGTTTGTGAGTGATGCCCTTCTGGTACCAGACAAGTGCAAGTTCCTTCACCAGGAAAGGATGGATGTGTGTGAAACTCACCTGCACTGGCATACTGTTGCTAAAGAGGTATATTCATCTGTCTTAAAATTTCCCGCCTTCCTTCTTTAGAGCTGTATCACTCTTCTGAGGGGGAATTTAAATATAGCAGTGACATGGAAAACAAAAAGCAGTACTTATGAATGTTTGAGTGAATGGCTTTTTGTTCTGCTTTATAAGGTAGGAAATAGGAGTCGCTCCGCTGAGCACATCAGAGTCCACTATAGGATACTTCATGTTGACCTTTGAACATTGACCCTGTTTCATAGCACTGTTCCCCCCCCCCCCCATGCACTCACACACCCACCATGTTCTGTGCCTCCTCCGGCTTCCTGTGTTAGTGCTGCTCTGGAACTAAAGATTGATCCACTAATGCCTAGGCTTTGCCTTTATCGTTGTCCTCAATATGGGTATTGGTATGCCAGGTGCTTCACAGAGATTAAACAGGCCTCAAAGAATGCAGTATGTGAAATTCAGCGTAAAAGGGTAGGAGAGCTGATAAGACATAGGACTAGCCAAAGACATTTTGCACTCAAGCACAGAGTTTTTACAATTTGCCAGTGCTTTACTGAAAACAGAAATGAACCTAATGTTACAATTGCTAATGCGTTTTGGACATTTTTGTCCTTATGTAGAAAGGTTGTGGGAATAAAAACTGAGATGAGCTTCAAGAAGATTTCTGGCTGCTATTTTGTTTGGAACCTCTTAGTTTGTATGTTATCCCACCTTCTGGAGATCAAAATTGAAATGTGCTTAGCAGCTTTTCAAATTTTCAGTTCTTGCTTGAATCATACTGTTGCCCCTCAAATGAAGCGTTTAAAGCACCAACCTTCATGCAGGCAAATTCCAGTCCATTTTAAGCACTTGCAAACTCAGAATGGCATAGCCTAGGACAATATCATCACTGTGCACCATTGAATTATTTTCCTTTTTCACCTGTCCTACATCACTATATCTTTGTGCCCTACATCACTATATCTTTAAGGTATAATTATGCACGACTGACTGTTTTCCAAGCAAGGTTAGAAGGTACTGTACTGGCAGAGGTGTCAGACCAGATACAGGGTGTTTCCAGTATATCAGATATTTTAAATGTTAATCTATCTTGCAATGAACTCTTTAATAGCATTAATACATTAGGATCAGGATTAATACATCAAATTATCGTTCTGCCTTCGAGTTTTCTGTTTATGAGGCAGGGCCTGTGAGGATTTTAGGCAAGAGGATGCGGAGTCGTCAAGTATATGGGAGGAGACAAGTCTTTCTATACTAGCAAAGACTAAAGGGCAGGGGAAGGGAGAGCTTGTTGCGTACAATGGTCATGTGGACACAGGTAGGGAGCTACCTACAGTGCAGGTAGTGAATGCACACATGACCACTCTAAATCGTGTTTCAAAATTCAGAGATCGTGCAGTTCACCAGCTTCAACCTCCTAAGGCAGTACGCAGCCCCTTACGTTTTCTCGAGGTCTGTGACATTTTTTCCAGCTTCCTCCATGACAATATTGTTGCTGTTTTCTGTAGTCCTGTAGTGAGAAGAGTATGAATCTGCACGACTATGGCATGCTGCTGCCCTGTGGAATYGACAAGTTTCGTGGTGTGGAGTTTGTTTGCTGCCCGTTAGCGGAGGAAAGCGACAATCTTGATTCAGCTGATGCCGAAGATGATGATTCAGATGTCTGGTGGGGAGGCGCAGATGCAGACTATGCAGATGGAAGGTAAGAGTGACTTTCTACCCTTCAACTTATTATTATCATCTTACTAAAGATGCCAAAAATCTCTCTAAAAGACCTCAGTGTGGAAGAGTCACTGCTCCTTATAAGTGAACTTGCAACTACAATGGTTGAAAACATCAGTGTTCTCATTTATTTTTAACTTTCTACAGAAAAGCTTATTGTTAATACAGTTATTGTGCTTTTGATGCCTTCATCTTTTCTTCAATGAGAAGTACTGCCATATTTATAACAAAAATGCTTAAATACATACTTTTTGACAACGAAATGATAAATACTGTACTCTTAAGATGCTTCATGTGCAGTCTGGGGTACTGATACTCAGATACGTAAGAGCAGATACTCTGAGCAGATACTCAGCCAACATAACCATTGGAGGTTTTGAAATGTCTTCATTCATAATAAGCATTAGCTGTGTGCCATTATTACCTTAAGAATATTTTTCTGCTGACAATTACTTTCTACATATGATCTAAAAGAAAATCTGTTTTAATATCTAGCCTTTGACAGATTCATTAATACGGTACTGTTAGGTTGGAATATGGAGGTTGCCTTTGCAAGACAGCAGCTTGTCTTTACCCTTTAACATCCCCTGTGCGCGTAGGCTGATTCTGAGCCAAATATGGGTTATGACTGTATTGTAACTTGAGTGGTCCGGTGCTGTCAAAGCCTTTTCATATCACTCTCTTGAGCGTGTTAGACAGCGGTTGTGAGAACAGAGTACAACGTTATGTCCTTGCAACTGAATTCAAACAACTCTCTAAGATGGCTTTCTTCATAAAACTAAGATCTACATTCAAATTCTGTTTGTGCTCCCTAGACTTTCATCACTTCATACTGTGCTAATGCAGTGTTTCTACTTCTTAGGTGATGATTCTGCATCTTTTACAAATAATATACAAAATCAAAAACTTGGGGCAGATTACAAGTGGTTTCAAGGAGAACCCTGAAAATAAATGGGAACCAAATGACATGAATAATGTGGAAGGTTAATAGTTCTGAATTGCGTTAAGTTTGGGTTTTTTAATAATCCAGATGGAAACAAGTTCAGGAACAGTGTAGAGATGAAGGACAGAGATTGAATTGCTGTAATTTGGTGCAAAGAGATGGCATTAAGACAATGAAAAATGAGAAACCATGTCATGGTGGGCATCTGAATCTTTCCTGACAAAGCATTAGTAAATGCTGCAGGAAAGAGTTCTTTGTGAATAATGGAATAAGTTTAATTAAAATAAGTATTTCCCATTGTAATTTCCAGTTTTCTCTCATAAGTGGGACTGAATGGTCAGGGCTGTTTGATGCAAGAAACCTGCGTCGAGCAACATTGCATCTTCCACCTTGACACCTTCAGGCTTTTTTCTTACTTGTACTTCCAACAGCTGTCAAAGCGTCACAATTTATAACCCTTTCAGTGGGATTTGTAAACCAGGCTTTGGACTGTTGCTGTGTCACTTCTGTATATTTTGTTTAGATTTTGATTGGAATGTGTTCTCTTAAAGACATGAGTACAGACCTTGTTCTAATTGAGACAAGTTTGCTTTTTTTCATCATATATATATATACACACACACACAMAAGGTAGATACATAGATCTATCTTATATACCTATTACCTGTCTTATCTATATATCTTATATTTATTATATATCCCTATATATAAAATGCATAGATATAAAACTTTTCTTTCATGTATCTGATGAAAGATTCCTAAAATATTTTAAATAAAAGAGCTCACAGGGGTGTATATAAAGTAGTTTTGTTTGTAAGACAGATACCCCTTTTATTTCTGTCTTTCATGTTTGTCACTGAACATTTAATTTACTATTCTAATCCGTTTTGTTCCTCATAAAGCAGTTTAATATCTGAAGAGATGAGTTCAAGAATAACTTCATAAATTTTGTATCCTTTAGGAATAGGAGCTGTAATTGCATTTGAATCCAATTCTGAAGTTCCAAGCAAATACTGTTTGTGGGTTGGTTTTTTTGTTTGTTTGTTTTTTATTATTTTTTATTTTCTCCTCCCCTCCCATAGAAGTGCATGCAAAAGGAAATTGAAAGGATCCTTTTATGGGGCACTTGTACTTCAACTGCAGATGAAGAGCCAAGCAATTTGTAGTTCTTTTACACTGACTCACTCATATTTCTTGCTGCCTCCTCTTCAGCTTACCAACTGCATTTAAACTGTGTTTACTGGAGCCAGAAATACTCTTGAAATTTAGTCATATTAAAAAAAAAAAAAAAAAAAATTCATTTCTCATGCAGCAGTAGGTGGTAGTTCAAATTTTGTCTGTGTATATTCATAGATATATAAGCATATGTTTGTGTGTATAAATATATATATATGTCTTAGTCCTAAGCTGATTGTGAGGGAGGAAGGAGGAGAAAGGAAGTGTAAAGTAGGGGGACGCTTTCCTAATGTTAAATTCCCAATGTTCTCTGCTATTAAAGCACCTCTGTTTGAAGTGCTTACTTAAGTCTACATGTTTTCACCTTACATGGGTGATTTCACACTGACAATGTTTGCTTTGCCGTGAAGCCTTCCAAAGAGTTTAAAATCCGTTTGTGTGTAAGTGCATCCTTGGCGTGACACTGCATGAAGGGAAGAGAAGGGGCTGGTAGCTTGTGCACYGGCTAATGCCGACCCCGCTGCTCAGCAGCTCTGAAACAAAGCCCAGAGGAGGTTTGGGTTCTTCATGGAGCCCCTCTCTGGGCAGGGAGGGGGTATGCTATTAGCAAATCAGTTGGGCAAAGTATCCATCGAAGTATTTTCCTCACTCAGGAATCGTGATAGCTTTTACTTGGGTCAGATCAACTGAGCGCAAGTTGTTGGTGTCTTCCAGTTGTCGGCTTTTAATGCGCACAGGGTGCGCTCCAAATCTTGAGACGCGTGCTGTGGGTTTCAAGGGGGGGCACTCCATCATTCTGGGGAATTGTTGTGTTTGCTTTGCCGGTCGTTTTTGTGGCGGATGCTACAAGTACTTTGTTCATGCAAAGATACGAAAATTAGGAGCCGGTCACTTAGGAGAAGGATTTCGTGCTGTTACTCTGCCATGGGTTTGTGGTGGGAATTCACAGCATTCCTCTTGCAGCCGTTACTGGGTTGACTTTTTTTTACCCATTTCTGCCCAGACGTCATGATTTCTGGCTAAAATGAGTTGCTAATATGACGAGTACTTCAGTAATTGCTCTTTCTTCTATTTTTTTGTTTCATTAAGGTCTGGGTTTGGTTCTGTTGTACAAATAGGGCCTTTTAGATGCTTTTGCCATGTGTATATCAGTATATTCAGTATTTAGAATCACCAGATGGTCCAGTTAGAACATTGCCCACTCCTCGCACCTAGGCAGAAACCAGTCTGCTGTAAATGACCCCAGGATTTCATATTCCTTGTTTCTCACGTCTGGCTGTGGAGCCTTCTGCTTGACAGCTGTGGGTTTGTCTCGCCCTGCCTGTGCCTGGTACCTCTCCTGGGGGGCGAAACCTCCAGGCTGGCTGCTTCACGCTCCTGTCTCTGTAAAACGATAGCAGAAAATGTTGGGCACAAACCCCTGTCAGTGGGTGGCGGCAGGGTGACTGCTGCGTGCCTTGGTGTGTGGGCCTTCGGAAGGGCTGTGGCTGCTTTAAGACGCCCAAGTCAAAGTGAAGGTGGCATGTTTGAGGTAGAGGTGCCAACCCAGAAAGCAAATGATTATATCCTCGTTTCTCAAAACTCCTGTTGTGACAAAGCAGAATCCACAAATGTAGGTGATGTATTTTGAAGTAACTTTATATCTCAAACTATTCAGATCTAAATTTTAAAATATTTGCATTTATGATTCTGAATACTTACAGGAAACCACACCGCAGCCGTTCAATTTTGTAAATGCCCTTTTTCAGGCTGTCTTATGTTTTTACCCCCAACAGTTGTCTCTGGAGCACTGCATTTTCTTTTTCGTTTTGTCGTGGGTGTTTTCTTCTGTACAGGAGGAAGCAAAGCTCAGCAGCACATCCTATCCACACCATCGGAGGGTACGTGGAGGCAGCTTGGGCTGTGGTGCCATCACAGGCAGATGTTCTTCCTACCTGGCCTCTGACCACCACCTGGCTCTGGGCGTAAAAAGATGTGGCTTGCCTCATGGTGTGGCTTGTTGGCAGGACTTGGGGAAAGGAGGGAGGTTGTATTTTGGTGAGGGGTGTGATATACCCACTTTTTGTTCATGAGGCCAAGAGGCAGGATCCGCCCATGCTTTTGAATTGCGTCATGTCAAGCTCGTCCTGAAATAGTGTATAACTCTGACTAAGAGGTCACAAGCATTTTTCAGCAGTGGTGTTCTTTGCTGTTATCCACACCTTTAATTAAAATTTACCTTGAAGACTGCCTGAGGGACAGCCAGATGCAGGTGCTGGCTTTCAGTATAGCTGCAGAGCTCTCCCTGCATAGCTACAGCTCAGTCAACTGACCTGCAAGCTCTGGCTGCCCTTGAGACTCGGCACAGCCTTGTGGCCCTCCTGCCTGTGCCTGGGCACTTGCTAGAAGCTTTGGCGTCCTTGGTGTCCAAGGTTGAACATCGTTAGGAGTGATGGCCAAGCTGGAAACTTACAGGTTTTCTCTGTCTACATCTGTCTCAGACGTGCCTCTCCTCATCTTCCCGTCACTGTGCATGAGATCTCCCGGGCTTTCCTTCCCATCGGGGAAACAGGCTGCTGTCATTTTCCTTCTTTCACAGCAGGGAAACTGAGGCACAATAAGTCTCACTGTTGAGGGTTATATGGAAAGTTTTTCTTTAAGTCTCGTGGCTCAGGAGCAGAAGATAGTGCCTTAACTTCATCCAAGTTTCATTTTTCTAGACAACCTGAATATATTTTCAAGGTCCAAAATAGGAGATTTAATTTCTCATTGTTTTTCCCTCAGCAGGTTAGGCCAAATTAATTTTGTCTGTCTGGTGTATAAAATGTATGTTCAGGCTGATGTAATGATCGGGTAGAGTTGTAAATGTCGCATTGTAGGGAGTAGCGTATTTTATAAGGGTTTGGTTTACAGTTTCTCATAAACTTCTGCCAAGCGAAGTTTGTTCATACTTGCCATTAGGATAGTTAATATGATAGGTTTTCTACTACAATAAATAATCCAAAAGGGTGCACTTTGTGCTGATAATTAGGCATCTGTGAAGTAAAACTAAAATAAATTTGTGCTATATAGCATGGTAATCATGTTTTTCTCTGGTTTTGCAACCCTGTACCAAACTGAGCTTAAGGATGAGTGCTCATCTCCCAGGTGCTGCAAAAAAGTAGTTAAAGTGCTGTATGTTTTTTGACTCCATAAAGAGCTTTTTTTTTTTTTTTGTCAATGGTATCTGGAAAAACTGACTTTTTTCTTAATTGCCTCCTCCAACTCTAATCCAAGAAATCCTGAAAGGCTTTTAAAACTTGTCAATTTTTTTCTAATGGTGAAAGCAGCATTGTATATGTGCCTGTTATGCTGCATTGTTTCCAGGTGAAACGCTATGCTTTTAATTATCAGTCTTGTTTTAGCATTTGGGAAGAGGAGTCACAGGGGCCCGACAGAATGGCTTTGCTGAGTAATTTGTTAGAGATCCTCACTTGACATGGAGGAAGCGTACATTCAATTTCTTTCGCTTTCTGGCTCTTTTTATGTCTTTATCTATGACTTAAGTGGTACAAAGATGTCAATGCATGTTTTACCTAGTGTTTTCCCTTCAGAAATGTCTGCGAGTTAACCTCAGCATCAAATTAGTTACAACTGAAATTCCCCAGAGTGCTGTCATTAAATCAGGCTGTCACAAGGTGTATTTAAATTGGCCATGGTCATATAGTGCCCTGACCTGATACAACAACCCACCGAGTCCTCGTGGTATGTCACCCTACTGCCTTGACACAAAGTAGGCAGACAGGCAGTTGGGATGTCTGCCTGTGGCACACGTTTATGAAAAATGCCTAAGTTTAAATAGTGACACGTAAGCAAGTAAATTTAGTAGCATACAAGAGTCAAGTGTAAGAATTTTAAAAGTCAAATTTAATGGGGTTTAGTCATTTCTATACTTGGGAAATTTTCCTTCCTTTTGCAAGCGTAGCTTTGACTAGCTACTGCTTAATTCCCTTTGTTTGGGTCTCTGTGTGCCAGAGCAGTGGGAGATTTAATGCAGGCAAGAATCAGGAAGCTGTTGATGTTTTAATTGCGAACGTGGGTGAAAGCAGGTAAATGCTACAACTGGCATGGCCGTTCTTTAGTGTTCTCTATGCTCACGGTGTTCATCTAGAAGGACTATCCAAAACATGAAATCCTCTTGTCTTGTCTCTCCCCGTTACATCTCCCTGTGTCCCCCTCACCCATCTTTTTCCCCTGCTCATCTCCTTTTTGGCCCCCAGAAAATGTATTTGGAAATACAGCATGAAAGAAGAGCCTTTAGGGGACTGTTTGACCCGGGCATATTTCTGGCCATTGCATATTAACTGATCAGGGAGATTAAGAAAAAGTAACCAAAATGCTTTAACATTCCTTATCTATTGCTCTGATGGGTACTTTAGTCTCTCTGGCATTTGAACTACAGCTGGAAGAAACAAACATGGCTTGAACACGGAGAAAAAAATTGGCAAAACTAGGAGGATTAAGGTGGTGGTGTTGATATGCATTGCCTCCTCCCATTTCAAAGAGAGGTTTCTGCATTGCATGCCCAGAGAACCTTAATGGACAAGCTTTCAACCATACGTGTTGTGTAGGCCGTCAGCAGCTGGGTGTCCTTCGTTTAAGTACACCTGCAGGGAGGCAGTCTTCTGACACCTGGAGTAAACCCCTGTGGTGGCCGTGTGGACCCTGGGGTGTCAGGGTCTCCATGCGGTAGGGAAACGCTGCACGCCTGAGGAAGAGTCAGGCCCTGAACCGTGTCTGGATATAGAGCGTTCTTGATGCAGAAATCAAGGGGGGGCAGGCAGATCTTTCCGAGATTCTTACTACTTCTTAAATCCTTCAATTTCTACCTGTTTCTTCATACTTGTATCTAGTATGTAGTGACATTGTGTTTCTTGACCGTTCTTCCCTCCTCCTCCTCCTCCTTCTCTCCCATTGTTCTTACTGTTAATGTTGTCTTGCAGCATTGAGTAAAAAATCTGAGGCTTAATTGGAAGTCCAGCTCTGAGCCCAAAAGATTTGTCCGAAGAACGTAGAAATGGGATATCTGGAGTCCTTTTGAAGTTTTTGCTATTCTAATGCTAAAAAAGTGTTATTGATCAAGAAAAAGAAAGGTGCCGAGGCTAAGTTCTTCATTGGAAACATACTCACTGGAGGAAAAAGAAAATTAACATTTTGTCTCTGTTGAGTATTCATCTGTTTTCAAGCCATCTTGTCACTCATGTTAAAACCAACAACAAGTCCTTGTTGATGTAAGCTTTTTCATTAAATTGGAAAGTCAACTTCTAAAATTTCAGTAAGAAATGCTCCAGTGGGAATCTCCTAAATGATTCTCAAAAAAATCAAAACATTTAAAAAAAAAAAAATCCACCCCCTACTCCCCAAGCACTTGAGCTAGTAAAGCTGAACCAGATGTGAAGCTGGACAAAGAGTCTGTACTGCAGGTTCTGACTTAGAAGCAGGAAATGACTTGCATTTGGATGGATAAAACGATTTCCCGTTTTCCACACTGTGCAGACTGAGCTGTAGGCTGTTCATACCCCTGAAATTTAAGGAAAACTGAACCTTGTGCCAGGAGTGGTATGCCTGTTGCAGTGGTTCAGGGGTCTGCTCAGTGGGGAGCTCAGTCATCCGTGACACAGGAGCAGGGAGGGGTGCAGCCAGAGGCAACGTTCTCATCAGCTGTCCTAATACAAATTGTTCCTAATTGGGAGTTGGTGCCCTAAAATGAACACTAGGAATTACAAACTTGCTTAGTTTTTCTTGCTTTTTTCCCCTCCTCTGAAGTTTGCCATCAGTGTAGGTTAATGCCAATTATTGAAATGGGTGAATTTTGCACTACATGAATTGTCCATCACTAAGTTGGTATTTTAGAGAAACTGAATTCATTTGGGAAGGTAGTGTGGAAGGTGTTCTGATTTTTGCAATATAATATTTCAGCTAATTAGTTGGAAGTTCATATCTTTCTTATTTTTGTAGTAGAACTGTTAGAAACTGAAATAGAAAAAAGTGCTTTATAACTGTTCTAAAATATTATTAACGGTAGAGCTTATCTAAGAACGTCTGTGTTTTTATAAGTATTTTAATGATAAAACCTAATTGCTTTTCTTTATAAATTAAACTAAGGCATCACCAAATTGTAGGTATAATGTTACTGCTTATGTTGAATAGCTCTAGAAGTATTTTGTCCTATTTGCATATTTTATATGCTACTAGCATATTTTGTGTCTCACATTCTTACATTAATTGGGTTTGTCTCTCATGTTGGCTGTTACTTAATATTCAGGTAGTTCATGATATATTTTTAATAACAATTTTTTTCCTTTTTAACGTGGAGGTTGTTAAAATAAAATTCAGAAAGCATAGAAACACCAGAGCATTAATGACTCTAGAAAGACTCGTAAGTGTTGGATTTCTTCTTAGGACAAGTAAAGTTAGAATGGAATTGATGAAACAGCGCATTGCTTTGAGAGGTAATTACAGCGATGCTGAGCTGGCAAATCCAATCACCATTTGAGTATAAAGCATTAGCTGAAGTGATGGATGAGGCTATGGGTGCAGAGAATTAATCTAATTGAGAAAGTGATGAGTAGAAGATAGCCAGGCTTTCATGACCCCTGATGAAAGCAGTTTGCTAGCTGTGCAGGCTACCTATGTGACTTAAGTGAATGTTGAGCTTGTTTCAGGAGGTTAATAGCATCAAACTTGCACATTTAGGAGAAGGTTGACTTGCAGAGAAGGGTTACATTTTTTTGACCTCCCAAACCAGAGCCATTAGCTGCTGTGTTTTCCTTAAGTAATAGGCAAAAATTTTATAAGCAAAAATTTTAAGTTGTCACTTGTAATGACTTGTGATGACTGAAATGTGGGAGAGAAAGGTTCCCTGTATATGTTCATGTAGTAATCAACTCAAGAAACCCTTCTGATATGTCTGTGAGATGTTCTGAGAAGTTCTTGTGACATCGTGATATGTACCACCCCATTTCAAGTGCTGTACTATTTATAATGCATGAAAAAAAATACAAAATGAGAAATTTACAGCTGGGTTTTTCAACATGTACTGTCACACCAGCATGACTGTGTGCCGGTGGATGCATAGCTAGATATCCTTCCATAAAATTATCCAGCATTTCCTGCTCTATTTCACCTTTCAGTGATATTTGTGGTCTGTACTAGAAATAAGAGCTCAGCATTGGGGTGGTTTGTGGAAATTGAAGAATTCCACCTCTTGTGAGGCTGTGCTATTAACAGCACAGTGTAGTAAAGCATTTTCTGTAGTAAGTACTTCTTTYCCTTTGCCTTCTAACAAAGGCTACACACTTCGAATACATAGATAAAACAGCAAAAACAGAGGGGGTTTTTTTCCTGACAGAAAAGGTTTCTAATCTTGAATGCAAATGTTTTGGCTTTGGTTACATGATGACAAGCCATTTCTTCGCATAGGATCTCTATTTTGATCACTGCTGAGGAAAAAATAACACTCAAATTGTGACCTGAGTGAAGAAGAAAAGGTTAAAACAGTAAAACGTTGACCTGGAGAACTGGATCTATGCTTGCTTCAGCCATGAAAGTCTTCTGCTAGGCTTGGCATGCTGTGGCCACCACAAAAAGCTTGGTACAAAAGGTGCCCCTTTTTCTTTTGGCTGCATGGGTGGAGATAATCTGCTCTGCAGAAGTCCTGGCCTCTTGCAACTGCTGCTGGTGGCAGCTGTATTTAAAAAGTTTAAGATGGCACATTCTCTGAAAAATGTTATTCAGTGTCTTAAATTGAACATCCAGAGTTATTACATGCTTCTGGTTTTTTGTTTGCTTTCTCAGTTGTAAAACAAAGTTATTCTTCCAGTTTTACCATGTTGTCGTGTGAGGGTACCAAGACGATGAATTCCACAAACAAGGCAAGTACTTGGTTTGGTACAGAGTTCACACTGTCTGCCTCAGATAAGCTGTAGGGTAGCAGGTTGGACAAAGAGACGCTGAATAGTCCATTCTGAGTACAGCAAAAGTTTTGTGGAAACAAATGTGTTGTAACAGATCCAGACTCTTCTGCTGATTCTCAAGCTGGCTGAAATAGGGCTATGCAGGTGACCTTCACTCTGCCCTCTTCCATCACATTCAGTCTTAATGCATTTTTGATGTCAGGATTTTGAACTTAATATTTATTCAGTGTCATCAGGCTCACAGAGCCTGATTTTGTGTGTTTGCAGATACATTTACTTCTCTAGTGTTTAAGTTTCTCTTTAGCAAAAATAATCAAAGTGAGAAAGAATATGGGTTAAATGTATTATTACTCTGTCCTTCTCTAAAAATGACATGCTTCTTGCTGAATCCTCCATCTTCCAAAGAAAACTGCCAGAACAGTAACACCAGCAAAGGCTTTGTTTCAGAGAGAAAACTAGGTCAGTTTTGAAAAACTATTCTTGCGTATCAGTCAACACGTACCTTCTGTGAATGCACGAGATCAAATGTTACATGCTACCTCATACACCTGTCTTTTTGAGCAGGTCAGCTGTGGAAAGAAATTTCTAATGGTATAAAGTATACCTTCTTGTTTAATTATGGGGAAAAAGATAAATGTATCTGTCGGAGGCAGTAGGGCAAGGAATGTGTGTTTGGTTTTTATAAAAGTTCTATTTAAAAATTAGATTAAAAGATTTTTAGTGCAACTTTTCTTGTTTTCTATCAAAGTTAATGAAACCAGGCACATTTTTTGTATTGTTTTTGTATAAAAATGTCCTGGTTTCAGCTGGGATAGAGTTAGTTTTTTTCCTAGTAGTTGGTATAGTGCTGTGTTTTGGATTTAGTATGAGAATAATGTTGATAACACACTGATGTTTTAGTTGTTGCTGAGCAGTGCCTACACTAGTCCAGGACTTTTCAGCTTCCCATGCTCTGCCAGGTGCCCAAGAAGCTGGGAGGGAGCATAGCCAGGACAGCTGACCCAAACTGGCCGATGGGGTCTTCCATACCGTATGACGTCATGCTCAGCATATAAAGCTGGGGGAAGAAGGAGGAAGGGGGGGATGGYTGGAGCGATGGCGTTTGTCTTCCCAAGTAACCGTTACGCGTGATGGAGCCCTGCTTTCCTGGAGATGGCTGAACACCTGCCTGCTGATGGGAAGTAGTGAATGAATTCCTTGTTTTGCTTTGCTTGCATGCGCGGCTTTTGCTTTCCCTGTTAAACTGTCTTTATCTCAACCCATGAGTTTCTCACTTTTACCCTTCTGATTCTCTCCCCCATCCCACCACGGGGGAGTGAGCGAGTGAGCAGCTGTGTGGTGCTTAGTTGCTGGCTGGGGTTAAACCACAACAAAAAGGTTAAAAAAAATACAGTAAAAGGAGAGAGACAGTCTGAAGCAYGTAATTCAGTTTTTTGATAAGGTTTAAGAACTCAAAAGCAGCCCATGTGACACTTCTTGAAATAGCTTATTTCAATTTTTTTTTTCTATTAGGAAATGTGAAAATAAACATAATTGCAACCTCTTCAGTAAAGGGAAACAAAAAGGAAAATAATTAGAAGGGACAAAATGAATGTCTGAAAAATGCTAGGCAATATGAATTGCTCATCCTGACTGGCTGTGCAATGGAAGGTGCCCATCTGAGTTCTTAAAAGTTTAACTGTCTCTTAACGGGTCCAATGTCCAAATATCACATTATTTCTTCTTGTTGTGAGATACCTGATTTACTAACCTAGTATAATCCAACCCTAATGAAAATAACGAAGGCAGTTTTTAAGCAGTTTGTGCTTTTGTGGTCACTTAATAGACCGACCAGAGACATTATTGCTGAGGTACCTTGCGGGTCAGACTTTCAGTTCTGTAAATCACTGTAATTTTTTGCACTTTGATGCCAATAAGCCATTTAAAAGATCAGTTACATAGGCTGGAGGTCTGGCATAACCCTTTTCTTTCCTGGCTCTGTGCCTAATCTCACAACTGCAGTGCAGTTTAATTCTTGCCCTGCTGTCCATTCCCCCCTCCCCCATACTTCAGGAGAATAGACCTTTTTGGTATAACTCCCTACTCCTAGACTTTCAAGGTGAATGCTGAAATCTTCATTTCACACTTGGTTTTGACTTCCTTTCCTCTCTTCTACCCCATGCAAAATTACTTTGGTAGTTCTTGTTTAAATTTATTACCTGGATACCCAGTTTCACATAGTTAGTATACTCAACTTAGTCTTGAAGTCGGTTAGTGTACCAAAGCCAAAGTTAAATAACAGAAGGTACAGTGAGGTGAGCGCTCATGTGCCAAAGTGCACTGTTGGCTTAGTTTTTAGCTTTAAGTAGTTCCTGTGTTGACTCATATGTGTAATTAGCGACATCATTCAGAGGAGCGTGGTGGTGGGATCAAACCCGGTTCCTGAGAAATCTCGTCGTTTGGTCAGAAGAACTTTTTCTAGCATGCAAGGTTTGGAAAAACGTGAGGTGGAAAATACCCAGGCCTCTGATGTGCAGGTTTCTTGAAGGAGAATTTGGTTCCTCGCCTATGAGCTTTCTGATTTGCTTTTGACCAAAAGCCTGGTAATTAGGCCATCTCGAGTGCACTCATCTTCTTGTTCGGGTTCCAAGCATCTGTCCTACTCTTGTAATTTGCTTTGTGTTTCTGTTTTGCATTTTCTTTTAAGGCATTAACTCTTTAAGACATGTAGAGGTTCACAGTTGGGTCTGTCCATTTCCATCTGTCCCACAGTTAAAGAACTTTGTGCTCGGGAGCTTTCCTATACATGGGGATAAATATGTATCTGTGCTCATCATTTAATCTTCTGCTGGAAGCAAAGCTAGACCCAAGCTGAATACTTGACAATCCAGTCCCATCACATGTTTCCTGGAGTTCGTTTGGGGGAGCTGTAGAGGCTATACAGGGTTGGAGTTTCTTCTGCTATTGGGAACCTGAAGCATAAGATGCTGGAAAATGGGATGATGGCACCTGCAGTAGTAAAGGTCACGGATGCATAAATTACCATCAGCTTGGCCTGTTAGGCTGAAAGAGCACAGGCTGCAAGTTACACGCAGCAATTGCTGCTCCTATGTTAATTCCCAGCCGTCTAGAGCCAACATATATGGCCTTGCTCTCTGTAGGCAGACAGTGGCTTGTTGCTACTGCTGATTCGGTTCCTCTCCTGGAATTAGCTTTCCCCCAGCTATTTGCTCAGGCTTGGTGGCTGGTAAAAACCACAGTCCAAATGGAATCTATTTTCAATAAAATATAGTTGCAAAGTGTAGTGAATGCTAATCTTTCCAGATATTAAAACATTTGTCTTGAACACCTCTTCATTCTTTTTCACCCACTGATGGAGTGTTTTTGTTCAAGTTACTTGGCAAAATCATGGTTTAAATATATTCAAATGTATGAGCGTTTATTGCAGACAAACAGGAGCCACTTCCCAAAACCAGTAAGTAGTCCGTAGTTATTTGTTATCCTAAATTGAAAGCTTTGCCACGTTTTTGTCTGAAGTTAATAGTTGCAGAGAGAACCCTCTTCTTAAAACGTAGCTTATGCTGCGGCCCCATGAGTTCTGAAACACCGTTAGAAAGAAAACTCATCGTTCTTGTCATCTGTGTTCTGCGTCTGTCCCTGTTGCAGGTTATTGGAATATGGAAAGGAAATTTCATTTACTAACGTTTTCTTATTTCTTGAACAGCAAGAGGTAGCGTAGTTTGCTTTACTTCACTTTACCTTTCCTCCAGTTTTATCTTCACAAAGTAACAGGATGTACGCTTCTGAGTGAGGTGAATAAGTAACACATTGGTGCCAGCTCTTACTGCAGTGATGGATTGAGAAAAGGAAGTTATTAGATATACATTACAGATCCATGGTTTGAACATTGCTTGTAACGATGTGCTTAGGTGCATGCTAGCAGGAGCCGTACAGTAGTATGTGTTTTAGAACCAGCAATATGTCCACTGGAGTAGTCTGTATGTTTCTGTTGGAGTCAATGAAACCGATTACCTCTTAAGGCTGCCTGGAACCCCAGTGTGTCTGTGGCATCAGAAATAGAGCTGAAACCACCAAACTTCAAATACCCCGTTTCACCACACTCAGGAGTGTAGATCATTTGTATTAATGAGCCAGTGTGCTACTTGGATGCTCAAGGGAAGCATCATTTCCATGATAGGGGGAATGGATTTTGATATGCCATATGTGAGGAGGCTGAAGCGGAAGGTTCAAAGCTGTAATGACCTCTGTGTCCGCCATGAAAGGAGAGTGCTGGCCCTCCTTGCCAAAAGTCTCCACTGACAGGAGATTGAGATATACTAATGTTGGGGGGGGTTGCAAGTATTTTCATGGCTGCATTCAAGCCTAACAATTTACCTCTGTTGTTTACTGCTGAACTGTTAAATTCAGATGATGATAATATGGTTTCACAAATCTGTGAACTTAACAGTGTATCAAGTAATTTTTTTGAGCAGCCTTTGAAAAATCCTCTCACCGGCACCACTAAGCTAAGGTGAAACGTCAACAATTTCTTGTAAACAAGAGACACTGCAGTCTGTGGTGCTAATAAAACCCTGGCTGGGATGGTATCAAGGGAATGTACAGAAAAAGCTGTCAAGGTGTCCTGGTTCCAGGAGAAACAAGACAGTCATATTTGTTTACCGAAGAAGGTAAAATGTAATAATAATAGCAGGAAGTAAGCACACCTGGTATTATTATTAAATAAAACTCCAAGACTTTGGAGAAAAATATCAGTATCCACATTCATTTGGTGGTAAACCTTTGTTTGACAATGGTGGATTTAAACTGGTTACTGTGATGAAAGGTGTGCAAAAGTTAGACGTGCTGTCTGGGAAACAGCACCGTGGTGCTGCTAGTTGAGAAATGTGAATGGTACCAGAGGATTTAGCATGACAGGGAGAAACAGCTCTACACACTGTGCAAGAGAGAGGGGTTTGTCTCTTGTTGAAAAGTTGATGCTTTATTCCAAATGTTGAAGTATAAGTTCATTCCCTTCTCTGTTGTTCTCTGTTGTCCCTCTTGCATGCGTGCTCTTTGAAGAAGAGCCAGGATGATAACGGTGGTTAAATCCAAGGAAACAAAACCAAGCGTAGTTTTCCATGTTTCTTACAAGATGTAATACCCTTTCTAATACTAAGAATATGTGAACTCCACCCACTGTCTTTGTTTGCAACAGAAGCACAGCAAGATGTAGCATTGTTTATATTAAGCCTGTGTCTTCAAGCATGAGGCTCCAATCCCCTGATTACTGACAAATACTGGGGGATCTCCACCTTCCCCCAGATCCCTGGCTCCTGAGGAGTGCTGCTCATGGGCTGCATGGTATTGTTGCTTTTCTCGCATCTTTCATAACCGTGGCCTCTGAGAAGGTGTAGTCATCTTCTGTTTGCACTGCTGAGCGTGGTTACTGTGATTGACTCTTAGGAGTGCATGACTTAGTGGGTAGCCTTAATATCTAATGTGAAACTGTTGCTGTTGCTACTGTTAGACCTTGCTAGGATACATCCCTGCCTGTTGTGCATTCATGACGTTTGGTTTGTGATACTGTGTGGTATAGCTGAGCATGATTAAACCACCAGAATAATGCCAGTCCAGTTAGTTTCTGGTATTTGGCTTCATTCAAGAAAAAACTCGTTAAGAGAGCATAAAGCACTTAATCTCCCTATCCCCTTCTCTTTGGAAGATAGTACAAATAGGGGAAGAGACTAACTCGTTGATAAGAAGGGCCGGAAGGAGGATCCGGGGAACTACAGGCCTATCAGTCTGACCTCGGTGCCAGGGAAGGTTATGGAGCAGTTCATCTTGAATGCCGTCACGTGGCACGTACAGGACAACCAGGTGATCAGGCCCAGTCAGCATGGGTTTATGAAGGGCAGGTCCTGCTTGACTAACCTGATCTCCTTCTATGACAAGGTGACCTGCTTAGTGGATGAGAGAAAGGCTGTGGATGTTGTCTACCTAGACTTCAGTAAAGCCTTTGACACCATTTCCCACAGCATTCTCCTGGAGAATCTGGCTGCTTGTGGCTTGGATGGGTGTACTCTTCGCTGGGTAAAACACTGGCTGGATGGCTGGGACCAAAGAGTTGTGGTGAATGGAGTTAAATCCAGCTGGTGGCCAGTCACAAGTGGTGTTCCCCAGGGCTCAGTACTGGGGCCAGTTTTGTTTAATATCTTTATCAATGATCTGGACAAGGGGATCGAGTGCACCCTCAGTAAGTTTSCAGATGACACCAAGCTGGGCGGGAGTGTTGATCTGCTTGAGGGTAGGAAGGCTTTTCAGAGGGATCTAGACAGGCTGGATCCATGGGCCGAGGCCAATTGTATGAGGTTCAACAAGGCTAAGTGCTGGGTCCTGCCCTTGGGTCACAACAACCCCATGCAATGCTACAGGCTTGGGGAAGAGTGGCTGGGAAGCTGCCTGGTGGAAAAGGTCCTGGGAGTGTTGGTCAACAGCCACCTGAATATGAGCCGACAGTGTGCCCAGGTGGCCAAGAAGGCCAACGGCATCCTGGCCTGTATCAGAAATAGTGTGGCCAGCAGGGCCAGGGAAGTTATCGTGCCCCTGTACTCGGCACTGGTGAGGCCCCACCTCGATTACTGTGTTCAGTTTTGGGCCCCTCACTACAAGAAAGACATTGAGGTGCTGGAGYGTGTCCAAAGAAGAGCAACGAAGCTGGTGAAGGGTCTGGAAAACAAGTCTTATGAAGGAGCTGGGGTTGTTTAGTCTGGAGAAAAGGAGGCTGAGGAGAGACCTTATCACGCTCTACAACTGCCTGAAAGGAGGTTGCAGCGAGGTGGGTGTCAGTCTCTTCTCCCAAGTAGCAAGTGATAGGACAAGAGRAAATGGCCTCAAGTTGCACCAGGGAAGGTTTAGATTGGAGGAAAAATGTCTTCACTGAAAGGGTTGTCAAGCATYGGAACAGGCTGCCCAGGGAAATGGTTGAGTCACCATCCCTGGAAGTATTTAAAAGATGTGTAGATGTGGTGCTTAGGGACATGGTTTAGTGGTAGACTTGGCAGTGCTGGGTTAACAGTTGGACTTGGTGATCTTAAAGGTCTGTTCCAACCTAAATGAGTCTGATTCTATGATTCTATCTTTGCATAAATAAAAATAAAATAAAGTAGACAGCTGGGGAAATAATTACTTTTAGAGAAAGCCTGGAGTGCTTCTTTAGAACCTGAGTGTAGCTTCACACTTCTGTACAATGAGAATTTTTAAAACCTGTTAAATAGGGAAATGACCTTCTAAAGCCCAATTTCAGGCATCTTAATTCTATAAGTATATAGCAAGGCTCTCACTTCCATTTAGGTATCTAAATCTAAGGGAAAACCACTTCTGTTGTCATTGTTCCTTTTTCTTGAAACTTGCAATAAAATACAACCCTGTGAAATACTACCCTTGTGATTGGGTCTTGCAGAATATGTTGCTAGCAGAAATACGATCTTTCTAGGAGTGATCAAAATAGTAGAAGGAATATTCCAGTACATTTTTGGCAAGCTTTTTAGAATATTTTGAGGAGCCTGATCCCGTAAACTGTTGTAGTCTTCCATCACTTCTGGCTTTTTTTACCTTCTCAGATGTCTAGTTTTTCAGCAAGCAAGTCATAAAGGGGATGCAGGTGGGGGCTACCCTTAAGCATTTACTTCTGGTGAGTTACTGGAGAAGAAGTGAGGGCCCACTGTAATTGTGGGTATAGCCAACCAATACACACAGAGAATTGTCTTCTTTCATCCTGCCCCCTTCACCATCACACTCCCTAAAAAAGGGGGGNTCATCCTGCCCCCTTCACCATCACACTCCCTAAAAAGGGGGGGGGGGGGGGGGAGAAAGGGGAGGGGGAAAGCTTGGCCTTGATGCTGAGAATTTCCCAGCAAAACGCTGTGGACTGGCATAGCTGAGTTGATTGCTTTTGTGTAGCTAAAAACAGATGGATATTGGATGCATGCATACAAATTATTTTTGAAGTGGCTTTCCATGTGACTAATTGACTTTCCTTTGTTTGTTTCATTAGGTTGCTTTTGTTGTCCTTTTTTAACTTTATGAGCTTGCCAATATCTGAGAGTGATCATTCATGTGAAAGGAAGAGGAAAAATCATTGCACTTTTTTAAAGCATGCTGTGTTTGTAGCTTAGGTGAGAGAAAGACAGAGAGCAGCTTTCTTTAATGTTGAAAGGCATATGGTGTCTGATGCTCTTGATCAAAATCTACATGTCTTATACTCAGCATGCCCAGTTTAAATGTCTGTAGCTAGCCAAGACTAGAAGCCCCTTAACCTGAAGATCAGAAACAGATACTGGACTTAAATCCACCTCAATCTTGCAGTTGAAAGGTGATGGTATACATACAGCATTTATTTCATGCTCATAAAAAGGTGAAATACTTGGTAAGAAAAATAAAAACAGAAGAAACCTATTTTTCAGAAAGGAGTTACTAAAAACAACATAGAAAATTTTGGACATACTGAGATTAGAATGGCAGGGGAAAACCACACAGTGGAGATGGTGAAATTTCTAAGCCAGTTCTTTGAAATTGAGAGAAGAACCCAGTGGTTTTGTGCCCCTTTTTCAGTCTTTCTCCCATGTAAATGGAAACAGGTCATCCCTTATTCAGACTGTTCTGCAAGTTAGCTGTTACCACATCCATTTGTATAACCTACCTGGGCTTGAAAGCTTCATTATTATTTTAAGTCTTCCTTGTGTTTCTGGAGGCCAAATATTTTGGGGAGAAAGGAGCAGGAAGTTCATTCTTGTTTGTATAGAGACTTAACTTTCTCCTAGTACAGTCAGGCTTGTGGCATACAAGCTTTTTATCAATAGATTTTTTTAACTTCTTAATACTCTATTAAGAAAGATCATACTGTCCTCCTTTTTGCTCTGAGTTCACTTTCAAAATTGTAGGCAACCTATTATAAAATGAACTATTACAGACTTGGTCTCTGAAATCAGGTGAAGGAAAGAAGTTGCTAACTTCACATAAAAGGCTGTTCAAGCATATGCGATGCCATGAAAAAGATTCAAAACCACTTGTGTATGAAGGTGACAAAAAGTGACTGCATGTTTGAATGTTTAAAGATCAGTCATTAGTAGTGAATTTCAAGTAGAAGATCAGATTAACAAACCTGAGACGTTGCCACAGCTGGGCACTGAGTTAAGAAGCCTTTCAAAAGCAACAGTAGCAGTAGCTGAGCGTACATTTTTTGGCCTATTGCCTGTGTATCATTCAGAATTAAGAGTGATCCCAGAAAATTCTTGACATATGAAGCCACCAAATGCATTTGATAATCAACTGCAGTATTCCCTCCTATCATCCAAGATTGATTAAATCCTGAGGATTTTAGGCAGCTATATGAATTTAAAGCACTATGACGGATAGTGATGTTTARCCCAATAGTTTGGGGTTTCTTTGTGTGCATAGGGGTGCTTCTGTTGCCATCCCAATACGCATCGGTACCACAGGTCTTTTATGGAGGCCTTACGGATCAGCTGTACAACAGTGTTGGAAGTGCAGAGCATCTGAGCTGAGCTTGCTGTGCTGAACGGCTGCGCGCGTTGGCCGAGACGGCAGTCTCATCAGCAAAACCGTGTGGCTTTCACCTCTCCACCAGTGTRGCTGTCACACAGAAGACCGAAACTGGGTCCTCTCCTTCTCTGGGTGTTAGATCCTGAAAGGCAGTATCATGGCCACTGTCTGCTTTCAGGTCCCAGAAGGAGATAAAACCTCAAAGACGAAAACKATTAAGTCAGCTGAACATGAGTTGCAGCATCAGGTGTCGACTGTCTCTGTCCTGTCCCTTGTGAAAACAGACAGCTCTGTGTGCAATTCCTGTAGAAGTGGCTTTTCTGTTCACAACACTACTTTAACAATAGAACAAAAAACTCAGTGGTCAGTGTAGACAATTCCAGGTCAGTTCAACACTTGGTAGTTCTCTGTGAATGGCATGCAAGTTAGTCCACAGTGAGCTTCTGAATAAGGTGTCTCCTGGGTGGGAAAGTCCCGAGGAACTCTCTTGTTTCCACATCCATATGAACTGAGTGCATTTTGAGCTAATTTGAGCTTCTTTAAAAATAAAATTGATTTGTTGACGGCAGCGTGGAGCAAGCATGTTTGGGGTGTTATTCAGCTGTCAAAATATGGTATTGCTGATGGGGATTCTTTTTCCATTCCTGTGCAAAAGGAGGAGCTCCAGTCTGGCATCTTGCTAGTTTTCTCACTGCATTGCTAATGTTGACTTTGTTTGGGTTTTTAGCATTTCTGATTTCTTGCGCATTCGGATGTTCCAGAGTCCCTGATTCTTTCTTTTTTATTTAAGAGGGAGGGAGGGAGATGGAGAAACAGGTAACTTCTCGCATTTACAGTGTTTCTGAATAAAATGTTCTCTCTGTTATCTTGAAATCATTTTGTTGCTGACACATCATTATAATTTTCTTCATTTAGTGATGATAAGGTAGTAGAAGAACAACCAGAGGAAGATGAGGAGCTAACTGTTGTGGAAGATGAAGATGCTGATGACGATGATGATGATGGTGATGAAATTGAAGAAGAGACAGAGGAAGAGTATGAGGAGGCAACTGAAAGAACTACCAGTATTGCAACCACCACCACCACAACTACAGAGTCTGTGGAAGAGGTTGTCAGAGGTAAATTCATGGGCATTTAGTTTGGAGCTGGAAGACTGATCCTGCTGCTTTGCATGTTTGCCCTTTATGACAAAAAATGTTCCAAACAGCAAAATATCCTCAGTTGCAGCATTGTTATGGTTTGGCTTCTGTAATTTGCATGTTGAATCCCCTCCCCTTTCCCTTTCCCATTACAAATATTCTTTGGAGGTGTCTGGCTATGAAGTGTGTCGTTGTGTATGATGTGGATGGAAGCAGAAAGGTTGGGCTTATTTTAAAGTAACATTAAATAAAATTTGACAGCCATATGTAGCAAATAACACAGGAAGAGTATGTGTGTGGGTTAGCATGTGCATGTGTTGCAGAAGGATAGGGAGTGTCAGTTCAAAGCAGGAGGTAGCACTACCTGGTTTGGTCTCTTATATTAACAACAGTGATTAGTCATTTTGTGTGATTGCTGTTAGATACCTGTTTCCATTATTTCTCCATGAACTAGCAATTCAGTAAAATTAGGTGAATTTAGAAATAACTATGCAGAATAGAACCTAACTAATGAGTTGTATTGGGGGGTGGGGAAATAGGAATGCATTGCCCAAAAAAGAAAACATGGAGTGAGAAAGAACTCTTCATTTCTAAAATTTGTTTTTCATGATACTTTGTAGTTATTAACATAACTGCATTTTAAACTTTGAATTTTACCCTAGTCCATGGACAACATAGCAACATAATATTTTTAAATGCCACATTTCTCCTACCATACATATTTGAATGAATTACCCTTATATTTCTATTTTAGTAAGTACAATTCCATATGGTGTAAATCTCGGTAAGATAGATGCCGATTTTTCTACAGTGCTTACATATTTACCAGTAAGTGCTCAAGATGATGGCAGAAAATGAGATTAAAGGCTACAGTTGAAAAGAAAGGAGTTGGGACATGCAGGAGGCAGAGGAAGAATGGCAGTGATTGGGGTGGTCGCGAAATGAGGCAGAAAACATCTGGCCTGGCTCCTTTCCTCTCGCCTTGCTTTCCCACCCCCTGCCTGGGGACGCTTGGGACTGAAGTGCCAGTGGAGTCCCCCGTTTTGCATGTGGCAGCATCCTTTTCTCTTGAACCACGCTGCCTGTGTTCGGCAGAGCAGGTACRGAGCAGAGGACTGCCGGCTACGATTCATCACGCACGCTGGGGACAGGAGGATGCCCAGGGGGTGCTTTGGAAAAAAACAGAGTTACTTCATTTAGGTTTTTTGTTTGGTCTACGTGCAGATAAGCTTGCTAATCAAAAGCGCTAATGCTTTGCTAAAATCACTTGCAAATGTTTCTTTCTCAGGCTGGCAACGCAGTATTGTGTGTTTCTGTCTTATATAACTGTGTTGGGCGTTTTGCTCAGTTATTGGAGAGCCATTTCAGTGGTGGGGGTGGGGAGATTATGTTTAAATCTTTAAACCAATTAAATATATTTCCATATGTGAGCTTTCACCACCTGGGGATAAAACGCCCTGTTCTCGCTGGTAAATGAATATTGAGAGAGAGAAGAAAAAAAAGAACACTTTAATGGGATTTTGGATGAGTGGAAATGAGGACAAATTAGGTAGAGCTTGTTTCTTTACTGAGGTTGACATTTCAAAGAGGTTAAGATGTTTAGCCTTCAGAAAAATAGCGTGTAATAATACGGATGTAAAATACAAAAGAGATGAGGCAAACTATTGAAGCCACCTTTTAAAAATCCTTTAGAAATGTATACACTTGCTAGCTGACAATGAAATGCTATTGTCCTGTTTTTCCGAAGTCTAAAATTTCCCACCTTGGGCGACTGTGAGTAAAATATGTATTGTTGCAAATGAGGTGAGCGTAATCCGTTACCGATACAAGTTTTCAGTGCGGTTCTGCCACAGCCCTTTGGGCTTTCTGACCTCCAGCCCTCCTGGGGCACAGAGGGTGCCGAGACTGTCCCTGAGTGTGTATAACTGGTGTCTGACAGAGCTGCACCATGCAAAGTGCTTGCTTATTTCTAAATGTAGAAGCGCCCAAATAACTTGGAGCCTTGGCCCTTGCTTCTACTTCCCTTGCTGCACTTAAGTGAAAGGTTCCTTCAGGGCCCCCATCCTCCTGATAGGGCCAGCAGATCCGGCGTAGGAGCTTCTGTGGTGAGCGTCTGCTGTTGTCTTGCTGTTGCAAACAGAAAGGTTTGTTGCTGTCAGTGCAAATGAAAAAGGCAGAGGTGCCTCGTAGGCAACGTACGTATTAAGGAGTGGTCCATGCTATGGAGACACCTTGAAAGCCTTCCCAGATGGGGTTAAGTGTCGGAGCTTCATTCTCGCGGACACGAGTTCTGCTCAGACTTCTTTTCCCAAGCGTTACTAAGTGCAATTCATAAACGTATCCTAGGATGCTCTTTACGGACACTTTACAGCCAGTTTTATGTATGCTTTATGAAGCTGTAACTAATACTGTGTCATTAGTATTAAAGAGCATAGAGAGTGGGTTTGCCCAATTTGAGAGGAGTTGCTTTTTGTATGTGAAATCAACAAAGAGCAACTGTTCTAAAACCATAAATTAGGATCTAATTGTGGGCTGGTACTGAGCCCTTTCTCCCCCAAATCAATGGAATGATTGCTGTCAACCATAAATAATTGAAAAGCATAAATGTAGTGTTATGCTTTAAAGACACTTGAGCTATTGTACAATCAATTTGCCAGGCAATTTTATTTCTATGCATATTTTAATGAACCGTGATCAAAATAGCAATAGCAGAACTACTTGCAAACTTATTTCCAGTGAAAAGGAAGTTAGTCTTGCCTAGAGAACAGGCGAGGTCATTGGCAGGAGGACAATCTTTTCATTCAGTTTCTGCAGCAACCATATTTTTATAAGCTGTAGTGTTTATTCAAAAATGTGAATCAGTTTTTCCTAGCACAGTACTTGCCAGCGTTCATTTTCCTGCCTTTTGTGAAGGACCATCTCTACTCTCAGTTCATATGGAGTAGGGCAGCAAACCCAGTTTAAACTTTCAGATAAACTCTTGCTGGAGTTCAGATGTTAAATCCAGCCGATTGTGGGTCTGAGGTTGCCGGGATCCAAAGAGTGAAGTTAATGTCAGGTTGACGTTTTTCACCTGTGGTCACTGGGAGACGTTATCACTGAATTTGTGCTGAAGAAAGTGTGGCTCGTTTATGAAGCCCTACAGGAAAACTGTGGCTCTTGACTTTTGTCTCTGTATGGAGCAAGGGAGGTGACTTTCTGCTGGCCAGGATTTAAGCAAGAGAGCAGTTTGATTTCTGCTGTCATCGTCGCAGCATCTCGGGTGTTGCAGAGCTGCTCCCGAGGCATCCAGGCCCCGGGTGATTCAGCGCGTGACCGAAGCAAGCAGGAGCGCTGCTCTCCCGTCATGTGCAATTGTTTGTGATTTCGTTTCTGCTTTCCTTCAGCGCAGCAGGTGACAAGAAAAATCAGTCTCTCTTGGCATACAGCAAAGAATAAGCAATTTCAGCTTAGTGCTTCCCGTCAACATAGCAGTCAATCAGGTCTCATTTAAAGGAGAGCAGCAGGGTCAGCGCAGCAGCCTGGCAGAAAACACTTGGCAGCTTCTTCACATACCTATCAGCAGATGCGGGGGGCTCAGCAGCATAAGCTTGACCTGCCTCGTCTAGCGTATAATGTTGCCCGTTAGCAAGTGGTTTTGCTTTCTCTAATTCAGCTGGATTTCTTTAAACAGTTAGGAAAGAATTTAAGCAGTGCTGCTTGACGTGACATTTTAACTGTATTTACAATCTGGAGTTGCAAGCAAGAGACCATATGCTGGTTTCCTAGCAAGAGAAAAGTAGCCTGATGTTTGTATGGTAGCTCTTAGCGTTATTGATCTAGCATGGGGTTTTTTTTGCTGAAGATTTTTATGTCTAAAAGACTTTAAATCCATTCAGTGACAGCTATCATCTGTTCTAAGGCAAGGGAGGTTAACCCTGATTTCTAGACCTATCAGCTGTAAATTTTGGGATAATATTAGTAGCGTATGCTAGATTAACTGGGCTTTTTTTCACCCTCCATAGCTTTGCCCCACTTTCTTCTTTTAAAAGTTACTATCTTTCTTTTCAAGTAGTAATTCCTTGTTCTTCTTCATTTGCTTCAAGACAATACAGTGTGCTTTAGTTGGAAAGAGATAATGTGTGGTTGTATTCCGTATTAAGAAAACATCAATAAGTTGTTGTACGAATAGTACACATTATGATAACTCTACTGTTTTTTTTGTTAGGAGATCTTCATTAAGAATGATAATCTACTCTAACCTATGAACAAGAGCTGATAAAATTTGCATTAAAATAACTGATAGCTTTTAATTAGACACTATAATTTAAAGCACAGCTATTCCACCATAATGTAATACTTCAAGATATGTTGCAATTGGAAGAAATCTTTTTTTATGACCTAGTAATCTTGTTGACGGAAAAGCAATGTGTTATTACTATTTTGGGTCAAGGGCAAAAGTACTGAAATACTAAACACAGTAAAAGCGTTGTTTTACGTAAGGTTGGAGGGTGGTTTCATTTGAAATATATCCTGCCAGAAGAAATCCCTCAAGAATCTGTTTCGCTAGAGAAAATGTCATTTTACTATATTGATGCAATAATTAATTGAATATTTTGTTTTGCTGCGTAAAAAGACTGGAATGCACTTTTGGGCTAATCCTCATATTCACTGTCTTGCCATGTTAACATAATCATGATGTTATGTAGAAATGATACCTTTTCTAAAATACACATAAATTCATGAAACTTTATTGACCTACATTTAAAATCAAGCTGGGCTTTTTGTTTGGGTTCTGGCCATCAGTAGTAACTATATGGCACCTTGGTTCAAAATGTAGTTTTGTTGTTCACAAGTAAATAGAAAATTTATTTTGACGTACTTGTTCCACTTCAGAATTGTAAGGCTTTGTATTCCAGCCAAGTATACAATTAAATTTTTTTCATATTCCAAATATCCCCCTCCAGTAGCTTAAGAAAAAACATGAGAGAGAGAAATTCGATCTTAATTGCACAGGATGGAAATTACAATTTTAGGGTATTTAACAGTTTTAGAAGAGCTGTTCTTCACTATTTCATTTGGAAGTCATCATTTTGCTTTTTTCTTCTAACTTTCTCTGTAGAAAGTATTTTAGTAATTGTGTAGCTTGTGCACCAACTTTATTCCTAGAGTATGTGACAGCTTTACAGCTGTCTTCTCCTAATTCCAAAAACCTCTTCTGAAATTAGCTTTTGTCTTTGAATACTCAAACTAAAATTTGGCTGCCTCTTCTAACCATATATTCAGAATGAGGAAGTTTTGTTTCCGTGAAATTATCTTTAAATATTCCCTTTTGATTAATTCATTGAGCAAAGCAGTATTTTGTCTTTTTGGAACACGAACACTATAACTAAAATAAAAACAGAGTGCATTTACTCTTGTCTAATTTTTCTCAGCTAGTTAAAAAACGGAGACTAATATAGATACATGTGTATTAATAGCCTCAAACTATAGCGCTCATTTCCTGAAGACACAGAAGCCCAAAATTACTCCAGTTGTAATATTATATATACTAGCACATGATAAAGTGGAGTATATACCTCATGATAGATATTTGAGAGGTTCATTCCTTTGCCCTCTCTTGCATTAATCGATTACTCTGTTCTTTAGTGAAATATAAATGGTAAAATACAAGATTGTGATCCCATATACTTAAGCAGCTAAGTGTTTTAGGTCCTTGTTTAAGACTTACTCGGATCCTGTGTGATTATGATACACAGTTTGAACTGACAGTAACGTAGACAAAGCAAACACATACCAGTGCTGGTGAGTTGGTTCATACCACCAGTATGATTTATTTGATGTACCTGAGAATATCAACTTCAAACTTGAAGGGCTGGTAGTATAGAAAGAGTCATCAATACAATATATTTTCCATTTCCGTGGCTAAATTAAAGAACTTGTAATATTTATAAGCCAGCATGACAGTATTTTTCTACTGTAGCATTAAGGTAAAGAGGTTTTTCAAAGGTGTAAACTAAACATAGAACCCAATTTCCAAGGCGGGTCGGAGTTGGTAGTCTAACTCCTCCTGTTTGTCCTTTTTTTCTTAAATATCTTCAAATTTAATTTCTGATTTAAGGTTTGGGACTGACTGTGCGAGCATTTAAATRAGCTTAGTTCTCATGATCATTAAATAAATTCAAATCCTGAAGAAAATAGGGAGTAACTTTGATGTTTACAGCAATAGAAGTTTGTAAATGTAGCTTTAAATTTTTTTTTTTTTTTTTGTCCCCCATTAGAAGTTTAAATTTTATTTCGGATTCCTCAATTGAAAGTGTTGTTGTTCACAGAGTAAGTGTTAGTCACATGTGGAAAAAAAAAGCATGGAGTTGAGATTTTTGAAATAAAGCAATTATAATTTCACTTTGATTTAAAATCTGTTTTTCTTCAAGGAACAGAAAAAAACAATTTATATGGTAATGAAAAATTTTAAAATGCCATTCAGAACCATATTTTATATTTCCCTCTGTAAAAACTGATCATCAAAAGTATCTAAAATGTTTGCACATAAATTCTAATTAGCTCTACTTACAGCGTTTTGGTAAATGAGTGTTTATGGAAGTACTTTGTGTATAGCCACTATAAATCAATGTCCACATACTTGAAGACTGTGTATTTCCTAGGTGCTGAAGTCTGTGTTTTTCAAAGAAAAAAATAAGTCAGTGCCGATGTTTAGTGTAACTGATTAGTTTTCAGTATATCACTTTAACTATTAATTTAAAAGCAAATCAAAAAGCTTTGCCACAGCACTGTCCTTCAGGGAATGATCTACCTGCTTGGTTAGAAACAACTCTTTTTGCATCGAGAGGCTGGAATAAGTATAAGAAGCTTGGAGTGAGGGAAGTTGAATTATACTTTCCTGATTACCTCAGAAATAATTTGCCATATTTAAGGTTTCAGAGAAGGAAGGTATTGGCAACTGTAAACTTTGGTTTAGGGCACAGAGAAGATGAGAGAAATTTTACTATTGAAGAAGGATGGTTTGAAAACTGTAAGCATCTGAAAACAGAGTTTAGACCGCTTATGAACCTGGGTTGTGGCAAAGGCTTGTCCTCTTTAATTTTATCTAGTTTCATGGAGCCAAAGGCAAAAATGCATCTTTGGAGGGGGGAGAGTGACCAAGTTCCTTAAACAAAGCTCAGCTCACCATTAATGCTGTGCTGGATACAAATTATTTGTGGTATCAAGTAAAATTGAATTACACAGTGGTAAAAAGTAACTCATCTTTTAATCAGTTTTCAGCAACAAGATTAATATATGAAGCAAAGACAGCTTTTAATTTTTTGATGAATCATTTAGCAGTGTATGCTGCCTGCCTGCTGCTAATATCTGTGAAAATACCATAGCTCATCCATCATAGGCATTAATTGCTACACTCGCTAGCAGTGGGAGGGGAAATGGTATTTGGATTAATAGCCCAAGAAAACCTGTTGAATTTCCCATCTCTGCACTTCATTTCCCCATCTTCTCAGATGAGGTGGTACAGCTGAGGATCAAATGAGGTGGCTTTTTTCTGTAAGGACAAGTGATGGGGATATGGAGAGGCATGGGAGGAGCAACTGGCCCACCAAGAGGAGTGATGGGACCATTTCCCAGGCATTGAAGCTGGTTTAAAAATGTTCCTTCGCCCCGAAGCAGGGGTGAAGGAATGCTACTCTGAGCCCTCCACAGACAACAGGCGGTGGTGGTGACACTGGGAAAGGGATGACAGCAGCAAGAAGTTTCTTAGACTGGACTAGCAACACGCTTGCCCTCAAAGAGAGCAATGGTGAAACAGTAACCAAGAGCATTTTTCCCCTCTTGTTTAATCTTCATTTAGGTCATAAACTGTTTGCACAGCAGACCATTTCTCTCTGCGATGAAATAATTACCATTTAGGTCTCACCAATAGCAGTACGGTTGGCTGTGCAGGCTGGAGGGAAGGATGTCCCTCCACTGCGCTGCACTGTCACCACCAGCCTCGTGGGAGATGACAGGTCAGGCAAGAGGCAGGTCCCTGGCCGCAACACTGGGCTGCAGTGCTTCAGGCTTGCTGGTTTTAATGTTACCCTGTGGTTTCCTGAATGCTTGTTCAAGTGCATCTTCATGTGTATAAATGACTTCAGTTTCCAAAAAGCCAATTCCTTGTTATCGCTGGCATCAGTTATTTGATGGGCAATTACCTTTGCTTTTGCACATGCAAAAAAAATCTCTGCTGCTATTTCTGTGAGAGAGGTACCTATAGGAAATTTCAGATTAAACCCGTGAACCATTCCCATCCTGATAACACTTAACAGTGCAAAATGAAATGAATCAGACTTCATAGCAGAACTAGTATTTTGATGAAAACCTAGAAGGCGTTTACTGTGTGGGTAGAGGTCAGCCCATAGTCAACATTAACTAAGAAAGATTGAGTTGTTGAGACCTTTGTGTTTTTTGAAATGACATTTCCTGTCAGCAAAAATTCTCTTGATTATACCTGTCTCTTTAATGTCAAGAGTCACTATTCATTTTTAATTGACATGTGGCAGCTCTTCCAAGGCTGTGCAAAGTTAGCTTTGTGTGAAGATTTGACTGTATAATTGGATGGCGGGGCTGGATTTGATTTTACAATAAATCAGAAGAAACACTTGTATACTAAATGTGTTCTATAATTAATTATATGGTGGTATACAATTAATTGTAATTAATGTGTTGTACAATTAAATATACTTACTTTGTTTTTTCTTAAAGTAAAAAAAAACTAGTATTCCTTCACCCCCTGCTATTCCTTTCCCCCTAATTGCTTGGTACAGAATTGCAACATTTGTAGCACATCCTTGGTGGTTGCATACACTTGGATCTGTTTCTCTTAGACGAAATGTATGCTCCCTAAAATTGATTCTTGATGTTATTTATAGATACGATATGTGAATATGTTAAACACATGTAAAATTATACCTATATTATATATTTAAGGAAGTGTAGGTATACACTGACTGCCAATGACAATTGGACATAAAATCTATTTATAAATAGCGGTGCTCCTGGGGAGAGTGAAGTGATGGATCAGGACAGACTCTGAAAAGCGGGATTCTTTGCAGCCAACATCTGAGAGGTGATGAGCGTGCGGGGGATTTTCAGTGCTAATGCACTGATATTTCTTCATACCTTTCAACCCTTAGGGATCTGCCTTCCACAAAATTCAAATATATGCAGAGAATTTAGAAGCCTCTAGTTGAACGTACCAGTTTGTCTGCCGATGCAGTGCGTGGGATGAAAGCAAATGAGGGGCGTATTGGTGTTTAACATTACGTAGATTTGAAATGACTTATGCAGCACGTTGAAAGATAAAACTGTTTTTGTCTGTTTGGAACATTATTGGTAAAGGGCTATACGTTTACATGTGTAATTGGCTGAATTCCAAATTGCAGGCAGAATTTGCTTTGTCTTCCTTTAATTTGTGTGGTTTGGTTCTTCCCTCAGGTTTTCATGTGTTGCAGGATGTAGGCAGAGACTGTGGCAGCTCACAATGAACASAAACACAAACCGTTTTAATTTTTTTCCTGTATATATTCACTGGGGATGAGATTTCCTCCCATGGATGGGTTAAAGCTATGGCAGTGATTTTATATATGCGAGCCCCTGAACTATGAATTAAAAACCCTGTGCCGGGTGGCTTGCAAGAGGGAGTTTCTTTGGCAGTGACTATATATAAATAGGTGTCTGAAGAGAATTTGTTTTCCCCTGTAACTCATAAATATTTTGGTTTAGTTTTTTCTTTTGTATAAGCTAGGAAACCTTCTCAATTTGGGCACGGAGGGGTTATATAGCTAAAAAAACAACAAGAAAAAATGTGGCTCCTCCTGCTTTCACATGGTACCTGGAAGGGGAACAAGTCGGCTGCTTGGGCAGGAATCTGCCTGGGGCCACCGGCAGACCCCGTGGACAGCCAGTGGTTGTACCCCTCTGGCCTGGAAGCAGATGAAACTTCACGCTTGTACCATTGCCACCATGCTGGAGCTTGTTTCAGGGCAATGCCCCTCAGCGTGGGCAGATAAAGTAGCTAAAAACATGAAAGTATAGGCAGGCTAAGGAGACTTACTGGCATGAATCTGAGTCAGCTCAAAATTTAGCTTCGTTGGCTCCGGGGTGGTTTTCCGGGGAAGGGTTTCCCGTTCCCTGAAACATCTCCTTGGTGCATCTCCTTCCTCACTCGCGTGCGTGGACATTGAGAGGCACCTAATTAAGAAACCGAGACAATACCATTTTCACGCTAAATGTGGTTCCTCCGGGTCTCCTGTGACTAGAGGTGTGCTCTGAGCAAGCCGAGACTGGTCCCTGCCGCGCGATGATCTCCCGCTGGTACTTTGACGTGGCCGAAGGAAAGTGCGCGCCCTTCTTTTACGGCGGCTGCGGCGGGAACCGGAACAACTTTGACTCGGAGGAGTACTGCATGGCGGTCTGTGGCAGCGTCAGTAAGTGCCCCTCCACGCCTCCCTCGCTCCTGCCGCTCGGGAGCGGGCCTGGGCTCACACTAACCCCCGGCCGCGGTCTGTCCAGTGCCTCCGCTCACCGCTAGATCCTCATTAGCCTCTCGCTAACCCGGCATGGTAGTGGGCGACTTCTTGGTGCTGTAGACGGGGCTCTGCAAGTAGGTAGCTAAAAGCCTAACACTTCCTTAGACGAGGCCTTTGCACTCACCTTCTCTTAGTTTTCTGTCAAAGTGTACTGACATTTTGTGTGTCTGTGTGTGTGCACGTACAACGCATGTGCAGGAAAAAACACAAACCTTAGGGAAGCCTCAGGTAAGTTTAAAAATCGCTCATAGTTTTTACAGTGTATTTTCATGTATTATTTCTGACCTTTTTTAATCAAAGCAATATAAGCTCATTAAAATAACAGAATGTTTATTTCCAGATTTTTTTTTCTTTTTGTTTGTTTGTTTTTAGTTCAGTTGAGTACTTTGTGTGTGTTTGCAACAAAAAGGGGAGAAATGACATTTGATTTTTTAGGTTTCCCTGAGGGCTGCAGTGCACGTGGGTGTGAATCACCTCCCACTTACTTTGTTTAACACACCACATATTTTAATGATCATTTTCCTTGAAGAAAGRGTGTTTGCACTGTGATTTTTGGTTTGAGAAGGGTGACTTTCTCCGTCGCAGGGTATTGAAGCTGATGAATCAGACGCTGGATTTATCAGCTGGGTTTTGGTCCGGGAGCCTCTGGTACACTCCCCTCCCATCTGCCTTGCCAGCACATACTCTTGGGAATTGGCTGCCATTTACTTCTGACACATTAAAGAGTGAGTACGTATCTCGCTGCCCTGCCTGCTCACAGGGCATGGAGGAGCAGAACAGAAGCAGCACATTAGGGCTCCTTTTAGTAAAATATTTTCCAAACTGCGCCTAGGAATGTTTGCAGTAAGTAGAAGGCTTAAAAGTGCACACAAACACATGCAGAGCCCTAGCAAGGTGTGCTATGTGTGTTGTGGAGYAGAGGAGCTGACCTGTATTTTATTGGAGCAGGAGCAAGAGCAGTYGTGGAGGCAGGATTGCTGCTCTGGTGCTCCAGCTGCATTTCATCTCGGTATCTTTTAGAGCTGTTCATGGCAAAGCTCCATGGAGGGACATGCAGAAAGGCTACCACAAGGCGCCCTTGGAGGATATCTCATGGACAGTGATTAGCTTCTGCAACAAGACAGAAGATGTAGTGAAGAGAGAGAAGAACTATGCAGTAGATTGGAGTGAGGTCTATAATATACTTGCTGAAAGAATGAAATTYTGAACCGTTAAGTTCCTGTGTTAGGGAAGACGTTTCCAGAGATGCAAAACGTGGTTTGTCTCTGATTGCGTGCCCTATGACAGGCAAGAAAAACTGGGACTTTGTAATGAGGTASATTAGGACAGTAGTAGAAAAAAAGAGAATGTTAAAGAAGAAATATTTATGCAATGAAAAATGCAGGGTATGTGGTATTGGTGAGCAGTTGATATTGTAGACATGGAGGGAGGAAAGAAAAGTAGACTGAAGATAGCTGGCTCATGYGGATTAGAGGCATAAAAAAACACTGCAGTGAGAGAAGTGTTGAACAATAAGCCTAGAAAAGCCACTTGAGCTCTTGTACATTTAGTTTCAGGTAGCCAAGATGAGGCTGTGTTTATTCTTCACTGTTATGGCCAACAGAGAATTTGTAAAGGATGATTACCTTTTTCAGTCACATGTGGGTGAGTATCATGTGTAAGTGGTGATTGGATCCCAGACAAGATGATGGCCATCAAAACTAATAATGGAAAACAGCTGAGAAACTGAACCTTTTGCTACTTTGCATGTGGAAGTAGTCTCARTTAGCAACGGAAGAATGACAGGACTGAACATGATCTGCCTGCACAGAGCTTTGGATACCTCAGGCGTTTGCCTTGGTCTATATGAGGCAAATGAAAGTCACCTACCTCTGATAGTACACCTCTTGTGACAGTACCTGTTCCTTTCCCCAGAAATTTAAAAAAAAAAAAGGAGGGGGACACACCTTCATCCTTATGTTTTATGTCCAACACGGTAGGATTAAATGAAGAATAGCTATTGGCCTTTTGTGCTGAGCATTTTACTTTTATGGTCAGTATAAGAATTTCTAAAAGCTGCATACGCTGGTTCWTGTTGGAAAAAGTCATCCTTTTCACATACCTGGTAGGAATTAAGAATTATTACTGCCTTTGTCAGCATTACTAAAAAATCTATAATATTTTTGTGAAGGCTGGACAAGAGCATAAATAAGGACTTATAGTAGATCTTGACGCTTGCAAGATTGCAGTTTTGTTAAACATCCAGTTTTTACGGCTTGCTTTTGGCTCCTGCCCTTCAAGCTGAGCCATATGGATGCATTTCTTTGTCCAAATTCTGCAGTGGGACTATGTGCAGACTCAAAGATCTCCAAAGATCGTGCATCTTGCACGAATGTGCATCAGCTGTAGTTACTCACCCAGCACTTGAAATCTGAGAGTTTCATTTCTGGCTTTCATAGTGCTGCAAAATTATTACACAGAGGGAAGGGTGTTGCTGACTAAAAGAGCAGTCACATCACAAAACAGACCTCGTGAGAATTATTCTTACATGGTMGAACTTAGAGGGATGAGGTTCTGATTTGTCACTTTGATAATGCAATGGCGTTGCCTTTCATATACAGGTTGTAGGTAAAATCTTAGCACCGACTGCTTCTAATAGCAAACCAGCAGAGTTTACTRTATTACACTTCCAATCAACCTAGTGATCATTTTGCAGGAAATCTTCTGCTACGAGGGGTGACCTCGGCCGTGATCTTAAAAAGAATATTATGGATTGAATGAAACTTGGAAATTAGATTGTCTTCCTTCTTCAAATTTGTCTCTTGGCAGCAGAAGTTGTTCAGCTCGTGCTGTTTGGGACGATAAATGATCTTCTCTTCTAAGACTGGCAATTCTCTCACAGCACGTGGAATCAGAAATGAAATAAGAAACAACCTCTAGATTTGCTGTATATCATACTCATTAGGATATTCAGATAAGCCCAGGAGATTCCTCTGTCTCATGGAAGTTGTTTTTGTTTTTGTTTTTTTTTTCCTTCAGGTTCGGTTCAATAAAACAATGCCAAGAGCCGTTACCATTTGTGTTCTTTCCATAGTTATCTTCGTTCACTTTGGGATTCCCAATTTTTGGTCTGAGTCATTTTCTCTTTAAGCAAAATGGAGTTAGGTTGAGTACTTGAGCTGCTTGGCTTCATTTGCACAACTGGCGGTAAGGAAAAATAGAGCTGGTCTTGTCTTTTAAAATAGATCCCCCAGAGGGCTTTTTCCTGTTTTTTTTCTTCAGTAGTTTATCAAACAACATTTGAGTCTACAGGGTACACTTTCCAAACTACTTTAGTTATATTTTTGTTCCCTGTATTTTCATGTTATTTCAGTATTCTATACCCCGATCTATATACCTGTTATTGCTGCTCMTAAAAAAACTTTGTTTTCCTCTGGTTTCATCTACTGTTTCAGTATCACCATGCTGTTTCTCCTTATTCTTCATCATCTTGCTGAATAGAAATGGTAATGAAAATAATTAGAAGTGCTAAATATGATATGTGTCAGCACTTAAGTGAGATCTTGTCTTTGGTACCGATCTAACGTTGCTGAAAGATTTTTTTTACCTGGCTGTAGTGCAGACACCACCCTCACCCCAATCCCACAGAAGAAAAGGAAAACAGCGGAGAAGAGTTTTTCCATCTAGGCCACTCCTGTTCTGTTCTGTCTTCCCCGCCCCGTCACCCTTAACTTAATCTTTCTATTTGATCTTTGTGCCTCCCCCCCACCCCATTCATGCTTATTTATTTACTCCATTCTGTATTCCTTTTCTCTCCAATGTTCACATTATTGTTGCTCCCTTGTGTCCTATAAAAAAAAACAGTGAGCCGCTCTTAGGCAGGAAACAAGATGGATGCTAAAAGCACGTATTCCCTTTGTCTAGCTGTAGTTTGCTTTGCAGGATAAACTAGTTAGATTTTACAGAGAGTAATATGAAATAGTGGATAGCGGTTGGTTTTCTCTTGAATAGTGGGCAAAGGATGAAAGGGTGGGATGTGAGTTTATTTTTCTCGTACTGCATTGAAATTGGACTGAACCAAAACCTGAGGATGTTCTGTTGTCACAAATACTCATATACTATGAATACTGAAAGTATGAATACTGAATACTAATACCCTGAACTCATTGTCTACAGGAAAAAAAAAAAAATCATGTTTTATTCTGCTTTCTTGCTGAAGTCTCTTTGCCTTGATATGAAAAGGTGGGTCTGTCCTGTCATGCAAAGCCTTAGACTCTCTCCACTATCAACGAATTTGACCGATGCTCTGAGGTCTGACAAAAATTATTTCTGTTGGGTAGGAGCTACTACTGTCAAATTTTTTCATTCATCACCCAGCTACATGGGAATTGATATATAATTGCTCTAGAATTAGAAGGCTTTAATGATCTTGTTACCAATTTCTTCAGCCTGCCAGACCACATGCTTGCTCTCTATTGATTTTTAATAAGGATGTTCAATACTGTCTACAGTTTCTATTCAATATAAGGACTCAAACTTGTACTGTGTGACTGGCCATAATAGCTCCCTTGAAGTCATTAGGATCCATCAGGAGGTTAATTCAGATTTAATGACCTCAGAATGGGTATGTATTGACAAGAATAAGCAGAAGATGATAAATTGCTGTTATCGAAGGAATGATTTCTGTCTTATTGTCATGCTAAAAAGTAATCTATTGTATGAATTTTTCCACTTCTCTTAATTGTTGCTTGTTAAACATCCTTAAAGCTATAGGAAATATATTTTTTTTTCATAAGTACTATTTTGAAATTACATTAATGTTCAAGTCTTAACTTGGGGACACAAGGAGCTTCAAAGCTGGGAAAATGCGTTCTCTTAAATGTGCTTCATTTGTCAGCTGTTGCATAGGAGACAGCTCTGCCAGCAGCTCCTGCAGCTGCGGCGTGGTGCGTTCAGAGCGGAGTGGAATTCGTGCCACTGTGTATTCATTTGTTCTGCATCTAATGTGGGACTGAACTGTACTCTGGTGGCACAGTCAGTTTTTGAAAACTTCGACGTATCATTAAAATGACCTTTCATAAAAAAGGGGGTTTTATCATTGTACTGAATTCCTACAGCTAACAACAGAGGGAACCAGTGGGGTTCAGTGTTGTCAGTTGCCTCCTTCCTTGCGTAAACCCTGAAACCTAGTAGTAAGTTTAAATGTTAACACGCATTGTTTTATTTTTGACCATTTTAGAGCACGATCACAGATTTTTGGGTGAGTTTAGGTAGAATAGTATTTCTTCTCTAAACTAAATGTTGTAAACTCACAAACTTGCTACATCTCTTGGTGATTTTTAAGTGACAGATACTTTATTTCAATTTCAAACGGAAGATATGAAAAGAAACATGCTAAAAGCTACGATTTCATAATATACATGGAATTTCACACCCTCTTAAATATAGATTAAAATATTGTGCAAAAGACTAAGACTAATATGGGAGATCCGCTCTTGCGGCTTTTCATATAGGCTAACTTCAGCTTGCCTACAGATTAGTATCAGTCTGTCCATGATAATTGACGAGATCGGTCTTACTGTGTTTCCAGTTCATGCTCTTCAGTGAGGGGAGAATTCATGACCTCTAGCGTTTTGTGGTGTCCAGTTTAATTTCTCTTCAGAGGTACCGCGAATAACAATCTGTACCTTTTAACAGCAGCAGCTTCTAAGATGATACTCCTGTTGTCAGTAATTTCCTTTATCCATTTGTTACTTGTTTGGGATCTTGACATCTCCCTAGTTAGCAGGAAGTAACATGTTTTGGCAGGTAAACTTGCATGCCAACTTCCAGAGCGTGTCTAAGGCATTAAAGAACTGCAGTGCAGTAAGCAGAATGGTAAAGTATACCCGATTTTTAGTTAGGTAGCACATTTTAATCCTTTGTCTTATTTACTGGGTGATTGCTCATTTTATCTGTACAACTACAGAGACTGCTTGAGCTTGAGGTCGGGTAGGAGACTCAAAGACAGAAAGCAGGCCACGTCTAGAGCACGTTCGTCTGGACTGGGTGATACTGGCCTTTCACTGCTTGTGAGCTTTATGGGGGAGTTGGCAGGCCTCCGACTATAAAAGCAGCAGAGCTTGCAAGTTGCTTCATGCCAGGAATGCATTTTTTTTGACAACGCACTTAATGCTGGAAAATATTCATCGCAGCAACTAGCTACAATAGTAATTTGTCACGGCACTACAGGAGATATAATTTAAAATGCAGAAGTCTAATGATAACATTTCAAATCCTAAAAATCTGCCTTTRTAAGTAGTGATATTGCAAGGAAGGATTTCACATAGTAACTACAAAGTCTTTTATTTGAATTAATAAAAAACCCCATGTTACTACAAATTCACTAAGCCAGTCACACTAGGACAACCTGTTGCTTTGTCACACAGGCTCTTTATATTCAATTGTCTTACTGCTTCCCAAATTAGCAGTAAAGGGGACATTACCTCTCAAGACTTTACTTAAATGTGTCCCTCTCCCACCATCTCCACCATGAATTGCGTGTATCTGCTGGGTTTTATTTTCTCTGGCATGAAAACTCAGCTGAATCATGTGTCTTGGTGAAGTTGAGGCCAATTTCAAATAGTGTAGATGAAAACTTAAGAAAAACGTATTTTTGCAGTTCTTCATTCATTGTGAGTGCTTGACACTTATCATTCAGTGCCTAGGAGCTGTAATGGGATGAATTCTGATATCTATTTAAATTGTTAATTTTGACTACCACCTTTTGGGGATGCAAGTGACTAATTTCTGTTTCCATGGTTTCTTCATCTATATAAATTTGCACTATATTTCACCTTTGAACCACATGTGGAGCCAGTGTTGGACTGGGCCTTTTTAAAAAGCAATTGGGTAAATTTTAGGGTTCAAAAGGGAAACGATGCAAATGTTTTCATATACGAGAGTTAGTCTATTGATAATTTCAAGGACTAGGAATTTTATTAATGTAATGTATTATTGTAGACACTGTTTTTGCTGTAACTTGTTTTGTTGGGTCTAACCACAGTTCTGTTTTTTACTCTGTGGAACTTAATGACTCTTGTTTACAACCTTGGCAGAAGGTATGTTCAGGAGAATACTTCTGTCTTGTATTTGTTYGCAGCCATCTCATTTGATGTAACAGGTGAAGAATTTAATGGGGGTTTTTTCCTCATAAATATTTAAATTTATGGTGACAAATCAGAAGAGAATGACCTTGAAGCAGAGTATCGCAAAGATCCTTGAAGAAAGTTTGCTTTGGGGACCTCCTCCCAAGCACAAAATGAATCGAAGAACTCGGAGGGGGTTGATCTGAGCAATTAATGGCCAAGATGAGTGTCAAATGGATATGAGCAAGGCAAAATTGCATTTGTCAGGGCTGGTGAAAAGGAAGTTGCATTCATGGAGATGCAATAAAAGCATGATTGCGAAGTTCTAGCTGTGCATGGATAGGAAATGTATCTTGAAGTTCTTACACAGAAGGATTCTTCTATGAGAAAATTTAACTTAAAGCTAGTTTAGGTAGCAAGTATCAACTTTAGTTAAGGCAATAGATGAGGAATGAGTATGGTATGTTGTTTTTTTTTTTTTTTTTCTCACTCCAAGAGGATTTTCAATAAACTGTCCTTCAAGCTGCCTATTGTTTTGATGCCATGCCAACTATTTAAATTATAACGTATCAAAGGAAGATAGGATCAGTCTTTGCCAAGTAAGGTTCAAAAGGGAATGTAACTTTTAAACATGTGATTTCTCCATCTCAATACACCTAATTATATTTTCAGGCCAAGGTTGCTACATTGACCTGTAATTATTCTTTGAATACTAATGCAAGTTATGAAATATTACAGAAACTATACGCAGTCTTTTACAACAAAGTAGTTTAGCCTCGATGGGTAATAAAAACAATGAGATAACCCAACTATTAAGAAAGGAAAGAGCATCCCTCTGGAACACTGGGTTCTCTTTCATGTGTTAACTCCCTTCATGTCACCTGTGCCTGGAATCTCTTTCAATTAAACTAGTAGACATTTTTAAACAAGGTGCTTTCTAATCYGCTTTAGGAACATTCATCTAATTTAACAAAATTTTGGAAGCTCAAGAGGCAGCTTGAAATTGAAGGTGGAGAAGTCAAGTCTCAGAACTGGTGATTGTTTTTACTGCTTCAGATGTGGTTCCTGAGCATACAACCGCTACTGTTACAGGGGGCTTTTTTTCTTAGTTCAGTACTAACATGTGTATATTTTTTTCTGACAGAAGAATATATTTCTTTTTAGCTAGTCTGTTAGTCCCCATTTTGTGCTTTCTGAGTCTCCACCATTGTAGTCAGAATTCCTCAGTTTTTATGAAGAACGCTTTAYTTTCAAAGACTTTTTGGGTGTCTTAAAGATAGTTGTGAAAACATGAGGATAAAGCAAATGTGCAAGATAAATAAAACCCAGCTGAATGGTGTTGTGATCGGGCTGAGTGATAAATATATAGTTGAAATGGATGAACCTTAACATCAGTGAATAACTTAATGGGAGTTTGCATTATTGAGCATCTTTGCTGAAAATTAAAAAGTGGGCAGCTGGAGTTTGAGTGGCCTGGAGGACAGGAGTACCAGGCTCTGGTCGTGATCGGCACAGTTCACTGCCCTGCAGTTAGCTTCCAGGCAGGGAGATGTGCTGATAAGCCATGAGGCAAAAGATCTGTCTCCCAGAACTCCTGCTGGTCCAGGGGTGATGCCARCCCTTGGAGCACAGCAGTACTGTCTATTTGCCCCCCAAAACCCTAAAAAGAAATGAGCAGCAGCAGCAACTTGCTGCTTACACGTAAAATACTAAAACTGGGGACATGTCTGGTCTTCATTCTCACAAGGTCTTCCTTGTGCTGTTGACTGTGGGAGGAACTCTGCCCTCCCCTTTATCCTTTAGTTATAGACAGGGTTCAGAAAGTGGTCTTGGTGAAAGCATGTATGAAGAGAAGGTAATTAAAAGTGAAAAGGAATGGCACTTTGCCTGCTGGTCCTCCAGCTTACAGTGCTAAGAATGAGCATAGTTGTCTCTATAATGCAGTAGACTATAATTTATATATTGTATGTAAATACACTTRCTGTTCTGTGCCCCAGTATTGATGTCTACTAGAAAGCACACCAGTTCGGCACACACTTTTCTCCAAGTAATTAAACTATATTAAGCTTAACAACTTCTTATGTAAAAACTCATCCTGGTACATCCTTTTCCCTACRTTTAAAATAATGGTAATTTGCTGTAGTCTTAGACAAACCTTTCCCAGCCTTCATTTGTCTAGTATCATTCAGGCRGTAATTTGTCTGTTTTGGAATAAGAAGGTAATCATTATTTTCCGTCCCTGTTGTTTAGATTCTGTTCATTGGTTTTGCCACCCTGCTGTAAGCGGAGTAGCTTATTCACAAAAGAATGGGGATACCATCTTGTAAAAACAGCTCATTTCACAAGGTAGCAGTAGCAATAATAGAAACCCTTCTTGCTAAAGATATTCCATACGCACTTGCAATTGTCAGAAGTGCTATAATTAGTTGTGATCTTAGTCAACAACTGAAAGCTTTGATCTTAATCCTTCATTAATGAGGCAGTCGCATATGTGGAATTCAGAGGCAATGAATGCATCCACTGAATACTGCATTGTAGTTGAGTAATGCTCTCATTTCAAATGGTTTCCTATTTTATATGCAACAGCCGATGTCATTCAGAAAAGGGGCATCTACTAATCCTTTCACTTCATATGAGGTTGGTGAGCGACTGTTCTTTCTTTCACTGGAGAGGCTGATATGGATTATTTATTTTTATGCAAGATAGTAAAACAGGATCTGGGGTCATATTGTTGCATTTTTCTTGCCTTTTTTTTTCCTGGTCTTCTGATACGTAAGGATTGTTGTTAAATAGCAAAATGTCTAGAGCATAATTTGGCTGTATTACTGAACCTGTGTCTCCAGGAAGGTTAGGATTTTAAAGTCTAATAAAAATTWAAAAAAAATCTGTTTGGGAATTGACAGGTAACATCAGTGCAAGCGTGAAGAAAATGTCATCTGATACCTCATTTCTTCCACACCTGTCAACACACGCTTTTTGATCAGTCTTCATGCAGTAGTAGAATGAGTTACCTTATAAAACAAGCAATGCATAGAAAATGAAACCTCCTTCTAAGAGCAGATGTGGTCAAAAAATGAGATCAGGCTGCAGATTTTTAAGGAATCCTTACATGTAACTGATGTCTGACCAAATGTTCCCAATTTACTATGAGAAAACACACAATACATCTCTAGAAACAAAGTTCCCAAATGTATTGGAGTGCAAAGGATAGGTTTTGTGCCAACAGCGGTGAAGAAATTTTAAAATGTTTCTGCTTTACGAAGAAGAAGGGAGGCTCAGTATTTTTCTAACTCTATCTTTTTTTCTTGGGGGGGAGGGTAGGCTGTCAGTTATCATTATGTTGGAATCACAAGCGTTTTTTAACATACTATTGATAATTATGATTTTTTTTTTTTAATACTGGATGGAGAAGTTGTCACATAATCATTTGCAGGCTTTGTAAATACAGGGAGTGAAATCTTGTAGGGTTATTTGTTTTTAAGCAGACTAGTTGTTTTTCGTCAGAGAAACATTTCTGATTTCTGATTAGGTGAATAGCTAACCACTCATAAAAAGACCGCTTCTGAATCGCAGTTGCAATAGAAAACAAAAACGTATATGACCATTTCATCTCACCTTTTAGTATTTTCCTAAACATATGCGCTGAACTTCTTTTTAATGAAAATTATCTCTGTTTTTTAAGAGTTTGGACAGTGTCTCTGTTTACAGAGTGAGATGTGGTCGGTGTTGGTAGGTTGGCTGGTCTCTGCAGGCCACCAGCGGCCGAATAAACTTTCCAGGAGCAGTAGGCAGGCTGAGTCCTTACGGATGGCTTTGTGCAAGCTCAGCCTGCTCTGACATGTGCTGGGCATGGACCGGTGCCAGCAGCAAGCAGGGAGGGAGAAAACACCCATTTTACCCCTTGCTTTCACGCCTGTTTGCCGGCCGGGTTTCGGAAGGAGATGCTGAAGCAGGGTGTTTTCAAGCATGCTTTTGGGCGAATCAGCATATCTTTGCCTAAGTTGTTCAAGTACTTAATTGCACTTACTACTGAAAGTGAGTGGCTTATTTCTGGTCTGGGTTTCCAGCCTTATTTCTGCCTAGCTTTGGTTTCCAACCATCAGACCTCGGTTGCTTCTTTCCGATAAAGCTGTTGTCAAAAATCTTTTCTCAGTAGAGGTTTTCTGAATCAAATTAGTAGTCCACTCCATGGTGGATGAATGTAACTGATTGAGCTTCTTACCGTGAGACAGGTTCCCCAAGCTCCCATCAGCCCGCATGCCCGTTTCCAAGCCCTCTTTTTTTTTGGGAGTGCCTAGTGGAGAGCCCCCTGGGGCATTACACCAGCCTTTTGCCCTTTGCACAAGGTCGGGGTAGTAGCTTTCTCCTCCTACGCAGTATTGCTCTTTGTTAGCATTACCCTCTTCAGCGTTAGCCTGAGAGAGCAGGCTGCGGTTGGATATCAGTGTACTGCCCGCATCCTTTCCTGTGCTCCTGGGCACAGCCTGGCTGTCTCAGGCATCCAGCTCTGTGGTGTTTAATGCCTAGTCTTTGTTTGATTTGGTTTTGCACAGCTTTTGGAGGGGGCTGKGTGCTCTGACATCCTCGGCACCAGGCACCGAAATCAGGTCTTCCAGTTTTCGGCACCCACTACCCTCACCTGTTCAGAAACACAGCAGCAAGTATCCTGGTGGGAAGTACGTGTATTGGCTGAAAATCTGGGCCGTAAAGGCCACGCATGAGAGACGGGAGCTTTTGAAAATCAGACCTTGAATGTACAGGTGGCTTAACTGATCTCAGTGCAAATGCTGGTGACCTTTTTTCCTGTTCAATAAATTAAAGGTTAAATTTGCATAATTTATTGGGCAGTTATTTAGATCGTCACTTCTTTCCACTCGCATTTGTAGAGCCTTAAGTTCAGTTCAAAAAAAAAAAAAAAAAAAAAAAAATCTATAAAAGATGGAGAAGGATGACGAATGCGCTAGAGCTCTCCCCCATTTGATCTTCCTGTGCTAAACCCTGCTGTGTCCTGCAGAGGCAGCGATGGAGGGTGTAGGCAGAGGGAAATCCTCTTCACACAAAGCCTGATTAAACTGTGGAACTCATTGCCACACCATATTGTGAATGTTAAATCTCATGCAAGTTTTGGGGGGAAAAAAAGGAAAATTAGAGTCATGGAAGGAAAATCCAGCAAGGTTAGTTAAACGTTGCAAAAGATTATTCACTGCTCTTGCCTGGGGGTGTTTGGTGAACCCCTGTCAGGCAACAGGAGCCTGGAAGGGATGGCCTTTGCTCGGTCTGACGCTCTTAAATTTCTTCCTGCTTTGAAATAGAATTTTCTTTCCATTTTCTAAATGGAATTAAAATGTACTATACTTAACTGCAGCTTCAGGAAAGATAAAGATTAAATTAATTTTGGTGCTCGAGAGATTAAAAGGCAAAGATATTTAGAAATACTTCTGAGCATTACAGAAATGTTTTCACTCAGTCCGAGCTCTGAGTGATTTGGTTTTGGAATTTGCTTACACTGGCGGTAGCCTTTCTGGCAGGCAGCACTGCACCCCAGCACAAACCACGTTATCGTTGAAGATGGGTTGTTACCATTAAGAGTTTAAAAAGAAAGAAAATTTTTATGCTTTTATAACAGTATTAGAGACTAAATTGCCTAAATTGCCTGAAGTTGTAGGAGTAACCACTGAAAATATTAAGAGTTGCATTCTATTTTTGTRCTTTTTGTGGCTTGTCACGAAGCTTATTTGTTCCTGTCTGATTGTTACAGTACTTCAGTAACGAAGTTTGCAATATTATAAAATGTAAACTTGTAATTAAATATTTATGAAACAAATCTAAAAATGGTGGGAGGAGTGATAATTTGCACTGCCTATGACTTCTCAACTGGATTTTTTTTTGGTTGCTTGTTGATTTTGTTTGTTTGTTTGTTTTGTTTTGTTTTGAGACAAGCAAGGCCTTTCCTTTGATCCAGTGAGTAACTCACAAAATCCATTGTGCAATTTATACCAACAGCAGCAAAAACCATTCATGCCTATTGCAGAGAACATGTAGAGATATCTCAAACGTAGCCAAATCCAAAGGCTTTCTGTTCATTTTTGGGGGTTTTGTTTGTTTTGGTTTTGGGGTTATACATCTATGGTAAAATTGGAGGTAAAGTTTGGATTTTGGTTTAAGTTTTTCTTAAAATTTGAGGATGTATTTCATTGGGGCTAACACGTTGTGCTTCTAACTGATGGTTTTTTTTTTTTTAATTATTATTTATTTAATAATTTAACATAGGTGTGTTTATATTTCAACTTGTTTTGGGGAAAGTAGTCATAAATAAATATTGGTTGTTATTACTCAGTCTGATCTTCAGATTAAAGTTTGCTTTCGTTGAAGACATTGAGAAATGTTTGGGGTGTGGGAGGGTCCTGGGKTTTTCCCTACCTGTGTTAGTCTATCTACTAAAATGTACTACCTCTGTAAGTGAAGTTAACTATAGTACATGTAGTCAAACACATTTTAAAAAAAATCCTGCGCAACTATGTGTACGGTCTTTGTTTGTTTGTCAGAATTTTTAAACTAACTTTGCAATTGTTGAACTAAATGTGACCAGGGAAATGAAACTAATTATATAATAAAATATTTAGGGACAATATAGTTGAAATGAAATAGTTGGTCATCATTGGAGAGTTTTTTAAATTGCTGTTATGTCCTTAGCACAGAAACGTTACTCTAGTTAATGTAGGGGTTGTTGGATGTTACTGCGTAGTGAAGGAACAGTTGCTCACTCTGCTTGAATTACCCCAAATGCAAATCTTTCCGCTACCAGTGTGATAGGTATCACCTAGTTATCTGACAGGAATAGCTAGCAATTAGTGCAAGCTTTCTGGTTATTTCCAGCATCCACAAGGGATTTTCTTAATCAAAGTTGTTACAAATAAAGTAAGTACCTTTGAGGCCAAACCGTCACCTAAGGGAAGGATTTGAGGTATTTCATTAGGGTACTGTGGGGTCCATAGGTGCTTTAAAATGTATTTGCATTGGCACTTGTGTGTGTTACCGTTTACCTTTTAAAAATAAACTAATATACAAAGCATGTAACTTTGCAAAGGGCTTTCTGCTGGTTTATATACTTTAGTCATTGCCAGGTTTTTTTTCCCTTGGAATTTTTCCTTTGGCAGCAGTTTCTAACCTGTTTGAGTAACATTGCTTTGTTCACTCTGAAGAATTTCTCCTGGTTTATAAAATGGGGTGGGGGGAAAGTCCCTGTATTTTTATATATATTTGCTGTGTGTAGTATATGCACCTAAACTTTTATATCCTCTTCTGAGGTTAAATGAATGGCTTTATTCTGATGGAAATTAAAACAGATGTTTCTTGCTTGGTCTGACTACATTTTACCTGTACTAAAGTAGAAATTCTGCTTTTCTTCCCCCTCCCTTCCCTCTCCCCTGCTCAAAATTTTCCCTCAGTCCCTACCACTGCCGCTAGCACTCCTGATGCTGTTGACAAATATTTGGAGACACCTGGAGATGAGAATGAACACGCCCATTTCCAGAAAGCCAAGGAGAGACTTGAAGCTAAGCATCGTGAAAGGATGTCTCAGGTAACGGGAGATTTCTTTATTCCTAAATGTGGGAGTTTTGTCTGTCAAGTCATAAGATGCTCGGGGTCCTTCATCTTCTTATTTCCCAAGGCTTCAGCCAGCTGCCCTGCTTATTTGCAGTGTTGTAAATACACCATTTACTGCCTTTCTGACTGTATCTAAGAATTCAGCTGGCTGGGACATACATTTGTGGTTGGGTCGCAGATCATATGTCGCTACAGTTACTTGTGCTGGTAAAAAGGAAAAAAAGTCTGTTAAAAATTGCTCTCATCTTTGTGGAGGAAAGCTTGGTTTGTGAGATTATTCTTATTTCTAGGTAAAGAACTTGACCACTGTATTAGTCATCCTTCCTTTGTAGTAGCTGAGGGAGATTGCTTGTGATTAGCTTCGTTCTCTCTGTGTATGCATACATGGCCGTGCCCTGAGGTCACATAAGCTCGCATATGTTCATCTAATGGTCTTGAGCCTTAAGGTAACGTGAAATGCATCTAAAGCTGAACAAAAGAGGGAAAATTAGTGCTTTTGAACTGAACCAAAATCCGACTGAATCAACCCTTTTTTTCCTTTAACCAAAAAGATTTGTGTAGCCTGAAACTACGCTGGTTTTAATCCTATTGCACACTCAGAGATGAGCCATCCGCTCTCTCAGAAATAGGGTTTATAATAGCAATGCCAATAAAAAATTGTCAGAGTTCTGCTCTGATAACAACAAAGAAGAAATATCGGAGGTTTAAAGGAAAGCCCGTGGTGCATATTTTTTTAGGATGGAACAACCACAAAAATGAACATAGTATAATTCAGATGAACTGCATATATCTGTGTAGCTATTTTACTATAATTTTTCATTGTAACTTTGTTCCCCTGTTGCATTTTCAGTGTTTCTGTGTATTACTGACACGTTAACCTTTAGCTCTGTGCTAAAATGTTTTGAGTAGGCCTGAAATTTAGCTCTTAGAATAAGTCCCCATCTACTGGCACTGTAGCTACGCCTGGCACTTTTCTAATAAATAGAGCAGGGCATCTTACCTGAAGCAGTTACCCGATCGGTGCAAACCACATGCCAAGAATATGACACTTAATAGATAGGAAGATACGTGCTCCTCGGCTGCCTCTGCTTGGGAAGCATTGTAGCACCAACAAGCTATCTCCTTCTTAAATAGAGAAAATAGTCCCCATTTAATGCTTTTTAAAGTGTTGTCGTTTCCTTTCCTCTGGAAGGTTAAACAACTTCATTAAACGACCAGCGGCCGCAGCGTGAGCACTGCTGAGCGTGGGTGCGTGCAGCACCCGGCTCAGAGCCGGGCTGAAGCTGTGGGGTGAGTCGGGAGGGAGGTGAGCAACGGCTCGCGAGGCACCTGCGTGCTGTGGTCCCGCCAAGGGAGTGGCTCGTCCCAGTCCTCTTCGTAACAAGCTTCTGTGTGGCCACAGTACTCGGTTTGGGAAGGATGGGCTGGGAATTGGGAGGATAAAAAAACATTGTGCACGCAGCCTGCCCGGCGGCGGAGAGATATCCTGCCCTGGCCAGGCACACGGAGGGTCGGCGGGTAACGCGGTCGTCACCCATTTACTACCTCCCCTTAAAATAGCCTTTTTTTAAAAAACACTGTAGGGGCGGGTGTCCTGAAAGCGAAGGGCAGTCAGCGCGAAAGGCAGGTTTCCCTGGAACAGTCCTCAGGTTCTCACCGCAGTTTCAGGTTCGTCTCCGAAATCTAAATATGTAAAGGTTAAGCTGAGTAATTAAGGGCAGCGTTTGGGTGAACCGTGTATTTTCTATTTTCTGCAAAGCTGATGGTTTGTGGAAAAGAGCTAATCGAATCCACAGGCACCCAGAAAGCGTCATACAGAGAGACCGTACAACGTCGGTGCTTGAGGCCAACAAAATTAACTGGCAAAAGCACTGAACCGTAGCATCAGAAAACTTCTGGGTAAATATGCTGCACATTTTACCATGCACATTTGGGGCAACCTCATAAATGAATGCTGTGGTTCAAGGGTTTGACTGAAGATCATGCTGGTGCTGCGTGTGCTCTGCCCTCGTTAGCACGTTCCCAGCCATCCTTTCTGTCAGTGCTAATGAGCGTACAGCTGCGGGGTGAGGCAGGTCAGCAGCTCCCTCATCTCGCTGCAATGTCACTCTTCCAAAAAAAAGTAAAATAACCAACCCTGGCCAGTTCAGCAAGCTAAATCAGACCTGGGAAACAGCAGCATGATAGGTACATCAAGAAAGAAAGATCTTTGATCTTTAATTTGCTTAAGCTGCTTATGATGAAATCACAGCTTAAATTACATATGTCTTGAAGTACACAGAACCACTGCAGAGCTTTGAAGAAGAGAGTTAAGTTTTTAAAAATTAGTTTTCCCTTCTGTGAGTAATGTTTTGTACAGTATTGCACTAGCCTCTCCCAATTAACATTTCAAATGTTTAAAAAATATAAGATCTTATGGAGAAGTAGAAAAGCCAGCTAGTTTACCATTCTGTGTTTTCTCACATGAACTGTGATATGTCCGTGTCCCATACCACTTTTGTCTCCTTTTCTGGCAATTTATTTAAAAATTGCTTTTTACATTTTCTTGAAAATCAGGTATGTTYTTAATACATATTTAACTAAAAATTAATTTGAAGCTGTTACTTGTTATGTTAAAAACAATGCTGCATAAATTAACTCAGTAAGCTTTTGCTGTCAATGTTTTTCTCTTAAAAAAAAAAAAAAAAAGTTAACAAGTGAGAGTCACAAGCTGTCCTCCAGCTGCACCGAACATATTTATTCTTTTTTTTTTGTTTGTTTACTCAAAGTCCAGTTCTTTCAAAGCTGAGAAATGGGGGCTTATAAGGCAGCAGAAATGCCCATTTTTATGCTATTAAAAAGAGAGGAAATGATCAGTGGTTTTAGGAAAATGATCAAGTAATTCGTTAATCTTGATAAATGTCATAATCTGAAATAAATTGATTTGTTCATGAAATACAGATATTTCTTTTATTTAATAAAGCAGTTAGTTCTAAAACAGTATTTGATTTGATGCACACTTTACTTTGCAACAGCCAATTAACTAATAAAAAAAAAATACATTCTAGTTCACATATAAAATGTAATCATCTAAGGAGTAGGGAAGTTTATAATTTAAAAAAATAAATTGAAATTAAATATTTTAATCAAAACATGTCATCAGGGCAAATGCAGATATTCTGTACATCCTCCTTCTGAGATTTCCCTTTGTTTACCATGAAATTCTGACAACTCGTGTTCCTTTTTCTCTTGCATAAAGATATTCACACAGGCAGAGACCCAGCTTCTGTCGGTGGTTGTGTCGGTTCATAGTTCACAGCTCCTGAAAGACTCTCTTACTAGGGGAGTCTGTGCTCTTTAGTACGATGACCTGATGCACCTCTGGTTCAGACTGTTTTAATCCCTTCTGCTCTTAAGTGTCCGTCCCTTTAGACTACAGACCATGAAAGTTTTTCTGCCTTTACATCTTGCACGGCACCTGGAGCAATGAGGCTTATAACCTTTCCTAGGCACTACTGCCTGTAAAGAGAATTACATTAACATACAATTTTAAGCTTTTCCCAAGAATTATTGATGTAACTCGAAAGCTACGTTCCCATGCAAACAGGATAGCTATACAGTGATGCACGTGTAACCTTTAAGTGTTTGCTGTTCTCTGATGTGTAACAGRGAGAGATTATGCTAACTAATTGCAGGATGCTGTGGTTCTTGTTTCCTGTTTTGGTACAATTCCCCTTTTCCTCTCTCTTTCCAGTTTGTTAACTCCTGTAGAGCTCCCTCACTTAAATAGCTGCTGCTAAATAGTCTGGTGGAACCAGATATTCAACCTTACTCAAGGGAGCAGTATATTTATACATTTCTCTCCTCAAACATCTTGTGACATCCTCATGTCTTAAATTTACTCTTCCTCTGGCTGTTTACAATATTTTAGGAATCATAGCATGAACAGTACTTATGATAGGAACTTAATGACACCTTGTCTCCTAGAATAGTCTTGCTTCTTGGAAGTTCATTTCCAAAGCAAGCATCTGAAAATACTGCAGTCCCCAACCAGCCTGAACAGGGCTGGTGTTATGTTCAAGATTTTTTTGGATCATTGCATGCCACTAGTTCCAACATCCTGGAGAGGTCTTCAGCTGATTTTTAGTGCCAGTGGCACCATAAGTGGTTTGGATTGGAAGGAACCTCCAAAGATCATCTAGTTCCAAACCCCCTGCCGTGGGCAGGGATACCTTCCACTAGATCAGGTTGCTCAAAGCCCCATCCAGCCTGGTGTTGAATACTTTCAGGGAGGGGGCATCCACAACTTCTCTGGGCAACCTGTTCCAGTGTCTCACCACCCTCACAGTAAAGAATTTCTTCCTAATATCTAATCTAAATCTATCCTCTTTCAGTTTAAAACCGTTACCCCTCGTCCTATCGCTAGACTCCCTGATAGAGAGTCCCTCCCTATCTTCCCTGTAGGCCCCCTTTAAGTACTGGAAGGCTACTACAAGGTCTCCCCAGAGCCTTCTCTTCTCTAGGCTGAACAACCCCAACTCTCTCAGCCTGGCCTCATAGGAGAGGTGTTCCAGCCCCCCCTGATCATCTTCATGGCCCTCCTCTGGACCTGCTCGAGCAGGTCCATGTCTTTCTTATACTGGAGGCCCCAGAGCTGGATGCAGTACTCCAGGTGGGGTCTCACCAGAGCAGAGTAGAGGGGCAGAATCACCTCCCCTGACCGGCTGGTCCTGCTTCTTTTGATGCAGCCCAGGATATGGTTGGCCTTCTGGGCTGCGAGCGCACATTGCCAGCTCATATTCAGTTTTTCATCCACCAGTACCCCCAAGTCCTTCTCCTCAGGGCTGCTCTCAATCCAGTCATTGCCCAGGCTGTATCAATGTTTGGGATTGCCCCAACCCAGGTGCAGGAGCTTACACTTGGCCTTGTTGAACTTCATGAGGTTCACATGGGCCCACTTCTCAAGCCTGTCAAGGTCCCTCTGGATGGCATCCCTTCTGCCTAGAGTATCAACTACATCACTCAGCTTGGTGTCACCCACAAACTTGCTGAGGGTGCACTCAATCCCCCTGTCCATGTCCCCGACAAAGATGTTAAATAATACCGGTCCCTATATTCCCTAGATCCCACCATCTCTTATTATTGTGTGTGGGAAGGCTCTTTCCTTCCTTAGAACTGACTGTCAGCTTAGTAGGAGTACCCCCCTCAGTTACGCGCAGGGCTCTTTGGAGAGGTTTAATGATGTTATTACCAGAAAAAGGGTCAAGACTTAAGTGTGGAACAAAAGCCCTTGACAAAGATAGGCATTTTATTGGCATGACTTTGACCTTCTAACTGAGCAAACCTTCAGGCAAGCACCTCTGCTGGTCTGATTGCTGTAACCCAAACATCTGTCATAAATTCTCCTCTTGCAGATATGCTTCTGTGCCCCAGTGTAAAAAACGGGAGTAAATTCTGCTATTTTCAATATAATGAGATTTTTGTGCTTAGCATCTCTCTTAATAGTGAATGACACTTTCCATACTGCCTTATTCCCTCTTGCTGTCCCCTACAGCCCAATTTCAAAAGGAGTCTGCCAGGCACTAAGTCCTGAGTTCTGAAGAAGTTTGACTTTGAAATGGCTTACTTCTTAAATCTCAACCAGAAGTTGTCATTTTCCCTGCACAAAGCCGCCAAGCCTTGAAGAGCCATAAATCTGTGTGGCTTTGTTAGGTCTGTGCTGTCAATGAAGGAGGATAGGTTTATAAGTGCATAGAGGCCAAGTCAGCCTTTTTCTGCACATGCGTATGTGGGGAATATTTTTTTTCCCTTCTTGCTCTTTGGTTTCCTACAGAGTGCCACGGCATATTTCTTACTCACTCATAATTCTCTRAAGTGATGACCTTCAGTGAGAGCAGAAGTTTTCTCTGGGTGGTAGCATGACTGCCCATAGATAGCTGTAGGGCAGCTGTATCTTCAGTTAGTTAGCATACACACAGAGATGCTTTCAACCATTGAAGTCTTCTCAATTGCAAAAATCAGCACTCAAAGCACAGCTTCTGCAATCTTTACGTTGAATATTGTTTCTGCAAACAGCCATGTCATTCTGTATTTTTTCACAAGCTGTTCACTCTTGCTGCACCAGAGCTGAACTCTGAAGCCTGTAATTTACATCCCTCCCAACTAGCTGTGTAGGCTGTCAGTTTATCATCCAGCCTTCCATTCCTTAAAAGGTTTAGAGAAATAAAACAGGCAGAGAGACCTGGTCTAGCCAAAGGGTCCTTATCACATTACGCACAATACTTGTTTTCATCATATGGATTAGCAGAGAGTTTGGGGGATAAAGATGGCAAGGGAACAGTTGTTCTGAAGACCCATCAACTGCTAATTCAGAGTGAAAAAGAGTATTAAGCAGATGTCAGAGATGTGATTTGAAGACATAAAAGGAGAGGAGGGAGAAGAAAAATCATAAAGTTGCTAACCTGGGCCAATGCTCAAGCTTGAGCACATCATTGTAGTTTATGACTTGAATTAATGCCATAATTTCTGGGTCTTCTGTAGCGTTCACATCCTGGCACCAGTGACATTTCAGGTCTCTAGACAGGTGCTGCCTGTATACATGAATTAAGTTTTCTCGGCCATCACAATCATATGGCCTAAGCGTACAATTAAGAGATGAGTACCTGATGTACACTTAATACACAGCAGCACTCTGAGCATTAATAAGTTTGTTCCAGAACGCATCACGGTGCTGTAAATTGTGGTGTCGGTTCATGTCCCCTAGTCCTGCATTGTCAGAGAAGCAGTAAAATCTCCTATGCCAAAGTACTGGGAAAGTAACTGGTGGTGGGGCGACCTGTAACTTCAGTGTGCTGTGCATCATGTTCTCTGTCATCAGCTGCTTACTACAACCCCTTGCAAATGAATTTTCATGTCTCCTTGTAAATTTTGGGTTCCTGCCTCCCTAGAGCTTGGCTGCAATTTGCACATGAATGCGTATTTGTTTGATGAGAAGATAATGTAAATTGAAGAAGTACTTTCAGGCTGCCAGTTTATGTAGGTTGTAGTACAATTCTTGGGACTTAAGTTTCAGCTTACAGTTCTCAGTAAAAGAGCAGAGTGAAGTTAAGACTGTGATTTCTAAGTACTTGACTTCAGGTTTTTGTGCTTACAACTGCTGTCTAACCATGCCCCTGCTGAAGCCCAGAAGCAGACAAAACAATTTCCCACTTTAAAGTTTTCAGTATCACATTAGCTTCCTAAAATATATGTCTCCACTCTCTTGGGCTGTTACTGAGGCCAGAATCTCTTACAGATAAATAATTTCACTGGTAGTGAGTTGATGTGTTTTTACTGTGACTGATTTATTGCTGTCTTGAAGTACATTCCCAGGCTTTGGGTCAAAAGAAGGATGAAAACTTGACAACAAAATCCTATACGTTGAGTCAGTCTTGAGTGCAGGTGTCTGCATGCTGGTTAATTGTTAGGGTCTACAACCCTATATAGGACTGAGAAGGGATTGCATTTCAAGGACTGGGACTTGTAAAAGCCTCCTTTGAGCCCAGGTTTGGTGTGGTTTTTTTGGTTTGGGTTGGGGTTTTKTTTTGTTTTGTTTTGGTTTGTTTGTTTGTTTTTTAAAGGCACAGGCTCAACCAGATACCCTGAGGCTGAGGCACCACCAGTGCTCTCCAGTCTGTCCTTCAAGAAGCCTGATTAGCAATGTCCAGCATGTTGGAAAACTGGGGAACCTGAGACAGGAGCTGAGTGGTGGAGGCTCAACTTGGAGACATGAGACACAGCAGGTCTAATTTTGTCCTGCCTTTGGTATTGGTCTTGGTAAAATTTCAGTCATGCATGCGGACTCTGAGCTTTTCTAAAATTCCCTTTAGAAAGGGTATGTTTGACTATTTCTATTAAATGGTATGAAAGTGTGAAGTGTGTTTTTTGGTGAGAAAGGAAGGAGAGGAAATGCACATTTTGAGTAATTGCTTCTAGGTTTCTTCTGTCTTCTTCTGACATTGTGCTAATCCTGCAAATAAGCAGGTCACTTATTTGTGTGCACTGGATTCGGTGAGAGCAATTGTTCCTGCATAAAATGTGTTTACTGAGGAGATTGCTATCTAGGTGTGAAATGAGTTAAGTCCCTAAGTAAGACCACGAGAAGGTTTCAGGTGTCATGGGCAGCAAATTAAGAGTAACTCATTCCCTGACTATTGAAATACTGCCCTGCGTTACAGGAGGAGGTGGCCTCTCACGTTGCTGAAAGGAATGGTACTGAAAGTTCTCCTACATCATTTTTCTGTCAGTGTTATGCTTGAGATATAAGTATATTCAGTTCGTGAAGTGTTGGACACCTATTTCTGGACAGACTAGCACAAATCGCATGTAATTCTTGATCTGTCCTACTCAAAGGCCAGTGATGTAGTTTGAATAAATCCAAAAATTTTTGTGGTACCAAAAAAAGTGTCAATTAGAACGAGATTAAATTCACTCATTTTGACCAAGGACGTACAATAGATGGAAGCCGTTTCCTTTCTGTCTGAGATGAAAAGGGGTTGGGGCGTTCACCCATAGAGACCTCCACTTCCCTCGCTTGAGGGCTGGTTAACGGCTGTGTTGCTTCACAGCGGAGTTGTGAGAGCTTGGCACGATGTTCAGACACAGAAGTACCGTCTTTGTTTAATTTAATAACAGGATCCTACCTTTGTTAAATGTTGTAACTGCTTTTTTAATAGAGATAAAAGGAGGAGAGGAATATAAAAAGATGACTGTCGGAGCGGCAGTGCTTGGCTGTTGCTAAGCCCTGAGACAAGAGAGGAAAATATGAAAGTCACGCTCCTTGTTTTGTTCGTTAGGTCATGAGAGAGTGGGAAGAGGCAGAACGCCAAGCAAAGAACTTGCCAAAGGCCGACAAGAAAGCTGTTATCCAGGTAAAGGAAAACACAACCGCAACCTTACCTACTGGGGCCGCAGCTAAAATACAAGGGGTGCTGGGTGTGATACAATTTTAAAACTTACTTCTATGGGGATTTAATGTTATTCTCTGCTCTTGCTATTGCTATTTTTGTTTCCAGCTGTTAGTGGCTGCTGGGTGTCTCTGTACTTTGCAGCCAGTCCCTGGAGCAGCAGTGCAGGACATCGCTCATGACTGCGTGGAGGGGTAGAATTTTGCTTGAATTGATTTGCCTTCAGTGAGAACTGAAAACTCGGTTCCCACAGGCCCCTTTCAAAATTTAGGCCATGATAAACTAATATAAGCTGCAGGACCTAAGTTAAAAGCAGAGACAGAAAATGTGATTTAAGGAAGAAATCGCCATCAGTTGTATCTGAAAGAAACCCTCAGCCAAAAATTATTTTATCCAAAATTATACTATAATTCAAAAATTCTGACAAGCCAGACACTCCTTGAATCCCACGGTGGCTATGTCAGGTATTATTCAGTACTGCTAGAATGATTTCAATGCAAAACTATAAAAAGGTAATGTTCAGAACCAGATTGCATCACACATTAGATCCCACAGCTTTACCCTCTGTGCATTTTACCCAGTCAATCTTTTCCTTTATTGGAATAAGTTTGGGCTCAATTTTTCTTCATGGTGACCAGTTTATAAGAAATTATAGTGACTCTGTTTCAGGTTGGAATTTCCCCCCCCCCCCATGTAGRTTTGCTCGTTGAAGTCATGTTGATGACTCGTAATGGCAGGGGGCGTATGCTTGCCAAACTCCACCCTCCTCTAGGCACAATTCTCTAGCGCTGAACCACTGTCTCAGGGGGCAAATGAAGGGTTCACTGGTGGTTGTGCTGAACATGTCAGGAATATTTGGTTAGATTAATAAAATATGGCCAGGTGTTCAGGAATACAGGGCATCAGCAGTTCCCACCGAAATCAGTAAGAGGTGTGTTCAGTGCAGAGTTCCTGGGAGCCAAGCTAGACTGACATGGGAAAAGATTTTGGTGATTTGCAGATGGAGGTGTTCATGTCCGCTGGTCTCTGCTGATGTCTTCACTGTTCCTGTTGTGATGGATGTTTTTTTCAGCATTTCCAGGAGAAAGTGGAATCACTGGAACAAGAAGCAGCGAATGAAAGACAACAGCTAGTGGAGACTCATATGGCACGGGTGGAAGCCATGCTGAATGACCGTCGCCGCATTGCTCTGGAGAACTATATCACAGCCCTGCAGACTGTCCCGCCCAGGGTAAGTGCAATACCACAAGCCCTGTCAGCTGTGTCAAAATCACTGTAGTCATCCCGGGGAAAAAGAAGGTGTGCCCAGGTATGGTCCAGCTAGAGCAGTGAGTGTGTGTTCCCTGTGCAAGAGCTACTGCAGCAGACAGCTAGTTTGAAAGCCAAAAGTTTAGACTTTGTGTGTACATAAATGTAGGCACAAGCACACACACCCCATACATACCTATAGATACATACATACATACATAAAGATACTTAAGCAAATAACGTGGAAGTGATTTGGTTGTCAGAAACTGTAGCTGTTCACAGATCCTGCAGAAGGATGATGAAGCGTCCCTCCAAGTGATGCACAGTAGGATACTTCATCATGTCAAGATGGAGCTTAAGGATGAGGATGGTTGTGATTTTCTGTTTTGTTTGTTGAACTGTTGAAATGTTTGGTGAAGGATCTTGTGAGGATTGTTGGATGGCATGAAGATAGCACACTAGCAATTCAAAGTTGTCCGTGTTGGATGTGATGGCTGTTGGTGGGTGTAAACACTAAGTTCAGAATGTGGATTGAATGGAATTTTTAATGACTCCATATCTGTGATGTTTGTATTCAATACCAAAATAACTGGTCTGTGACCTCCAGAAGAAGAGAATCTGCACGAACACTGTGGGAAAAGTCAAATGTTTTATATACCTCTCACCTCTTGAACACTTCCTAGATAGAAAAAACATTGTGTTACTAAAAGACTTTTGGGTCAGCAGTGTAAGATGTAGCCATTAGATCCTGAATTTGGCCTCACAGGGAATTACATCAATATGGCTACCCTGGTAAAATTACATGTTTTAAGTGAATGTCCTTCTGCAGAGAAACCTGCATATTCAGTGAGCATGGAAAAGTGATCATCATCTTAGTTCTTTATCATCATCAAACTTTTTTCTCCACCCCATGGTGCAAAACTTTCGTTTTTACTGTGTGCCCAGTAAAAGAAAAATCTTTTACTTAGGTAAAAGTGTCATGGGGAGACTTCAGAGTAGTTGTATGAAGAGTTAATCTGTATTTTGCAACATAGTAATTTGTGGAAAATGAAGCTAGTCTGTATTAAATTGGTAGAGGATGTTGTTTGGTCTGAGTGCGAGATGCATATTGTAACCTGTGACTGTTGTGAGGGTAGTGAAGGCCTTGGTCTCGACTGTTTCATTAGCAGACAGATTAGCAAGTTACAGGCTGGGATGCAGCTTCCTTTAGGAAACTGGAGTCTGCGGCTCAGAACTGAGAGTGAGATGAGGTGAGTGCATAGACTGGCTGCCGGTCGTGTTTGCTCTCTTGCAGTGTGGTTTTGAGTAGTTCACCTAAGATATGGTTTCACATTTGGCTTTAGCCAGTCAGCTGTTGCTGTAAAGTTGAGCCTCGTGCAAATGTAATCCTGTCTGAAAAGTATCCCAGAAAAATGATTTGATTTCAGGTTGTGTGTGGATCAGGCTGACAGCTTGGTTCTGCAGGTATCTGAGGTTGTGGAAGGTGAAGATGGGGACCACACATAACAGCAGAATGGTCTCTAGAGCTGCCAGAATGTGCAACTTCATTCCTAGCACAAGGGAACTCGACCTTTCATGTTTGTGGAACGCAGATGACATCTCCACTGCAAAAAAAAAAGTGAACTTCAGCTGCCGAAAACTAAGGGGCAAAAATGTTAACACCAACTTTGGGACTAGAAGAACCTGCATTTTGTGCTTGGGTTGCTTATAGTCAGCTCCCAGGACATTTAAATTAATAATACATTTACTGTGTCAGTGGGAGAGCATCAGGCCTGAAAGACTGTGTCAAAGAACACTGATACATGACTCCAGTAGAAGTAAGTTTTGAAGGTACTGTTAAAAGACTGAGGTGCCTCCTATATTGTGTCCCTATGAAAGCTAATAATTCTGAAGGGAGCAGACAGCAAGCATGGAGCTAACATCAGCTGAAGGTGCTACCAAACGGGGACTCATCTCAAAACTAATGGGGGTGAACAGTTTAAAGAATAATGTCTTTAAACAGTTCCTTTGCCAGTCTTGTTGATGGTAGTGTCCTTGCCTCAGCATTTTTTGATTGTGTGCTCTGTAGTTACTGACAGTTCAGGCATGTACCTCTGAACTGCTGATCAGATGTGTGCCAAAGCACATGAAACAACTGACCTTGAATTCAGCAGGAGGATTTGTCTGGTTTTATTGTGGGGCAGAGGGTGAAAACTGAGGAGTGATTGATGATAGCTGAACGGCCTAATGAATGAATCCAGTCTGCTAACTGCTTTGCAGGATATGGGGCCAGAAATCTGAATACACTGTGAATCCAAACTTTGGCTGCCTAGCCAAAGAGAAAATGGGATTGATGGAAAATTCAACTCTGATACCCTAGCTGTATTTGTCTCTGGTGGTTCCCTAGTAAACTAAAAGTACATTTGATTCAATTGKGTTGTCTTTGGGAGAGTAAGTCATAACCTTACTGGTGACTTGTTAACTAATCTTACAAAAGGGAGGTTTTTTCTGGAGTTCTCCAAAAATATTTTTAAGAACCCCCTTCCATAACCTGCTTCAAATTACGTGGTTTGCTATTAGTATGTTTACTACAAAAGTAGAGATTCTGAATATTTAAAGTGATGGAATTTCTTTCTCTAAAGTTATAAGGACAGAATTTGTGTTCAAATTGAAAAATTAAGTTAGGCTTTTTTATTGAAGTGCATGTCTTCTGCACACAGCTAGGAGGGTTACCGTAAGTCTGGTGTGTATATATAGTGTATATAGATGGGTGTGTGCAAAAAGTATTTTCCATGTGCTGTTTAATCACTTGGACATACTGCCTTCTACTTGAATTTGAACATTTGCCAAGATTTTTTTGGACTTTTGGCAGACCACTTGAAGCAGCAGGATTTCATTTTGCTTTTGGATGTCTAGAAATCCATGACCAGTCTTTGCCTGCGGATCAGTTATCACAGGAACACAGTGAGTCTGGCACTCCTGGTGCCATCAGACTGATCATGGATGTGGTGCACGGTTCTCTGTGAATAACGAAATCCTGATCCACTGGGAACTCCTGTTTTCTGTATGCATACAGATTATGTGGTTCTTGTGTCCAAGGGGTAGCCTCTTCAGGGGAGCTGAAGAGAAACTTCCACTGGCTCGGAAAGTCCTTGAACTATGGACAGGGGGAAGCTGGAAGGCTATGTGAGAAGTATCATCATTTACTTGCTCCTTTGGAGGAGGCTTTCCTTGTAGTATAGCAAGACATAGGACTAGGGGAACCTTTGGTCTAGGCCAGTAGTGTAGTCATTACGTTCTTATATATGCCTAGAAAATCAGTGGTTTTCAGTGCCATTCTACCTAAAACTACAAAATTCTGGGCATCCTTTATRAGAAGCTTCTGTACAAGACCAAAAACTTTAACTGCAGGTTTTTTCAGGTGTTATGCAGATGATTGCCCAATGCCAGTGTCAGAGGAATGCTTCAGGGTACCACTCTGGGCAGCAAGGGAGCCAGGGAGTGTATAGAGATGAAATTGCATAGCTTCAAGGTCTACTAGAAAACAAATTTGAGCAAAACCAAATATTTGTACTGTTGTTCTGCTCTCAGAAGCACTGTCATGCAGGCTGCCCAGAAACTTAAAATTTGATCCTCATCCCTGATGCAGCTTAGCTCTGCTGCTATACTTTGTTACATTTGAAAATGGGGTGCAGCTGTTCAGTATCCGGTGTCAAAATACTGTATTGTTTCATCCTGCTTGATGGCCTTACTACAGAAAAGGAGGATTAGTGGCAGCTGGAACCAATATGCCTCTAGTTTTTAAAACAGTTGGAAATTTTCCCCTTCATTTTGCAAGTTAAACAGAGGAATTCAAATCCATCATTCTCTGTGAGCAGGTTGATTCTATAATTTGTTTATATTCCCTCTTTCATGTGCATGTCAAATTTTGCTGGATTTATGTCTCCCTGTTTAATCTTCGTTGGTAAGAGACGCTCATTCTCTGTGGGAAGCCAGTGGCAGGGGGCAAAGAGAAGCAGAAAAGAAATCCAGCTCCTAGTGGTGAAGTAAAGAGTTTCAGAGCAAGGAAACATACAGGAAAACTTAGAAAGGTAATTAATTAACCTCCTTACTTTGAGCATAAAGTGAGCATATAATGATTAAAATCAGTTTAAATTGCTTCTCTTCTAATTTGGCGCTATTTTACTAAAATGTAAATTATTGCCAAACAGAGCAGGATCATTAGGATCAACCCTAGCATGTACCTTAACCCATTTGAATTTTTTTGCTGTGGTTTTTTCTTGTTGCCCTCAGAATTTGGTCTGGTACCTTTTGTGCTATGGGAGCAGCGTCTGTTCATACAGAGAGCGCACAGTGCAAGCTGAAACCAGTCAAGTTTGGCTATTTGGACGTGGGAGAGGGATCTGCAGAGGGGCCCTTACTCAGTGCCTCTGCGTTTGGGAAGCTCGAAGCCTTTCCTGAGTCCAGTGAGGTTGCTGTGGAAATACGCAGTTGGAGGCAGGCCAAAGCGTCCACTGCTGATCTAATGATAAAAATCCTCCTGTGCAGTAGGAAAGAGCAGTCCAGCTCTAATACTCCACCCTTTAGCTCCGCTCCTCTAAACCCATAAACTTACAGCTGTGGAATTTCTCACATACACTTAATTTGGTTGGATTTTGTGAAATAGATGGCATGGATTTCAGCTCTGCTTTTAAACCAGGTCAGACTTCAAGAAATGTGTTCACCTAACTCCATTTTCCAGCAGCTTCTGAGGCTTTAATGTGAATAAAACCAGACTGTCTTGTTTTTTGCCCAGTCTGTGGGCTTGAGCATATGGTATAGTCATACACCTAGGCTTGCTGGTAGGTTTTTTGTACGAGCAAACTAAAGACAGAGGCGGCAATTCCAGATGGGTATCAAGTTCTGCAAAACCATGGCAGGTTCATTATATCTAAAATGCGAAGTTTTAAAAGAGTGAGCAGAAACAAAATTTGTCTTAATTTGTCAAAGTTGAGTAATTTCAAATCCTGAAAAGCAAATAATGTTTTCATTTTATTCTGCCCCAGGAAAAGTCCTTCGGAGCGTAGGCAAAGGGAAGTTTTGAGTACCACTATAGCCATGTATTTGTGATGTGTGGGGTAACATGTTTTCTTATAAATTAGCAGAAATTATGAGAAGGCATCTTTAACTCCGCATGAAAGGTAGCTGRATGGGGGTTTAGTTGTGTCTCACCCATGAGTGAAAAGTCTTGCATTCACCCTAGCCGGCCTTTCTTGAATGTTCCTAAAATGAACTACTATGCCTGTGTCAAACATGACCCGCAAGTTAATAACATAGCAGGTAAAATATATACCTAATATGGTATACAAGGTATTCCTAGTAAGTGAATGAAAAGAAGCAATTGTTGCACATTTTAAGAGCAGTAATCAGAAAAGACTGGTGATTGATTTTTCTCTAAAGGCAAGATTAAATAGCACAATACAGCATTGTGAAACTTTCCTCTCTGATTTAGAGAGAATTTGATCAAAATGACAAGCCAGCTCAGAATTTCCCATGGAAGTTCCATGGCACAGAGCCGGGAAGTTGTATTTTAAATACACAGAAGTGCTTTAATATGATTTTTGTGTTGTTTCTCTGTAGTAAGTATTTTGGATTTCCATGGGGAGAGTGTAAGTTATGTTTATAGCAATCCAAACTACATTTGATGTTTCCATTTTCCAAGCTCAATGAAATTGCACTGTTTCATCACTCCCTTAAAGTCTGAAGTAGTAGACTAGGATCAATGTAGAGTTCATGGGGGAGGCATCTGCATGTATATATATTCATATTTATATTTATGTGTATGTATTTCATTTACTAGAAACTGTTTTTCAGGCATTTTAGATCTTATATATGATTCCTTTATGGGGGTGACCTTATCTCGATGCTCATGCCACCTGAAATAAAGGCACTGGATTACAGAGTCAGTGGGGCTGGAACTCACCACCAAGTAGCCAAGGAGCCGTCAGCAATTTTTACTTCATTTGGGCTTGTGTCTTGTACAGTTGGAAACCTGTTAACCAGCTGTCAAGACTACCAAGTTAAACTTTCAAACCAGGGCGTTGCAGTACAGGTCCTTAACTCTGCCCTGGTGCATATTTATATTCACAGAAAGAACTGGCTTCCAAATAAGAGAGTAGGCATATTCCCTACAGTTTGGGTAGAAAGCCTAGGTAGTCTACGTAGACCGCATACATAGTCTGTGAATCTGTCTACTGTGTACCAAATGAATACATGCAAGTCCCAACATACTCAAAAAAACTATATATAAAATAATACTTTGACAACATTCTCTGGCATAAACAGGATTTTAAACTAACAACTAAAATACCCACAGACATGAGTACGTCTGTTGGCCTGTCACGATAGCTTGTGAAAGGGCTACAGTTGATCTGTGCTTAGTTTTAGATAAAAAGTAGGTGTTTGATCCTGCTGAAAAGGGGAGCTTTGGAATGACTTTCATGGGAGCAAACAGCATGATGGTGTGTGCTTGAAATAGTCGGAAGCAGCATATAACAGCAGTGTTCACGCTGCTTCACCCTGCATTGCCTGCGGTGCGCCTTGTTAGATGCGTTCCGTCCTTTTTTTCTGCATTTGCCTAAATAGTGAGTGTGTGCCATGAGACTGAGAAGCATGAAATAATATGCATTCTGAGTTTGGTGCTGGATCCTGTTGCCGAGGAAGTCACTGGCCATTCTTGTCACTGGATAAATGACAGTGACCAGCAGTGTCGGCCAGGGTGACTAAAAACATGGGAATAACGGAAGTCATGTTGGGAGTATCCTAGTTGCTTTCAGAGGAAGGCCGAAAAAAACAAGCCAACAAAACAAGTACAGACAACTGAAAATAGTGGAATTATTTCATGAGGCATAGGTAGCCCCTGGTGGCTGATACGAGTTAGTTATTCTGTGAGTTGTTTTTTATTAGATGACTACAGATGCATTGAGTTTTCCCTGGCAAAACATGCAGCAGAATTTCAAGTGCCAAACCTAGAATTTTTTAATGAAGTTTGGTGGTTGGTACATTATTTATAAAGAGCGAGAGGTGCCAAGCTGGCCCTGGGATGTGTCAGACGTTTGTTCTTCTGCCGTAGACAGTGTCAGAGCTCAGGCCTCGGGAACTTAATTTAGCTGATAATAGCAACACTTTCATTTATAACTTAATCTGAAGGTTCCTGCCTAGGGTCGAAGTAATAGACGGTTGTGGATATAATAACTTCAGACACAGGGTCTGACTGCATCTCCTCAGCCTGTGGAGCCTTCCCTCACCTCTGTGCTTGACCGTTCATTGTGGCCCCTCCACTCTACCATCACAAGAGTTCATATCACTGCTCAGTGTACTMGATTTGGGGGCGAATCCTGCTGAAAGTATCTCTGCAAAAAGTGCTTGTATGGGTGGGATTTTTAAGCAGAACCATTTCGCTCCATAATGACATTTAAAGGAAAATGTGTGTGTAATACATTATGGAGGTGGAACTTGGCGTGAGAGGTACTTTTGCTGATATTTGTTAAAACTGTGCAAGCACTAGGTCTACAGTTCTAGGCATTGAGGAGAAAATGACCAATTAATATTTTTATTTTCTTTACTGTTAAAGTTACATTCAGCTATAAAACTTGGTCCTCATTTATGGTAATCACCACACTCAGGTATGCAAAGCCCAGTGGAGAGCTGTCATTGCCCGTCACCAGCTCTGGCAGCTTAAGCCTTCAGCCACGGCCCTGAAGATGTGAGGCAGTAACATTGCAAATTTGTTGGGAAGGTTGGAGGTCTGACCTGATCCAGTGCGACTGGGACTTTGGGCAGTTATGTCTATCCACATACAGTGAGTTTCTAGTGGTTTTTTTTGCTTGAGAAAAAGCAAGTCACTGCCCCTTGTAAGGAAACACCTTGCATTTAATATTCTTTCTGCATTGTCCTATACTTGAACTATGGTTTTCTGCTGTCATCACAGGAAGATTTCTTGGCCAGACATGCTAGAGGCATGCGTATCCATTTCTCAACCTTATAGTGGTAAGTTTGGGGCATTTCGCAATGTTACAAAAGGCACTAAAGGTGGGCCAGTTTACCCAAGTGACTACTACTGTTAGTGGTATTTGACAGGTATTTTCAAGATTGTTATCCCATTAACAAATCTGCTTGTGACTCTTAATGTAAAAGTTTCATTGACACATTGCAGTGAATGCAAACATACTGAGGGAAAACAAAAAATATACCTTTCTGGTGTTAGGCATGACACTCAAATTGGAATATCTCTTGAAGAAATAGAAATTAATCCTTTTCTCTCTAATCTGCCCGAACCTGCTATCTTGATGTGTTTTGGGGGCAGGGAAAGCTGAAGTGTCAGGAAAGGTAACAACATTTTCTGTCTTCAAAATTTTCTTGTTGCTAAGCTTTCTTTGTTCCTACAAAGCTTTACAGTTGGCATTTCAGTTTGTTTTGCCATTACCATAATGTTGTGAGGATTACTTACTTTCCAACATTTGTCCACAGTTTCTTGCAACTTGATCCCAGGGTGCTTGGCTTTTGGGCCTTGGGGTTATTTTCCTCATAAATCAATTTTCAGTCATGGAGCCACTAAATTTAATCCTTTGGCAGGGAATGGCTTCACATCCCTCTATTTCTATCCAACAGATCTTCTTCAAATAACCTTTGTTTTACTGTCTAAGGACATTTTAAAATCTGTTGCTTCTCTTAAGCTGAAGAGATTCTTAAATCTTTGAGCTCCATAGCTTAGTATTCATCTCTTGTGTAAATGTTAAATTAGTTTAGGGTCTGTATTTGTCTGTGAATCTAAGTCTTCTTAAAGCTTCAACTGCCCACGGTTCTTCCTGCTTCAGAAAGCTGTGCACAGAGCCTCTGATGCTTATTTTCCTCTTCCCTGTATCCCTGCCAGTGCCCAGACCAGCTGTTCACCACTTCTGCTCATTCTTTAATCTACTGCACAGTAAGGTCACCTTTCCCTTTCTTCTCACTTTCCTCAGCTTCATGCTTTTCACTGCTTGGCAGGATGCACAAGCACAACAGCAAAGCACGGTTGGGGGAGGGGGGTGGATTTCCAAAATCCATCATAAACACTGAGTTAAAAATGAATGTCTTAGCGGAATGCTAGAGAACACTTCCCTGTTTTGGCACTGTATTATTGTGAAGAGTAGGAAAGTACATAAAAATATGCATTTCTTAGTCTTCACTGCTCTACCATCAGTCTGTGTATATTTTCATGTTCCCTTCAGCTACGGACCTTTCCTTTGTTTGTATTCAGTTATATGCCTTAAGGCATATATTTAATAGTTTTTACTAATTAAAATCACCTGCAATATATACATAGGCTAAGATTTTTACAAAATCTGGCACCCAAGCTGAGTACCTTCAGAAGAACAAAGTATGTGACCCTTTTTTAAGTTTTGCAGTCAAGTCTGGTGATTATTCCTTGGCTTAGATGGAGTAGTGCTTTCGCATGGTCTTCTGTGCAGCTGTTGGGCAGGTTACCTTCTGATTTGAATCTGAATGTGTGCATTCAGTTTACTGGCGATAAAAATTACCAGTTGTGATGTTTTTTGTTGCTAAAGTTTAATTGTAGTTGACAGATGTTGATACTGGTTGAGTATTCAGCATAGTAGAGCATATATGGGGAAATCTTTGAAATGCTTCCAATGGAGTCCAGGTTTCGGGGGATCTTCTGAGACGGATTTGCCTGGTGGTCGTGAAGGTTGCAAAACTGGGAGCTTGGATCATGGGGGCTTGCTGAGTTGGGGGAGAGGAGAGATAGAGTCTGATGGAGAGAATGGAAGCAAAGCCCAAAGGAAATTGATGTTGGAAGTCCATTAACTAGCATGCTAAGGTGACACTTGCTGTCTTGTTGGGGCAATAGTATAGCAATTAGACAAGGAAATGCAACAGCCAAACTTCCCCTTATGGTCGGGGAGGAAATCTGAACACCCTCCCCAGGGACCATATCTACTACCTACAACTACTATTCAATGGTGCATTCTGCCGAATGGGTTGAGTGAGTGGATTTTCCTTACAGTAGTCAGACCTGCCTTCAGAAGATAGCTGCAGGTACTGGCTGGCCAAGTGCTTTTGGTTTGGGATACATCTCCAGTGCAAGGAACTAAAACATGTTGTTCTACACTAAACTGATTTTTTTCACCTGTTTCTTCCCTTGTAGCCTCGTCATGTATTCAACATGCTGAAGAAGTACGTGCGTGCTGAGCAGAAGGACAGACAGCATACTCTCAAACACTTCGAACATGTCCGCATGGTAGACCCAAAGAAAGCTGCCCAAATCAGATCTCAGGTAGTCTCCACTGAGGGCTAATGGGGTCGTGTTTGTTCATAACCATTGTGAAGCTTCTGTCAACCTATTTTTTAAAAAATACCTGACTCCTTTCTATGGATGGCTTTACATGCAATAAAAAATAATCTGCTTTCTGGCAGAAGATGTAGGAGTAAGGCAAAGTGATGTAGGAGTAGGGTGGGTATAATTTGCCTTCTGAGAAGAACTGAAAAGCAGGTTTTCTGTCTATCCAGACAGTGAGTCAGTCGTGGGCATTTCCTGAGGATCCCTCCAGAGCATTAATGCCCAGAGCCTTTATTAGTGCTTTGGTAAATAATACCTCTGGGAAAATGTCAGTAATAGATTTAGCAACGACACATGGTTACGCTTCCCTCAACTGAAGTGGCAGAACCAGAAGTGGTGTAGCCATCTGACTGCAACCAACCTTTCTATAGTCATTGCAGAGGTACTTGTAGTGTCTATAAATGTGATTACTGTGATGCACTCGAGTTTAACATGTTCTTTTAAAATAGGCACTGTAGTTCATGGCATTTTAACTGCTGAATGTTACCGCAGTCCTCAACGTGTATGTTTTGGAACAGCWTWTATGTKGCCTTCATAAATCATG
>JAYKAV010002933.1:185699-290693 GCA_035582835.1 Phoebastria nigripes | reverse complement strand
AAGTGCAGGACCCGGCACTTGGCCTTGTTGAACCTCATGCAGTTGGCCTCAGCCCATCGATCCAGCCTGTCCAGGTCCCTCTGCAGAGCCTGCCTACCCTYGAGCASATCGACACACCCACCCAACTTGGTGTCATCTGCAAACTTACTGAGGGAGCACTCAATCCCCTCATCCAGATCGTTAATAAAGATATTGAACAAGACCAGCCCCAAAACAGAGCCCTGGGGGGACACCGCTCGTGACCGGCTGCCAGCTGGATTTCGCTCCATTCACCACAACTCTCTGGGCCCAGCCGCTCAGCCAGTTTTTTACCCAGCGCAGAGTACACCTGTCTAAGCCATGAGCCRCCASCTTCTCTAGGAGAATGCTGTGGGAGACAGTGTCAAAGGCTTTACTGAAGTCCAGGTAGACCACATCCACAGCCTTTCCCTCATCCACTAGGCGGGTCACCTGGTCATAGAAGGAGATCAGGTTGATCAAGCAGGACCTGCCTTTCATGAACCCGTGCTGGCTGGGCCTGATCCCCTGGTTGTCCCGCACATGGCTTGCAAGCGCCCCCTTGTACTGGGGAGTCCAGAACTGGACACAGCAGTCCAGGTGTGGCCTCACCAGTGCTGAGTAGAGGGGAAAGATCACCTCCCTTCACCTGCTGGCAATGCTTTGCCTAATGCAGCCCAGGATACCATTAGCCTTCTTTGCAGCAAGGGCATGTTTCTGGCTCATGTTCAACTTGGTGTCCACCAGGACACCCAGGTTCTTTTCTGCTGAGCTGCTTTCTAGCTGGTCAGCCCCCAGCATATATTGGTGCATGGGGTTGTTGTTCTCCAGGTGCAGGAGCTTGCACTTCTTGTTGAGCTAACTAACTGTCCTCCCTTAGTGTGTTATATTTTAACAGGCAAAGGTAGTTGCCACCTGGAATGATAGTTCCATGTTGATGAGGCTTTGTAAATTCTGCACGCCACTCGGAAGCTTGGAAGAGCTGAAGAACCTCAGTTACTTCTCCAGGTTGGAGACTCAGCTCTGTCTGCTAGTAAAATATGTCCTTTGCTGCAGCTTAGGAGAGAAGGAAAAAATCCTGGAAATAGATCCAACATTTTCCTCTTCTAAGCATCTCTTATTTTCTGTCCAGATTATTTAACTGTCATAGACAATTAGGCAGAGAATAGTAGATGATTAAAATAGATATAAAGACACTTCGCTGACATTGATGTTCTCAAACGCTTTCATTAGTAGCATACTATATCCTCCCCATCTTTTGTAGCTAAATGGTCTATTGTGTCTTGTCATGGGCACTAATGTTCTTCAGAAAAGATATGAATCCTGATTTTTGTGCACACAAGCCCTCTTTTAATCTCATAAATATTGTGAACATGACTTTAGTCAGTAAAAGAGCCAGCTTCCTCCAGATCTTACAGAATTGTGAAAAGGATAAATGGCTTCACATGACTTTGGATTGGGGTGGCTTTTTCATCAGGGAAAGATACAGACATCTTGTTTTCCATCTGCTCTTCAGAAATTTCATCAGAATAAAAAGGTCTTGTGAAGTTTATTAGGAGAATATTTTTTCTCTGGTTTGAAAAACACTGTTCTGTTTCACTTGCACCTTTAAGGAAATCCGGTCTCATGATCCAAGTGTTAGAACTGAAAACCAGGAACTTCTGATAATAATTATGGACTCGTAGATTATAAACAAAGTAATTTTTTTATTTTCTGGGCATCAGCTATTTCAGTGGGTATTTAAGTCTTTCATTCTAAATAATTCATCCTTTAGCAGGGGAGGTTTAAAGGTGTTGCCTTGATTTTCTTCAGGAGCTGGTGGCTAGAGCACTCTGTCCTGCATTGGTAGATCCTTCCTGAAGTCTCTATTCTGTATCCTTTCCGTTACTCTAGCCTGAAGTATTTTTTCAGAGATGCTTCTCTTTAAATAGCAAGTTAGCATCCCCACCACAGGTCCCACAGGAAGTTTATGACCGAGAGACCACTCTGGGCTCACAGTGGCAGCAGGTTGAGGCTGGTACTGTGTCCATTTCACAGCTTTTTTTAAATACCCCTCTGGAGGAGTCTACAGGTGACCACAATGGATTTTCATCCTAGAATTAAGAAAAAATGCACTAACCTTTGAATAATTGTCCGATGGTTGGTTGTATTCTCTCCTATTTTTTCTTGTTTGATTGGATGCATAGAAATGTGTGGATTTGATGAGGATTTTCTTCTAACTCTCCAGTCATTTCACATGTCATTTTCTGGCATCATGGAGATAACAGGCTGAGAAATTCTGCCTTGGAGAGCATTGTTTCTGCTGGTAGAGGGGCTACAGTTGTATGAAAATGTTGAATATATAGGAGTGCGTGTATTATTTTAAATCAGTAAACTGGATATGTTTCATTTAAAAAGCATCGTAGGTCAGGATTACCTCATAGTTACAGATTGGTTCATAAACATCTATTTGTGTTGATTTCCTGCTCTATTGTATCTTTGGTGTAAGTGAAAAGAACAGCTGGAGCACTCGTTTTTGAGACGATATAGATAAAGCACGTGGTGGTACTGAAGTTTTTTTTAAGTCTGATTTTACTGTTTTATGAAGTGGGATGGCTTCTCTTGGCCTTTTTCTCTTGTATTTCCTGCTAATTGCTTCTACCATTATACTTTAAGGAATTAATAAGTTAGTTCATCATGTGTCAAATTTTAGATGTCACTCTTCTATTGGATGGATAACAAAAGTCTGAAAAAATCTTGCAGTTGTCCAGTTTGCAAATATGATCTGAGAGCAGGTTAGCTCAGATGAGCTTGACTTTCTGAATGCGTAGCTTCTATTCAGATGGGGAGGCACTGGCTCGGCGAAACATTGCCCACTTACAGAAATGTCATTAGGCTTAGTTATCAAAAAATTTCTTGATGCACTGAATATACATGTAATTTAATTCATAAATATGTCATCTTCCTGTCATCTTAAATCAAGTTAATGATGTCAGTGTTCATGAGTACTGAAGCAGCCCAAAACTGTGGGAGAACAAACACTGCAACAACAGCTTCCACTTGGTACTTGCTGTTGAATGATGGATTTTCTTTTCCCAATTACTTGGTTTGGAAACACAGTTGTGTCATTCTGTGTAATTCACTCTAAGATCAGATTCCTAATAGGGCGTGTTAGATTGTGAAAGAAGGAAATTAATCATCTTAATGCTTACATGCCAGCAAATTGCAGGTGTCCAGTGAGAACCAGTTACAGACTGTCTGCACARGCTTTATAGCTTTATATATTATATATTACAGAGCTAGCAGGTCAGTCGTCGTTCCCAGAGCAGTCTCTGGAATTGTTATCCAGGGGAATTCAAACACTGAAGTCTGAAATGGGTCACTATGGGCAGGTATCCTTAGGGGGAGGGCTAAATATGCCTCTAATGCCAACGATGTACTAAGTTTTGCTTTACTCAAGCATAACTTTCTCTTCAGATGTGCAGAGTGAAAATTCACAGGTGCTTATTATGGCCGAGTATCTGACATATTCTTGCTAGGCAAGCTCTTACTATTGGGATAAAAGGGGAAAAGAATTACTGAGGATATGTGATTTTACAGAACAGCTGGATTGCTGGAAATGTTGCAGTAATCTCCTAACAGTCAGTTCCCATGCACGTGGGATTACAAATGAAGCAATCTTTCATCAGCGCAGCTTTTTCTGCTGTGTGATTCTCATATGCCCAATTTAACTGAAAAATGCATTTTCCTGAATAGTGCTACCTAGGCGGGGTTCCAGTCCTTCCACTGTTCTGCTTCCTGCTATTAGATCATGTACATGAAATTGGTGTAAAAGCCATCAGAATAGGCCATATCTCACTTAATAGATATATTTGTTATATTTAATAAACGTGTCTCTTTAGAATACTCAGACAACCCAGGATACATTTGGCCTATCAAGTGCTAAAACTGCAGTTAATAAATAGGCAAAATATATTTTGTCTGGAGCAGATGTTGCACAATTCAGTTTTGGTGAATTCTGATTTATATTATAAACTATTATTTAACTCTTATAAGTGAGTAAAATCTAAAATGCTCTCTTATGACCAAGAGAATCGGGTGCAAAAAACGAATGTTCAGATTTATATATTCTTATGGATTATTTAGTGATTCCTAAGTTGCCTCCAATTTCAGTACACATGAAAAATTGTTGTGGGTTTTGTACTTGGACCTTTAGAAGTATGTATAGAAAATGATGGGTGACTGACTTTTTTCAGGTGTTAGAAACAGGTAGGGTTTTAGGTTCTACTGCAGGTTTGAGTTTTACTGTGTATTATAAAGTTGGCAAATAAAACTGATCATTTTTATCAGTAAATAAGACTGATAAATGATTTATAAATAAAGTAAGTAAATAATTATTTTCAGAAAATAAGACAATAAAATTCCATAGCAGTTTTTCATATAAATGCTTTTTTGCAGGGCAGTTTCACTTATAAGCCTTAACCTACTTATTTAGGATGGAAATGTACTTGGCTTTTTCTACTTCACACAAGACTGGGGGGGGAATAATGAATGCTGATTCATCTGGCAGAAATGTCAGTGACGACTGGGGGGGCTGTTTATTTGTTTTAATTTAGACTCTTCAGCTTATTTTGAAGAACTTAATGATATGTTAATTTGGAATTAAATGTGGAGTTAAATTTAAACCTGAGGAATTTGTCACAGTGCCTTATGTGGATCAGGATGATGACATACAATGTATGTTTTTGATTACGGTATAGAGTTTCAATTGAATCTTTTTCCCAAGCATTTTTTAGTATTTCCTTGTCTACCTTGATGTTAGGTTGCCATTGTCTTACCTGGAGAGGAACTTTCCACATGCTAGTACAAAAAACTGTGTTTATTCAGAATTTTTACCCAAAAGAGTGCCATTACATGGAAGTAGGATTTTTCTGCATTTTAATCCAGAGCTTTTGAGGCTGTGAACGGTGAATTATTTTTCTGAGACAATATTATTAATTTAACGAAATTGAATGAGGAGGGGGTGAGAGGAAGGAAAGGAGACCACAGAAATGGACAAAAAGGCCTGAAGTTGTGAAAGGGAATAGCAAGGTCTTTAATTTCTATTTAATAACTCTTTTGCAGAGATAACACAAGCTTCTGGTTTTGGACTTACTTTATCCCACAAACCTCCTTTAATACTCTCTGCTTTGAACTGAAGGGGAAAAGCAGTCATTAATCAGATGACTGGCTGCTGAATATTTAAGAAATTATAAATGTGCACACATCTATAGCCATATATTGATATTTCATTTTAGTTAATAACTAATTTATGTAGCTGTTAGGTAGCTAAGGGTCTGTAGTAATTATAATAATCTTTCACGGAAGGTAAAGAGTGTCATAGCAACCTTCTTACAAAATCAGACAAAATTTCAAGACCTTGAGTTTCATAGCAGGCTGTGAAAACAGGAGAGGATGATTCTGGTTCTTCCTTGATGAAGTGGTGTGGAAATTCTCATGAACCTTTGCTCAATGCTCTCTGCAATTGCTTACCCATATACAAAACTAAATTTGCATTGAAGTCCATCCCTAATGAAAAAGACACCTAGGTCATATTGAAGTTAATCATTACATGGTAATAAATGTTTTCCTGAATTGGATCTTCAAAGCTTTCTCATGCTTTGAACACTCTTCACTACCAGAAGACTTGTTATAACACGATCTACCTGCAAAAGGACAATTGCTCTGTATCTAAGTTAAACATCTTCGGGTTTTTTTTATAATTTAAGTCAAATTCTCTGCAAGGCAAATCTAACTGAAACATTATTACATGTACCTGCTTACAGGAGGAGACTCACTTGGGTTGTTTTTATGATGTGATTTGGGAAACATTGAAATCCATAAATGCTGAAAGAGCAGAAGCAGGAAGAAATGGGAAAGAAATGAAAGTGATAAAGTTGTGATTTTCTTTAAATATATTAGAAGCATGTTCTTTTTAGTATGGTTCTAAATATTGCAGCTATTCTTAAGTTCAGACGTGTATTTCTTCTAAAGTTTGGTTCTTAGGCAACAGGGTATTGTCTAAGGCTATGGGGTGGTTATTCTCTTACTCACTTCTAGGGAAAATTTCTTAGGTCAGCTGTTTCATAATACCTTAAATGTTCATTTTCTGAGAACTTGAAAAAGGAATAGTCTTTTCACCTTAATTGAACAAGATTTTCATACGCATAAGAAATTCCTGAAATCTGAAAAGCTACTGCTGCTACTTACTCTTGCCCTAGTGGTTATGTCTCTAAAGGACAGAAAATAAGAACTATGAAATACTGTTTTCCATGGTTCTTGCTCTTTCAGTCTCAGTTTAACCCTGAGAGAGAGACATACCACACTGTAAAAGTTTCCAGATAAGAAGACCTGTGGTGTAATTTCACAGGCTAACCAGGAGAAGAGAAGAAGCTTAAATCTGATGGGGTGGTCACGTTTCTCTGTCAATGTGGATCTGAACATTGCCAGTTGGGCTCATTTCCAGTATTTCACAGTAATGATCTAGCATATCGCTCTTTTGTCGTCATCTTCAAAGTACATAGGCAACAAAGCCACTCTCACACCTTGCAGTAGGCAGGTCACTTTCAATAAAGTTCTCATCAGAGTTGCTCTCTAAATTATATTCGACTTGTACTATACAAATGAATTAGTTCAACACTGAATACCACATAATTGTGTTTTGTAGCTTGATAATGTTATAATTATGACACCTGGTAGTATGTAACATTATAATCTTATAATGCTTGATTCAGCAAAAGACCTTAGAATAACAATATGCTTGAAATTCAGTGGAGCTTAACTCTTTGTGGTTAGGCACAGACTTCAGTGTGATTAAATTTAAGCATATGCTTGAAATTTCCTCTGACTTGGGCAGAGGCTGGAGGACATACCCATGGTATTTTCTGGTATATTCTCTCCTTTCACCTTGGAGGAGGAACTCCTACTTGATGCAGTAAGCTATGTATATGAAACCCACAGGATATACAAATGACTTAACTACCTTTCTGACTGTAGAATTTGCATTCATCGCAGGTACGGAAAGCCCTTTGAACCTTAAGTGTTACCTCTCTAAACTTGTGCTACTAATAGTTAGTATTTTGGAGTTCCCTACACAAACCCTTATTTACAACACGTCTCAGTAGAAATGACTTATGGGGGAAAATACATGTGCTTTCTGAATGTGAAATACATCTGTTCATTTGCATGAAGTTTGTGGAAGTGCTACTAGCATAACTGTGGGTTACAAGTATGCTGTTAGTTTATGCAAGAGCTCTAATATAAATGCAGATATACAGGTAAATAAAGTTTTGGGTTTCTTTTGTTTTAAAGTATTCACTAAGGCAAAGTCTTTAAGGAGGTCTTGTTTTCGTATTTACCAGTTTGAGGGAGTTTCAGTTCATACAGCTGGCAAGATGCAGACATTGAAATTTAGTTAAAACCTGACTGCGTTACATCAGTGCAACTCTGTTGGGCACACGCTCGTGTTGAAGATTATGAACTATGACATATTGAATTAGCCCATAAAGTAGGCGTACAACTGAAAGCTGCATCTAAACACGTTACCTCTTATCATGTGCACTGTAATAAATGATTGTGTAAATGTTCTTAGTGAATCCTAATTGTGGCATACAGCATTTGCATGATTTAAACTGTCTTCAAACTGGTGTAAGATAATATGCGTGCATGTGCAAATGAAGCAGTTGCTATGACTCAAGCACTCTGCAATTTCTGCCATTAAGAAGAATAAGGAGGTTGCTGACACTTTTCAATTTTGTCATTTTGAAAGCACATGCTCAAAAGCAACCGTAACTTTGGGAGAAACACATGTTCAGTTCAGACTGAATGGTGACTGATAAGATGATGAATGTGAGGCAATAAGACTCTGCATTTGTACCAATTTATTTGAGCTGGTTCCCAAACCTGTATTTGTTGAATCAATATATATTCTATCATGTAGATGTCGCTTTACAAAGGAAGTTTGGTGTTGGGTCAAAACTGTGGCATGCAATTTGATGGTGTCTTAATTAGTATTTAGAAGAGGTGTTTTGGATGTACTTTGTTTCTAATCAGGTTTAAGACCTTAAATTGCTTTATAGAACTTCCGAAATTACGATTGCCAATTTTAAAGCTGCTTTTCAAGTAAATTCACAAGTCTTGCACATGATAGTGACAGCAGAGCTTTTCATCTGGTAGATAGGCTCCTTGAAAAGGAAACACAACAAACAAATATTATAATTACTTTCGGCAATTCTAAATAATGAACTATGAACTAAATAAGAATTATGGTTTGAAAGATAACTAGTGGATTGCTGGCATTCTGGGGCAGCCAGTGGAGCTTGTTCCACATGAAACTTCCGTCATTATAGCTATGCCAGTTAAGGGGTGGCGTAAGTACGCCCCGAAGTCCAACATTGGAAACAATGTTGTATGCCAATAAAAAGTAGATAAAGTTACAGAATAGCATGGTTTTTTGCCACTCCACGACTCCATCACCTCTGTTGGGATTTGTCATGGTGTCTGTGCTAGTACAATGGTCTTTGCAAAGCCTTTCAAGTAGAAGTGTGGTCTAGGGCCATTGTGGACGAATGGCTTCTAACAATCCAGCGTCCACCAGAAGATTTTGTAATAAATTTTCTTTTCCTCTGCTCCTTCTTTGCTTTTGGCTCTGTGTGTCTCTTTGTGGGATAAGAGAATAGTCTTGAAAGGAGGTTGTTGTGGCATTACCCTTTTATCTAGTTCCCCAAACATATTTCACTTCAATTTTTCTAGATGCTGTTGAGTAGTAATGACCCATGGGGAAATGCCTGCACTGAGCCCAAGAATGAGTGAAACTTCCTTAGAGATGATGATAAATCTGAGAAGCGTTTTACTGAAGTACCAGCAGTGAGCCTGTCTGTCATCCTGAGAAAGAAAGGGTTTGGGTGCCAGAAGGGGAACTTTGGGTGCCTGAAGGAGAAGCAGCAATTGTGTGCCCTCACACCAAATCCAGAGCTGCTGGGAGGTTTGAGGTCCCAGCTGAAGCGTGGGTTTCTCCCAAGGTTGTGGTTGCTTTTGAGCACAGGCTTTCAGAGGGGCAAAAAGTTTCAACATCCTCCTTATTCTTCTCAATGGCAGGACTTAGCAGAATCCTACAAGGAGATAATGAGACGAGCAAAAACAGCAACAAAGTTTATTATAGGAAGATTGTCATGGGGTTTTTGTCCTGTTTGTTTGACAGGAGATGAAATTTTGAAGAGCAGCCTAGAATCTCTCTATTTTCAGCACCTAATAATGAAGATATTCAGCACACAAAGAAAACCCCTGAAACAGTCTTGAATGCACATCCTAGCCTCCAGCTGTGTCTGTACTCCCTGCTTATTTAGGGAATTGTCTTTTGCAGGGTGGGGGAATTGAGTTGGCAAAAGGAAGGGAATACTGAATCGATGGGTAACAGCGAGGCTGTATGGCTTTCCATTAGCGTAACTGATGATTCAACTAGCCATCAATACTCGGAACAAAATCAACACTGAAAAATTGATCTTGGACTTTGCCAGCTAGTGTCGATAACTGGAAATCCTAGGGCAAACTTTTTTAGCAGTTCAGAGATTGAAACAATTGTTTGCAAATCATTTACTCAATGCAGACGCAGCTGCCTCAGTCTGATGGACTCCAGCACAGTTTCTAAGCCAGGAACTTCCAATTTCTCACTATCGTTMAGTGTCTGATTCATCATGTCAGATGGGCTTGATTCATTTTGGCCATTGTTCCCTTGCTTGTGAAATGGATGCGATCATAATCTATTGGTTGTAATATCTGTCTGCCTCACTTGACCTATTGTGCAGGTCAGTTAATGTCCGTGCTGTGCACTGCAGCTGAACAGGAAACAATGGAGCCTGCAAGCGCCAGCGACGACGTTCTCCCAGTTGGGTGGTGTTGAGAGAGAGACTTTGTGTACGCATCCCTCCCAGCCTCTAGGGATTTGGATATAATCACAGTATCGTGATGGGAGTTGGGTGCCCCTCACTGTCAGCCTGGCGGGCCCAGCCATGCCTGCGCCGTGGCCTCCCCCCAAGCGCCATGCCAGMCCTGGTGCCGCTCCTCCGCCGCCAGAGGCCAGATCCTTCTCCCTCTGCTCCTTCTTCTCCATGCACCATTTGTCCCTTTCCAAGGGCAGGAGCTGTCTGCAGGTAACACAGAGTGCATCGGCGGTGGGGAATGGACAGGAGTTGTGGAAGATGGGCACTGCCCAGAGAAAAGGGGCAATTGAGGCACAGCAGCCCCAGTGCCACTCCCTGCTGCTGCTGCGCAGGCTACAGCTTTCCGCGGCTGCCCCACACGATCCCCTGGGGACAGGGAGGACAGCAGGAACAAGGGGAGCTGCACCCCAAAACCCTTCCGGTTCCTGGCTCCGAAAGGCTTGCAGGCACTAAGATGCTCAGTGGCACTCTAATACTCACTTTACTGTGATTCGCGATGACTTGGTATTGTAATGTGCTCAGCTGGTATTACCTGTGGCTCCCTGCGAGGCACTTGGACGCCAGACTTCTTGCTCAGGCCACCAACATCCAGCTCCTTTTTTGTGAAGTCTCTTCATCCCTAGCTAATGAAAATTAGCATCTGTCATGTGATACGTCTGCCCAGAATATCAAGGTGCTTCACCTGTCTCTCCTCTGATACAAGGAGACGCTTTAATTTGATAAAGGATTAGTGTAAGTGCAGTGGGGAGACAAAAATCGGACTTGCCTTCCATGCTGAAGATTTATTAGGTATCTTATAAAACAATATTGTTTTCAGTAAAATGAACACAAAGGGAAAAACAATTCAGTGTTATGTAGGCTTTCTATACTGTCCTAGAAAGTCATTCTAATGAATAAATTACATCACAGAACTAAATTTTGTATACACATTAGGCTTACTGTCTACTAAAGCAATTGCTGTTTAAACAGGAAAATTTGTTTCAAAACATCATTTTACAAGATTCAAGACCCATATTCACCCCAGGGCTGGGGTTACAACTTTTTATTTAGTTTTGATGTTCCAAATTTGGTGTAGTAATGGGGTGGCAGAGAGTTGCATCAACTATCTCACTAAGAGGTGGTCTTTAAGAGACGTATTGCAGAGCAGAGTCCTACTACATCATCACTACTACGTTCATGCCTTGTTAAAGGCTCTGAAGCGGTGCCAGCTCTAATGCTCGTGAGTTGCTGGGGATCCTTACTGAGGGCTGCTGCGTGGGTGCAATGTACTTCTGTGGTGGTACGGCGTGGTGCAAGGTTGGGAGGGAAATAACACTCAAAAGATTTTACTGAGGGCTATAAAGCTCTGGTGTGTATGGAAATGTAGATGCACTTTCTCACTGATGATACTGGGAAATAAGTGAGCCCCTATGGAGTGACATAAAGGTCTATCAAGTAGAGTGGTGATTCCCCTCCCTGAATTGCTACGTTTCAGGTGTGGGTGTGAAGCAGTGACAGTCAGGGGGTCCTTAACGAAGTGAAAAGGGAAGCCAGTCTTAATAAAAGCTTTTGCATCATCAGCTGTCGTGTGTGTGCTTATGTGTGCAAGCACTTGCGTAACCTTTAGTCTTTGATTCTGAACTATTTAGCTGTGTAATGCCTGCATACTCATTACATTGATGCATTATTAGCAATTAGTTATCTTCTTCATTGCAATTGCTTGCTCACTTTAATGTGCTCTTGTGCACCAAGTTCCCTCAAAGTACTTGCAAGTAGTGTGTTGCTCCTACAAAAAAAATGGCAGTGAGGGAGATCAAGAGTAGATGAAATTTGGTGTGAGAAGGGAGTTGGAATAATGAAGCACACGCAACCTCCCAGCTTACTTTTAACACTGAGTTGGACAGTCTGTCCTATACACCTGATGGAGCTTAAAAGTGCTTTGATTGTTCTCACCTTGCTTAAGTCCAAAAAAAAAAACCAACCTAGTAATATTGCACAGCTTTAGGTCCTGGTTGCTTGTAAAATAATTTGCCTACAGACACCTATTACTACTTAAGATTTTTAGGAAAGAACTACTTCAGTATTTTGGCAAAGTTATATATGTTAAAAGAACGAATGTTTGTTCGGATTCAGTGTGTTATAGTAAGCCCAATTTAATACGRTAACTGTTGTGGTGATGTAGGATTTAAGAGCCATGATGAGCTTTGATAGTGAGCATTTAAGAGGAAGGGGAAACAAAAAAGACATTCCTTCCTGTGGGCCTCTTGCGTGTCGACTTATGGCAACATGGTGAGTTGAAGGGAATTGATTTGTGCTTCTTTTAAAAGTGGTGGGGAAGAGACCAGGGACTTGTAAAACACAGACCTGTGATCTGTTATGTGGTGGAAATGTGGGTAGGAAATGGTATTGAACAATTTTGATGTTTAAAAAAAGTGCCTTACTTAGCAGCAGTGTTTTTCACAGAGTTTTGACTGTTCCAAGCCTTTATGTTTTTCTTTATCGTAAGAAAACAGAATCTCGTCACAGTAAATTATTACTTTAATAGCATTGGAAGTAGATCCTCAGAAATGCCACCTCCTTCAGATAGTTTCTGTGTTGAAATTTCCTTGCAGATGAATTACTTCAGAAAGAGCAAAACTATTCTGACGATGTTTTGGCCAATATGATCAGCGAACCCAGAATCAGCTACGGAAATGATGCTCTCATGCCTTCATTGACGGAAACTAAGACCACAGTTGAACTTCTTCCAGTGGATGGAGAGTTCAGCCTAGATGACCTTCAGCCATGGCATCCCTTTGGTGTTGATTCTGTTCCAGCCAATACGGAAAATGAAGGTATGTACAATAGGGGGAGAAACCACAGAATATTCTGAGCTGAGCTTTGTAATCTCTCTTCATGTTATTCCCTGGAAATTGACATCTTTCTGATGTAAGCAGGATAGAAGTTCTCAAATCTAAGTTTAGAACTGGTCTGCCRTGTCAGCTGTCTCTCTGATGGAACAGAAAATCCTGACTAAAATTTGGAATTTAGACACACAATAAATTTCAGTGTTTCAACAAATTATGAGTGACAATCTTATAAAATACATGACGATGAGCTAAGGGAGATAGATAAGTTGTTAGATTTGTGCCATGATGAAATGAGTGTTTTAGTTAAGGAAGAGCTTTTTATTTGCTGGCGTGAACATGATTACAGATCCAGCACAATCCTAGCATGAGAGTTGATTTTATTTCCCCCTGCACGGGTTTTCTGGAATGTGCTGCAGAGATGTTCCTGCATACTCAGCAGTGCAACTGGCTAGTGAAAACTTTTTTCCTGAGGAGTATTTTATGTTGCTTATGGACTAATTTATTGATGTGACTGCATAATACTTTAATAATTCATGTCTAATCTGGAATTCGTAGTTTACTTAGGTGCCAGAGCCAATTAATCAGAAACCTGAGGGACTTCGATCATGTCATTCAAGTTCCTCCTATTGTGCTTGTTTTCCTTTATCAGTTCAACTCAGTGCTAAGTTAATCAAAATAGTGAAAGTTTGTTACTGCAAAGCAGCAGTAGATTCACAGAGGCTGGAGCTACAGAAGTCTTTTTTCAGGCAAATTTGTGTTTTATGGATCTGTGATTTGTAGCTGAACTGCACAGAGTTTACCATCCTCCAGAAGTCTTTTGAAACCACTGTCTTAGGCTATACCTGCTCTCAGAATGAGTTTTGAGACCCACCTTACGCAGTTAGTCTCGCTCCAGCATGATGTGTGAGTGACTGTGGGCAGCTGGGTGCTTGGGAGACGAAAGACGGGACGTRGACATGGATTTGCCAGGTCTAGTGTTGGTGCCAGGTGAAATCAGTGGAGTCAGAACCAGTTTTGTGATAAAAGTGGGTTGTCCCCAGGAGACAGAGAAGCCTGAGATCAAGCAAAAGAAAAGACATGGCTAGGATATGAGTGAAGGTCAACAAACATGTGAGGCAGAAGTATACAGATTTGAGGGGAAGAAGAGAAGGCTGGTCAGGAGTGGGGCTAAAATCAAACTGCCAGGGAGTCAGCACTACAGGTAGGGACCAAGAAAAAGAGCAGAGAGAGCTGGAGCAAACTCAACGGACTGGCCAGCAGCAAGAACCAGAAGACAGGAGATGGTGACAAGGACCCCAGACGTGTCTGGAGGGCACTTGCAGCGAAGTGACGTGATGAGCAGCTGAGAGCAGCTGGCTGGATTGCGTCAGGTGCTGGCGAGTAGTACAAATGGCAGACCAGGCTGGCAGGCTAAACTTCAATTTCCTGGGAAATCAGCTGCAGCTCGCTATAGCACACGTGTCAAGGCTGTCTGCCAGGAGCAGGCCAGTCTGGCTGGTGGTGTCTGTCCTGCAGGAATTTTCCAATACAGCTCTCACTACAGTTTTTCCTATAGCTGAGACATACAGGGCATCAATTTCTACACCCGCTGCCTGCTTTCATGAAACTTGGTGGGGGGAAATTAATTACTTTTGAAGTCTGTCCTCCCAGCTTTCAAAATGTACTGATTTCAGTCACCAAGTTCAGAAGTTATTAGGTAGACAGGTGCACCCAGACATACCCACAGTTTAATCACACAAGCCTTTTTTCCCTTCAGAAACCTGGCTAAGCCCAAAATTTAATAATGAAAGGTAAATACTTCAATGTGACACTGAATTCCCATAGGCAAGTATATTGAGCATGGTTCTCCTTTTAAAATGCATGACAGCAAATAAGAAACAAAAATTCTCCTGCCTTGAATAACATACTGTTTAATTATGAATCCTATGTATTTTAATGCACTACATGGTTTGTTGCAGCACTTCTTAATGTTTACTGTGGGAACATCTTTTAACTTTCATGCCTTTAAATTGTTGGGGGTTAGGGTTTTTTTTATAACATCAGGATTGTATTTGTCATGAAGTTACTGCAGCAAACAATTCTATTAGGCCAACCATTATTAGCGTTTAAGTCTGCACAGTTAGAAATAGAAATTATTTGATGACTTAAACCTCTACAAATCCTTCTTGTTTCCCATTATACTTCTCTGTCATCTACCCAAACCACAATGTTGTTAATGTGATCATGCCTACAATACTTTCTTTCTCTCTTCAGATACCCTCTCTATACCTTTGCCCATAGTATCAAAGGGGAATTTCACAGCCTCATCTTTTGCCTTTGTGTTTGTCTCCCACATCTTTGTTCCAGAAACCCAGGACTAACTGTGCCATTTGTCCTCACTTCCCATGCCTGTTTTCTTCTGTGGCCATGGTCTAATCCCAGGCTTTGTCTAAATTGCTTCCAAAAACGTGTGTCTGTCTTGTTACAATGTGCTTTGGAAGTAGCAAGAAGTAAATAACAATTGACACAATTTTCTCCTCCTCTTTTTTCCTCTCCCTCTCCACTGAAGGTCTTTTTGCATAGTCTGTTTTTCACACAAAAAGTTCCCTTTATGCAGGGAGGTTTTTGTATTTTATGCAGTACTGAGCAAGTCATTGCTGTTTCTTAACAAATAACCGTTGATCAAAAAAGGTGTAAGTTCAAAAATCATGTGCTAGAGAAACCTCAAATACTGTAGAGTGACTAACCATTGCAGTATTAGTGACAGTCAGCATCTCTTGCTGCTGGGAGATGCTGAGCATGCCAGCAAAGGTCAGAGAACTGAGCATCTCAGCTCCCATTTACTTGGGTGAGGGCTGAGGGTACTCGGCACTGTCAAGAAAACCACAGCATGTTCCATGTGAACGGCCTGGTATCTGGGAAATCCGCTGAGCGGTTGGTCCAGCAGATTTAACAGAGACTACCAGAGGAGTTTCAGATGGCAAGCAAGTTACAAGTTCAGTTGTTGATACTGTTTTGGTCTAGTTTGAAAGCTGAAGTCAACTTTTTTAAAACTCTGCTGAACACAAATCCAGAGTGCTAACAGCTCAGCATATGCAGGTGGGTTTCTAGGTAGAATGAGAGTCTTGACTTCCTCACTGCAAAGAGCTGTTGCATGGTATAAGCAATAGTTTTCTTCAGTCCTGAGTAGGCACACCAGGTAAATCATTTACCTCGTTGCAAATTTGCATTACTATCAAAACAAATTTCTGATGGGACCATTGACGTCTGAGAGGCAATTAAACAGATCCTGGAGCTCGCTGGGTTAGGACCTGGGATCCCACCTCCTCTGGCACAGTCACAGCGACAGGACTTGTTTTTAACGAACCATTCGGGGAATGCTTAAACCAAAATGTGATTGTGGAAAAAGTGGAAGGCAATGCAGCCATTAAGTCTTAGTTTCAAAGTATCCAGTATTCTGTGTACAAGTGATGAAGTTAAAATACTACAAAAAATACCTTAAATTTGTCATTACTTCCCATGCCTGTGTTCTTCCATGGCCATGATCTAATCCTAGGTTTCACCCAGAGATATTAATAATGTATTGGATTGGTATGTTGCCATATAATCTCAAGGTTTCATAACTCCATTTGAAATTTTCCTAATCTAAACTGCATGTTTACATAAAAGGATAGGTTTTATGCAAACAGTTTATTTTACTAAAATTGTTTTTTCTGATGAATGAGTGAAAAATAGTCTAAAAATAAAAAGACCTTGAAAGTCTAGCGTAGCTCAGTATTTTCTGAAAGTATTTCCTTCCTTGTTGTTTCCCTGAGGTAGTTTCCCAGTAAATGTCCACAGAAATGAATCCAAAGCACCAGGTAATACACTACACAACCTGRATGGCTGAACGTATGTCTAGCGTACTGTGATACAAATTAGGTTAATGAAAAATGCTCTCTGAGGACACTACAGAAGGCACCGCCAAATTGTCAGGAAATTGTATTTTAACAATGAAAAACGCGCCTTCAGAGGTGGGGGCAAAACCCCAACAGCTGTGAAGCTCTGACACTGCCAAGGTCCCTGGGCATTTTGCCAATGACTAACCGGGTTTAGTGTTTTACCCTTTGTATTTTACCATGCAGTTACAGTTAGCCTTAGTGACAATTTTATTGTATTTATTTAAAGCGAGATTTTTGTGAATGTTCTGAGTTATCCTTATGACTTGGCCAGTTACTCCCTTCAGCGCTGTTCTTGGTAGGTGAGCATCACATAGCTCTCCTCGCCTGCTGGTTTGTACCAGCTTTTGAGCTTTTTGATTCACCTTTCTTTTATTTTTGAAAAGAGAAGCAACCACGTTCTCTCTTGCTCTTCTGAGATGTATTAGCATTAGATATAAGGTGGGACGTGTACCCTGTATGAAGCCTGCATAGTCAGCGTAAGCAGATATCTACCAGTTTAGTTTTGTGAGGCTATTTGGAAAATAAATTTTCAGTCTTAATTCTGTATACTTCTATGCACATGGAAGTGTGTTCAAGAGAAATATGATTCTGGAGCATCAAATGGAATGCATTTTATAATAATTCACAGTACATCTTAGAGCTTTGATTATTGATAAATACTGTAATAGGTTTAAACTTTTCCCCTCTGTATCAACTGTTGTGAGGTGATGTGGTCCAGTGGGGCAGGCAACGAGGAAGCCCACAGACAAGATTTTTCAGAGTTAACTGCTGTTTGTGCGTACATCAATACCCGGGGCAAGAGCAATCAGGTTTTAAAATGCAACTGAAATTCAAAAGGTGGCAGCTCAGGGCTCTCCAGAAGCCAGCCTTTCTTTGTATCGTGCTGCCTGGGGCATGCTGCACTTGGGCATCTGGAATCATGATCTGCTTTGGAAGACCCTTGGCTCTGAGATTTTGCCTCCAGTTTTTGCCCTGCTACTGGTTTGTGAACTTGAGCAGGTCGTTTCACTTTTGTGTCAGTTATGAAATGTGCCAGTAATGTTTGCCTTTTCCCCTGTAAAGTGCTTCCAAAACTACAGATGACAAGAAGAATTATTCATTATTAATACTTTCACCTAACACCACAAATACTTCATTACCCTGAGGTCAGGTCCATGCTACTGTACAACAGAAACTTCCTCCATCCTTTTCCCCCTTCACCTACTCCCATTTTTATTGCTACCCATAACCTGCTCTCTGTTTGCCGTAGCTACGGGCATGTAGGGTTACAGAGTGCTGAGCGAGAGGGAAATAAAACACCTCAGTCTTCTAAGGAAGAGGCAGGGGCCAGGGCGACAGAGGAGGGTTCTGCAGGAGCAGTTTGGGTAATGTTAGTCCTTGGTTGTTTCTTCCCTTTAGTTCTTTCCACTGAAAATTACTGCTGACCTACCTGAGGGTTGGTGCCGACAATATTGGAAAACCTAGCAGAAGGCTTAAATAGGAAAATACTCAAAATTGTAGTTTTTAGTTAGGGGTGGAAATTGGTTTTTGTATAGCGCTATGTAAGGAAAGCAATTACATGGTCTGCTAGTGCCACTCTGAACTGCTGTGAAGGAAAGTGGTTTGATGGCTTGTCTCTGCAGCACCAGACCAGCAAGCTCTGTGAAAATTTTGCCCTTCTGGAAACACAAGCAAGTCAGATGTGCAGATGCACTTTTAGTCTGCAGCTGCTACAAAGCTGACTTACTGCTTTTTTCCGGAGGCAGGAGCTATTGCAGTCATCTCCTGTGTACAAAGGGCGTGGGTGCTGCGTAGGCTCTCACTTACAAGCATGGTAGGTTGTTTGTGAAACCCATAGGAACACTAAGCAAGTGACACAGACTTCCTAAGAAGATGGGCAGTCCCCTTGCTTAAGTCAGCAGTATCATCAGGCTAGTGTGATTTTCTGGTGCCGAATACAGTGAGCAGTTCATGATTGAAAACTGTACTTTTGTCACGTTTCCTGTGTTATTGTGGCTCCCTTAGTGCTGATTAGAAGGTTCATACTTGAATCCTGAAATTCAAATGAATGATAATATCTTATTTAAAAAATTCTGAATTCCAAGCTGTAACGTAAAATTTTATGTCTGAATTTCATTTCTTTCTGACAGTGGCACTTGTGTAGATAAGAAGGGCAACAGTATTGGAGCAAAAGAGAGAAACAACAAAAAAAAGAGGGGAAAAAAATGTGAATGTTTTAATTAACTTCTCCAATATGTTCAGTTTGGACTTAACTGAGGCAGTAGGTAATGACTCGAACAGCTCTAAAAGTTTTGCACATCCTATCCTATTAATGCCAGCGAGCTCCATCAACCTTAGGTTTCAGCTGGTAAAGCCTTAGTACAGTAATACAAGAGTTCTAAAACTGTGTATGACACACAATTGGGTAGAACGTGGTGTTTCTCCTTTGCTTCCCTTTCAAAAATTGGAAGACAAATTTGCTGTCTACAAATTGGAGCATAGCGGAATGAAGTATTGATTGTATTTTCAAAATGTGCTTTACTTTTTTCAAACCTTATAGCTAGTGCTGTGAAGAATCCCTATTGAAAGGAAAAAGGAGTCGGGATTCAGTGGGTTTATAAGTCAGCATTGATCAAGACTGGCTGCAAGAACTCACTCATCATGTCTGTTCTTGCTGCCAATTCTGATCAGACAACTGGTTGCACATAATGAATATAGTTTTGCTCTATAGACAGAAATTCTTTGATCTTGATGGTTTCTCACTTTAAGCAGTAACCAGAATATGATGTAAAATTGACACATCAGCTGTGAAGCTTTCCTTTGGAAGTCATGCCCATCCCTTCCTTTTATTTCCAGGATTAACTGAAGGCAGATCTTTTCTAGCTGTTGCTTTGGTAACTTTGTTTATGCAGTATGTCTCTCCTGCATTGTCCCAACAGAAGAGCAGTTGACTTTATCATTTTGGGGGGTTTTGTTTATTTTTTGTTTGCTTTGTTGTTTCTTTTCTGCACATGCCCAGTTGAGCCAGTTGATGCCCGCCCAGCTGCAGACAGAGGACTCACCACACGACCAGGTATATAACTTGCATGGCTTTTACCTAACCTGTGTTTTCCCAGCATGCATGTGGTCTGCTTGAGCTGAAATGATCACCTTTTCTTTGGTATAACCCTCTCTTAAAATGTAATGCTGTGCCATGAACCAGGGAAGAGTTCCCACACAAACCCCCATCAGCCTGTGTGAGCGTTGTCTGTGTCAAGGGTGTTCAGAATGGGTACTTGCTGAGGGAGTGGGACCCAGAGACCCAGAACTGATATTCATATCAAGTTGTCATCCCTTCTAGCAATAACGCTTTGGCAGGTGCAGGAGGCAGTAGACACGGTACCCTGTAGTGCAGAGAGTACTTTTAATTTGGGAATGTATGATGGAAATGTCGAATCCTCTATGTAGAATATACAGTTTCTTGTAAGTTGGGGCTAATAAAGAATTCATGCGTACAATTTTAGAATTGCAGGGGACATCAAGATTTTTTGCAGTGATATTTATCTTGGCTAACTCCCGATATCTAAAAATGGATACGTATCTTCTCCCTCTGGATTCACTGAGGACACCTCTATACAGCTATTCATTCCATTCTAGGATAGAGAGGAGTGATTGCTCTCTGTAGGTACGTGTGTCTTCCTATTGATTTCAGAGTACTAGCAGATGACTATCTTGAGTCAGGCTGCAAATGTTTGGAAAAGTTAAATGGGACAAATCCAGTTTTCAAAAGTAGAAGATTGCTTTTCATRCTAACGTTTTTGCTTTTTAGGTTATTTTTCCCCTGGTTTTTGTTTATRATTATCTAGAAATGGCTGATTCCATTGAGAGCAAACAGCCTTTTATTTCAGAAGAGGTTACTCTCCAACACATAGTGAGATTAGATCGGTATATTTTAGGGTCAGAATTATTTCAGTGTCACATCGTCATTGTGTTTTTTTTCTTCAGATCAGATAAAACTGATCAATCTGTCTTCTTTTTCCCATCATCTTTTCCTCCAAACATCCATGAGATAGCATTATGGGCAACACCCTCCTAGTGTGTTTAAATCTTTCTGATAACTCACCGGTGTTTACTGACTACAGAAATTGCTACAGTGGGAAGTAGAATAAGATCATATGTTACAGCAATTGGGATACATGTCAAGGCTGGCCAGGTGATGTGCTCCTAGCACTGTTTTAGGAGTCTGACATCTTTACTTGTGTTTAGAGTCTTAATTCATTCCATGAAGAGAGCCTGGAAACAGGTACAGAGCTAGCTGTGCAACAGTGCCAAAAATCATAGGATCAGGGAACATCCCCCCAGTACTGGGTTATCTCTGCCTTCTGGATTAGATTTCTTCCCCAAGAGCAGTAGAAATATCATCACAAATGAAACATGAATGTGTTTAATCCGAATTCTGTAATGTTAGTTCAGTCTAGCAGTTTTCTTGTAGTACTAAAGTTTGTGAATGTTAACTATTTTAATTTCAGTCATCTTGAAAAATCTCCTGTTATGAGGCCCATATTTATTACTAAAGATTATTCCTTCCTCCCTTCTATTCCCCCACACATACACACACGTGACAGAAATCTTTGGTGTCCCTTCTCTAGAGAAGGGATTTTCTCACACTGCCGCACACTAGTTTCAGAGTGAAATGATGTGGTTTTGTCCACTGTATCAGAGTGCTTTGTTGGTTGGGGTGATACAAATAGTACTAAAGTATGGCTAGCGTAGGTCATGACTGATCTTTGTGAATGTGTACGATAGACTACTAAGGAGAGGTAAAAAGTATTTCAATGTGTGACCATTATGGCTTGAAATTTCCAGCAGATACAGTAACTTTTGCACTATGAAAATCACATGGGATATTTCCTCAATTGTCTGCTAAAGTGCAAAAGTAGTACTGTCCAGGGGCCTGTGCCGCCTTCGTCACTTCTAGCACAGAGTTTAAGTGCTGCAAAGGCCCATGCTCTGCTTTTGGCACAGAGAGTGAACCCCTCCAGCCTGGCAAGGACGCATGCCGCATTTCTCCATGCAGAGGGATGGTTGCTTCCCTGGAGAGATTGAAATGTCTCACTGCTGTGCCTGCATTCCGAATTTCACAGCATAAAGTGTCTTACATGTGCATGTGAAATAGGGATCTTGCCCCTTTACAGTAGTGCTAAATGTATCGTAACAGTAAGCAAAACGTATTCTCTTCACCATTCCTGGTAGACCTTAAGTTCCTTATGTCTTTTATAACCAGGTCCAGACTTCCGCAAATTTGTCCTTACTGATACAAATTCTGGCAATAAATGTCCACCTGATTTTTCATTATCCTTCAAAAACAATTTATCTGTGATAAAATTTCAATTAAACAAAAAACTGATATCGGTCTGAGTAGCTTCATAAACTAGGAATAGAGGAAAGCAAATGGATGCTTAATTAAACTGTGAAATACAAAAGGGATTCTGATGGTTTAAAATTGTGTGCTTTAAAATTGTTTTACTTGCTAATTATAAATAAAATTTCTATGTTAGAGGTTAAAAAAGGAAAAGAGATACTTTTTTTTGCAGTCACTATCCTTTTGGGATAGTCAGCTTTTATGGTTTGGGGCTATTCTTTATGGGGAAAAAAAAAAATCTGAAAAACGAGGATACTATTTTAGAATAAAAAAGTATTAACAAGGGACCTGGAGGCAGATTAATACATGCATCTGCTTGTAACATTTTGTTTTAATTGCCCAGATTCTTGTTGATTTCCTGGAAAGTTTGCCCTTTTCACAGTCCTGACTTTCCAGTTTGTGTTTCTGCTTGTTTTGCTGAAGTGAACAAGGTGGTGACCTGCTTCTTCAGGGTGAAAATACAGGTGTCATATCAACTGCAACAGTCTAAGCCTGGGAATAAGAACAAGTGAATGTTTTGTAGGTGTTCAAAATCCTTGAAGAAAATCAGCTCTGAAAGGACTAAGACAAACATACAAACACGTGCACTTTTTTCCATTTTCTTTTTACCACTTTTCGCCCACACAACATTCTTAAAATGATCACTATATGTTTTTAAAAGTAGATCAAAATCATGCAGGTGATCTTTGTCCCTTTCCCACAAGAGAGATAATTTGGTCACAGTACAAAAAAGAAGAGCAAGTACTTAATTGTTAGTAGTATTTGTGATAACTAGAATCTTATGGTTACTTTACCACATCGTTCTCGCTCTTTCAAAAAATGAAGTCTATGAGTGAAGTCAGGAAATGTGAAGAGTTGTCCAATCCATAGAGCAGAAAAGCTTTTGAGTAAGGACCAAGTTTAAAGCATTTATTAAAATTTAAGCCAGTTGTCCAAATGGCTAACTCTGTTGCACTCCACCTTGGCTGTCAGCGGTTGAAGTTTGAATTTGAATCTGATTACATCAGTCCCAGGAGGAGACTAATGTCGGGGGGACCCCCATTTCCTAGTATAGATAACAACATCTGTGTGATTCACACTGGTATTTGCAAAGGAGCCTAGTGCTCCCACACACCGTTCTTCCCCTTTTTAATTCACAAATGGGGGAACTAAAGAAAGAATTATGCCTAAATCTCTTTCTTGTCATCTCTTTCCTGAAAAAGAAGTAAACAGAGATAATAAAAGGTCAAAGGGAAGGAAAATATCTAGATGTACTAAGCAGTCATCAGTGAGCTATTTTTTAATACCACACAAAATAATAAGAGATTATGCATGTTTCTTGCTATTTATAAATTACTTCATACAGGCAGACATTAGAAGGCTTCAATCCAGCCTGAGAACTTCCATAGGAAGAGCTCCAAATAGAAAGAATACCTCTTTACTTGATAGCCTCACTGTAACAGCATTTTCAATAGTGTTTCCTTCTCGCCTGTGCCCCAGAGGTCACTTTTTCATGAGGAACGTTTAATTTCTTGCAGCTGAATTTTGGGTATATGTTTATTAGTAACTTTCTTCTCTCTCTGTGTGTGTGTGTGTGTGTGTGGAGAGAGAGAGACATATACACACATAAAGGTACATATAAAAATATCTTTAGATACTCATAAGCAAGCTCCTTTTTACTCAAGTTAATTCGGCAGGTCTGATCTGTGGAAATTGAGTGAAGATTAGAAAACCTACCATCAGAATGGATGTTGCTTAGTATCAGCAGATTTTCTGAAATTCAGGGTGATAAATAACTAGTGCTCTGTTCAGGGTAGATCATATTCTCATCTGTTGCACAGTTGCAACTGTAATTATACCACTAACAGCTGTAATTATATCACTCACAGGATGCCCATAATTCACAATGCAAAGATTTTATGATATTAACTGTGTTATTTTCTTCCACCTAGTATAGTTTGGGGTTTTTTTTGCGTTCTCCCAACTCTTTGTCAGTTGATTGTTTTTGCAAACRGTCAATAATTTTGAGGAGATATTGCATGTTGAAGCTGCTTCTGTGTCTCTGGCCCTTCCGCTGATAAATCATGACATGTCCATCTTTATTACATTATATAGAAAGCTGAGGGGTTTTTTTTTATACGTGGTAGCAGAGGGCTCTGTAAGCCTGATGGCTGTTCTGCAGAATCATTAGCACATATGCGGCAATCTGTATGAGGTGAGGGCATAGAGCAGCTTAGTGAATTATTTATGATTTTCTTGCCAGAAATTGCCAGGGGTTTTTTTCCTGTCTTAGTGATGTTAGTTCAATACAGTTGTCTTAAACTGACTGTCTGCAGCTACCAAATAAAAATCATTAACGGATTTTTTTCCAGATTGTTTTGTTTTATAAATCAGATAGTTATTAACTGTGAATGCAATTACATGTGCATATGCACAGCATCTGCATTGACATGCCAGAAAGATTACCAAATTTTACTTGTTTTGATTATTCATTTTTACACACATGTAAAATAATCTCTGGTATTCTGAGAAAGAATTATTTTATACTAAGTTCCAATGAGATTTTTCAGAAAGATAACATTCTTTTTTGCACTTGTTTTCTGCTTTCTCCGATTTGAGAGCCCTGTAGTCATCCATGAAGTAAAAGTGAACCACCATTTTACTAACTTCCAAGGAGAGACCAGAAAGTTTTAGTTCCATGCAGTCTTAAAAGTACTTACTCCTCAAAGATATTTGAGTTGTCCTTACAAAACTGAGTATTTAATCTTTGTAAGTGAGTATACAATCTTCATTCTTCTTCTTTCATTTCAAAATGCAATGACCTGTACAAAGTCAGAGTGTCATATGGAAGTAATAGTTGAACTTCTAGTAAGAACTTGCAGCTGTCTACCCGGGTAATTGTTGAAACACTGCATTCCTTTCCATCCGCCCTTTTTATTTCAGATGAAGCTTTCCCCAGATAAAGCTGTTTACTACACTTGTAACAGGCCTTGATTCAACAAATCTTTTCTTGTTCTTGCCATTACTCAAATACAGTTCATGGACATGGAGTTACATGTTTTCCTGAATGCAGTCATTATATCTGTTGCTTAAACGTGCTACTTTTGGTTTTCTCTATGTAGAGACCACCCAGGTCTGGTAGTTTCAACTGTGCTTCACTTGGAGGTTTAATTTTTAACTGGAAGACCACAGGCACAGCTAATACTGTTTCAGATCCTTGCAAAACAAAATCACAAAATCTTGCTAGGCTGTTCTTTAACTGGTAGATGAAGTAATTACAAGTGGTGTAGTAGATAATGTACACCTAATTGTGTCCTTGGTGGAATTCATTGTATCCTCTTTTTCTTATCCTTCTTAAAGCCTAAATATATATTTACACAAACAGAAAAACTTATCTGTGTGAGAATAAAGTGTTTCCCAAAGCAGCTACTTGGTTTTTATTTCATATGAGTAGTTTTTAACTCCATATGATTTTCTTTGGGTTTTTTTTTTTTTCCTTTAAGGGCAAGGAACAATAAGGTTTGCATACGCTGCTCTTTTTGATGTTTGGATATGTGTGCGCACGCACGTGCATGTGTACACATGTATGTATAAAAGCAGTTAACATTGCTAATTAACAGCAATATAACTAAAAGTCCATCATAGATAGCTCATTTTGTTGGATTTTACTAGATGCTTTTAAGCCCATGTTTTTGATGGCTAAATAGTTCTGTCAGTTTTTCTGAGGAGTTGCAAGTTAATATATTTACCAGCTAAATTGTAGCATTTTTAAATTGAAGTAATTAGAAATGCAACTCCCGAAAGATAGTATGTAATTCAGAAAAAAAAACACTAATAATTATCATTATTTGTGAATTTGCAGTGAGGCTGTTGCTCTCACTTTTCTTCTTTTACATTGGCTTTTGTGTTTGGGTTGTGTATTTTAGACTTGGTAGTGAAAAAACATCATTTTGTGTCAGAATTAAAGTTCTTGTGCTATAGTTAACTTTTCTTTGTATGCTTGTCTTCAATGCAAGAGTGGAGTGGTATTAGGCAGCCCTTAGCTGTTTGCATGTTACGTGATTCACACACCTCTGATAAAAGTTTTGGAAACACCCTTAAGTTTTTCCTTCTTCAGTTACTACCTTTGAAAAATAAATCTTTGATTTTAGCTCATAGGTCTAAATATGTAGTCACCAGGACAGGAAAGTGAATGAACTGGAAATAAAGAGAAGTCTGTTAAACAGAAAGTCTAAATTCTGTAATGTAACATGGTGGAAAGGCATATATAACCCCATATGTATTTTTGTCTCATGCCAGGTATTTCACTGATTCCAGTGCAGAGTCATGCTTCTCTTACTGTATAACCAATTATTTGCAGAAGACCACCAGTTTACCCTAGTTGTACGTTTAAAAGTCTTTTTCCTCACTTCTAAGGGAGATAGCAATTTTTTCCTCCCTCCTATCAGGTTTGTTAGTGCAACAGAAGATTTTTCTGTTTCTGACCTTTTTCCTGTGCTAGCTGCCAAAAACAAGTTTTAGTAAGTCGATAACATCATTAACTTCCTAATATAAGGTCCTACTTTGTGTTCAGATCCCATGGCATTTTGGTGGATTGGTGAGTAAGGCCAAGTTGACCACCAGACCTTGGTCATATGGCCCAAAGCAAAAAATTTCTGCCCAATCTCAAGGCAAAAGATTGTTTAACTTGCTGCATGCTGGAAGTACAGCTCCTGTGCTACTGTTTGATGGGAGTGGGAGGAGGGAAGGGAACCCTTAAAGAAATGTGGCTTTAGCGAAGCCTGAGCCTGTGTTTTTCCAGCAGCTGAGACTACTGATGAACTTATCACCCGCTATCACTCATTGATGTGAGGGCTCCTGACCTGTTCAGCCCCCTGAAATGCTGCTGTAACTCCTGCCTCTGGCATTTGGCTCTGTTTAACTGAAGCTAACAAAGACCCACGGTCTAAGCTATCATAGCTTGCTTTCACTGAAAGTGGTCAGTGCCCAAGAGCAGAAGTACACAAGCCCATTATCCTGCCTCTAGCAGTGGTGCACACAGGATACTTACAGACTTCACCTTTGCCTTATGCTCCTGGCACATCCACTGAGGTTTTGGCAGCCAGCGTTTGATAGACTTCCAGGACTGGAAATTGTATTTTCACCATTGTGTTTGGCAACCCTGGATGAACCTTTCTTCTTTGCATTTGTTCATTTTTGAACATCCTCATGATATGTGCCAATGAGTTCCACAGTCCAATTTTGCATTGTGCCAAATTATATATTATATATATACACTTTCTTTTGTTAGCTTTTAATCTGCTGTGTCATAGCCATGTTGGTGTTCTGTACTTTCTTAAGAGAAATAATGATTAACTGTTTCCTGTAGGCTTTCTCCTTGTCATTCACAGTCGTATAGACCGCTGTAGTGTTCCCCCTTGGTCGTCTCTTCCAGTCTGAAGACTGCTGATTTGTCTAGTCCTTCTTGTACAGAAACCATTCCATACCAGTGATCGTCTGTCTCTCCCTGCTTTGTATCTTTTCTAGTGCTTCTGCCTTCATTTGAGGTGGGGTGACCAGAATGGATAGCCAGATTTACAGTGAGGATGCATCATTTATACAGTGGTGTAACGATGTTTTCTGTTTTCTCTGTTCCTTCATAATTACTCCTAGCTTTCTCTTTGCCTTTTTGACTGCTAGTGAGCCAACTGCCCACGGAGAGTTATCCGCAGTGACTGCAAGGTTCCACTGGATGGAACAGAGCTAATTTAGAGCCTGTTGTTGTGTATGTATAGTTAGGGCTGTGTATCCCTGTGAGCACCACTTTACATTATATCAACACTGAATACCATTTCCCTTTTATTATGCACTCAGAATTCATAATATCCTTCTGCAGTTCTTTGCAGCTGGTTTTACTTTGACTATCCTCTCTTTTTTCTTTTATTTTTTGTCAATAAACTTTGTCACATCACTGTCCACTCCCTTATCCAGATCACTTTACAAACAGCACAGCACAGATCCTTGTGGTAACCTTCCTCCATTGTGAAAAATGGCTGTGTATTTACACTTCATTTCCTATCTTTTAATCAATTATGGAAAGTCATGTAGGACTTTCCCTCTTAATCCTTGCCATCTTAGCTTCTGCCAGAGTTTTGATCGGGGACCTTCTCAAAGGCTTTTTGGAAATCCAGATTCACTCCAAGCCGAATCACTGTTTCCCATGTGCTTCCTAACTCTTCCCATGACCTTAAGAGGTTTGGGAGGCAGGACTTCCCTCAACAAAAGACAAGTTGATTCTTCATGGATGTATCTCATATATGTATGGATATGTTCTAATCAATACTTAYAGCTTCAGTGAATTTGCCAGCTGTAGCAGTAGAGTTCCCAGGCCCTTCCACGTGGTGCTTTTGCCGGTGTGTCTAAGGGGCAGCAAGTGTGGCCGTGGACAGTGGTGAGCAGCTGGGAGCCTGCCGCCTCTTCAGTTGCTRTAGCTGTGGGCAGTGAACCAAGTCCTGGGAAAGTCCTTTCCCCCCAGCTATTTAATCTATGTGAAGCACTGCTATTCCACTGTTGGTTTTTYCCCCCTCCCCTTTTAATCCTAAAAACAAAAAGGCAGAGGGGTTGAAGAGGCGAGCCTCTGTGCAGCCAGATACATGTTCTGATTTTCTTCGCTTTCCATTGATGCAGGTGTAGGGGCTATTTTGAGATGATGTGCAAAGGAGAGTAAATTGTATTCTTATTTTAGTTCGGAAAACTAACCATAGCTGCTTCAAGGATAGAAAGTTAAACCGCTTTTGAGGTACCATGTGGGTTTTATTTCCTTCACCTCCGTTTCCTCCTGCATTACGTTGACAGAACATGATGCAATTCCTTAAGTACATTACRGTTCTTGCATTTAGAAATGGTCTCCCATATATAAATGTCATAATGTACTTGTGTCTACTGTAATGTGGCATCAAAAATCAGATGCTTAATAAAGAAATTTGAGATCTTTAAGTGCTTTATTCCTTAAAAAAAAGACACTTACCAAGGTAGAATTTATGGGGCAGTCAGACTGTTCAAGAAAATATCCATAAATACTTTACTGCATGAAGATGATTCTTGTTCTCTCCTTTGCATGTTTACTGTGGAAAGAAAGATCAGAACCTTAGAATGGGATTGTCTGTACAGTCCAGAGAAGTTCTTGGGAAGGTCTGTTCTTGCTGACTCATAATGCAAAAATAAATCAGCATTTAATGAAAAAAGAAATTGCACATTCAAAGGCAATAAAAGGGCAATAATTCTTGCATTGAGTGCTACTTTAGACTGTGGAGCTCATTGGCACACGGAAGTCTCCAAGAATTTATTGAGAGTCCCAAGAGACGGTGGAGAACAAGAGCAGTCAGTAGTGTTGAGAATTTTAGAAGAGGTTCTTCCTCTGCAACAGAGCTTAAGGTCAGCCCAAAATACTAAGAATCAGAATGAAGGCTTGGAGAGAGGAGTTGGAGTGATAAAATGCTAAAATAAATATAGACAAGGAATATGAACCAGTTTGTTCTTATCACATTAGATAGGGTGAGGAAGTAACTTCTCATAAACACTGCTTCTGCAGTGTTTGTACCTCCAAGAAATATAAATGTCAGTCAGTTGGTACTGAGAAGGAAAATAACCAGCTACATGAATACCCATATGTTCTCTATAAGCCAGAGCCAGCTTTTCAGGACAAAACATTCATAGATACATATATAGCATGTGCTGCTCAGCTGTTGTAAGTCTGGCTCATTCTCCTAAGGCTATTTTCCAGGAGGAAATCCTGGCCTTCTTTCCAGCTAGACAAGTGCAGCATCTCCCCTACACACCCATAAGGGGAGAACAGGACTGCAAACTATCTACAATTAAAATCGCTGCAAGTTTTGCTTACTTGCTTTTACTGTATGTTTCTAATCAAGAAGGACAGTTATCATCTTTCAGGCAGAAGTCAAGACTTGAATCGTAGTAATTCTGAGCAGTCTGAAATACGAAAACAAGTAAGAACTGTGTAAACTTTACGAACATTTTAATAACTCTTATTTGGGCGTGTTTGTGCAGAAAGGTACAGACTCACAGGAAGCAAGAAAATGTAATATCTGGGGTTCCCCACCTCACACCATGGGTATGTGTCTTTTCCTCACAACAGCCTGAGCTTACGGAGGAGGAAGATTTCGGCCTAAATACCAAATTTTCTTGACATTGCTAAAGAGGCTGTCAGAGCAGATCTGTCTGCATCCTGTGAGCCAATTCAGGAGACCGCTGTTGGTCCCTTGCAGCTTAGTTCTTGTGGTGTTTCATGCTGAAAGCCTTTGATGCTTGTACCAACGTAGCTGCAGTGGATTAAGGAACGTTTAACAGAGGAGAAATTTTACCAGCTCATTCTRTGTCACCTCAGTGGGACTGAAACATCAGATGTACTTCACTTTCCTCCCAGTTCCCTTTCACGTTGCATCACACCTCCTCCGCGTGAATGATACCATTGCCTTCTGCTCTTGTAATGGTGGAGGTAAGCAGAGCATAATTGAGTCAATGACTTTAATGAATTGTCATTGCGGTGCAATGCAGGTTCCGGGTTGACCAATGTTAAAACAGAAGAGATATCTGAAGTGAAGATGGATGCGGAGTTCCGGCATGACTCAGGATATGAAGTTCATCATCAGAAGCTGGTGAGTGAACGAACAGTGCTTTCCACACGTGTGTTTTGAGTTGCTGATTCAATCTTGAACTAGTGGGTCAATTATGGCCTTGTTTCCCGCGTGATGTGGATGCTGAAAGTGCCAAAAAAAASTTTTCATGTGAAGAGATTATGATTTTTCTGGCTCTCTCTTAAATGAGAGTAAACCTGGAATAATTTCAGCAGAGAGGATGGAAAGCCATCAAGCCTCACATGAGAGGAAATTCTGACAGCTCCTGCCCTTGCACTGCCACGCGACTGGATGTGGTCATATGGGCAATACTTGTCCCACAGTCCATCTGTCATGGTCACATAACTAAAGAGAAGGGATACAGAGGAAGGAAAATGCGAAGTAAGTTTAAAAAAGAAACAAAAAATGTTTGATGGAGACACGCAGCRTGGTGCAGAAAGAAATAGAGTGACACCGTTACAGGAATAGATTCCTTTTCTGTCAAAACAGATGGTGGTGGTACATGAAGGAGGCTGAACTCCATGAGGTGTAACCTTTCACAAGATTGCCTGCTTGGGATAAGAGGAGATTCTCCACTGGCCTTAATTTTAATTTGTACTTGGCTGTATCTGTGTGTTTTGTTCCTTAAGGTATATTAAATTATTAACAGGTGAAGGGCAGGTAGGAGCAAAATATTGTTCCCTATTTGAACTGTGCTTCTTATGAACACAAAAATAACAACCAAAAGCAAAGTAAGAAAGAACAAGCATCTTCTAAAGGCTTTTTTCAGTCCCTTAATAAGTAATGAAGAACCCATACAGCAGTGTTAACTATAAACCTTTTCTGCTTCCTCTTTTGTAAAGGTATATTACATGATGAGATTTCAGTTCCATGACTTTCGATATCCTGATATTAAACTTGAAAGCTTTTTTTCTTAATATATTCTTAAAGCTAAGTAGTGCTGAAAATTGAAATTAACATGGGACTCAAATTTGCATTTGAACTAGGCAATCACTGTGTGAAAAGATATTCTGCCATCTCTTTGATGCCAAGAACTGAGAATTCCCAGTTTGACAAGCTAATCCAAAATGCATTAGCACTAATTTGGGAAATTCTGATGTGCTTAGCTCAGATGGGTTAAACATCCTGATGGAGTAAACCCATGCGAGTTTACTGAAGGGAAGAAACTTGCAGGAATGTGTTTTAGACACAGTAGTTATTGATCCTGTGTCACATGCACTTCCCAGCAGCAGCCTTTAAGTGGTTTGATACCATCCTGAGCAGTTTGGTKCTGAAGACTACCCTTAGTGTGGTGGCCGATGGGAAATGCAATCCCTGCACTTGGGTAATCTGTGTCATGCTTAAAATGGGACCTTTCCAGCTTTTTAAAGCATTTTATGCCATACTTCTTACTGATAGGTACAACCATTATTTAAAAAGTAGTAAGCTGTCCTCTAGGTTGTCTTTTCAATTGAGACTGAGCAAGGAGTCCAGTATTGCTGAGAAAGTACTGGACTGATGGCTTACAGGGCATTGCTTGTTTCCCACATGCCATATCCTAGCCAATGCCCTTCTCCATTAGCTTTAATTCAAAAGCAGTAAGCAGAAAATACTTTCATCTGTGTTTCGTTCTTCTGTGCCCTGGTAGGATTTACTGAAACAGTCTCCTTAGGATATTACTTTGAATTCAGCTGTGCATTGTATTTTACACGCAAACTTCTGAATTGAGCTGAAATTGCAGTTATTTTCTTTATGAGTGTTCACATTTTAACTGTACGTTAAGTTGATTTTCATGGTTCAGAGTGTTTAAGGCCTTCCTCTGTTGCACATGTATATTAGCTGGGGCATTTCACAGTGCTCCGAAAAAGTACAGTAACAGAATTTCAGTGCTGGGCAGGTAAAACTGACAGAAGAAATTATTAACTTCACATCAGCTTATGCCAACACTGTCCATTGTGTGTACTTTCTAGTGAATTCTTAACTTTGTTTAAACACATTTCTTGCTTATGACTAGGAACAATATAAATATTTATACTGCATGCTTTAATACCTCTCTGAGGAACTCTGTGTTTCTTAAAGAGTGCAAATGTTGCACAGCTCATTATAATTCTCAGCTGGTTTCCTGCTTCCCTCTGCATTTTTGTTAAACACTTGTCAAAGTATTTAGTCTTTCAGAGTGAGGTAGTCTTACAATTCTGTGAATGTAATTTATTCTCTAATCCTTTTTGCCCTTTTTGGTTAAAAATAATAATAATAAAAGCCCGCTATTGACAAGCAGACAAAAGGTTTGTAAAATATGCAGAGATGTAAAATAATCCAGTATATTCCTTGAATACAAAACAGGACAGTGAAAACAATCACCCACTTTTCATACCTGCTCCTGTTGCTAAAAGCCAGTCTTATTAAATGCATAGTAAAGCATCTTGCTGTCCACTGTTTTGCCTTACCAATACATATAATTCAAGTGGTTCTTCTCTGTTTTTCACACAACTGTTACCTTGTCTAGGTCTCACATGAGTATTGTCATCATCCAGGTATAGCTCATTTTCTCCCTTTACTCTGCAAAATCTTGAAGTATCCCTTGGTGGTAACTTAAATCAACGTGCTTGTTTTTGTTGGACTCTTGTCTCTTTGGTGTGAGAATTTCTCCTAACTGGTAGCGTGCAAATTTCACTGTTGTCCTACAAGTCTTCACTACTCTCTTATCGAAGAAACTCATCGTAGTCCAAACAAGCCACACAGATACCGATTTATGAACACTTTCAGGATTATCATTCTAAAAATAAAGAAATGTGTATGCTCCCTGGTTACTCCTCTACAAGCTTATTAGTCATTTTGCAATTAGCTTGACTCGCTTACCCAAGAAAAAAAAGCAGCTGCTATCTAAGACCTGTGTGAAGCAGAAACATGGAGATGAGTCTTCCCCTTAGCCACAGCGCTACTACACCACAGGCAATACAGATTTCCCAAATTGCTCTTCTCCACCTATGACAGCTTTGTGGTACAGCGATCCAGTTTTGAGTAATTAGGATGACATGCAATAGTGTTTAATTACTGATACTTCAATAGGCTTTATATTACTGTGGCAGCTGGACAGGTTAGCCATATATTCAGTGAGCTTTTTATTAGCCACCTTTCTTTATTTTTCTTTTGTAGGTGTTCTTTGCTGAAGATGTGGGTTCAAATAAAGGTGCCATCATTGGACTAATGGTGGGAGGTGTTGTCATAGCAACAGTGATTGTCATTACTTTGGTGATGCTGAAGAAGAAGCAGTACACATCTATTCATCATGGGGTTGTGGAGGTAAGAGGAGACTACCAAGCACAACTGGTGTCACATGTACAACACAGTCAACACACTGCTCTATAAATACATCTACAAATGAAGAAACCATGTTTTTGGMTAGCTTAACGTTCAGAGTCGGAGTGGTTGCATCTAGCAGAGTGGAATCAAATTGCCTTATTTTGTAAATGCAGACACAATATAAACCATGTTAAGTTGCATGTAAAACCACAAAAACCTCTTCCGGAACTATCCCAGACTAATCACCTCACAATGTGAAAGTTTGTTTTATAGGAAATTTAACAGTAGCCAATGAGCAGATACTGCACAAGGGGGAAAATCTGGTTTTACTGTTGTTGGAAATTCACACACACAGATTATTTAGCTTGCAGATAAACATTTGAGGCAGGTCTTCAGTGGATTGTGCTGTACACTACAAGAATTTTCCCTATACAGATACTTTATTACTTTTTGTTCTCTAAACAAGATTTTCTTTTGCCACCAACAGCTTTTGATTTATGGCTAATCTGAAACTCAAAGATTTTAGAAACAAATAATATATAAGACTCTTACATGGGTTTTTAAAGATGAAAACCCTTGTCTCTTCCCAATCTACCAAGTAAATTTGTGGTCAATTTACAGTAACTTAAAATACCTCATTGGTTGCTTGGTTTTAAGACAAGATCTCTGTTAAGTAGAAAACTTAATTATAGAACTGGAAGGGGGTTCACGTAAGTGGTTTTTTTTTTTTTTTTCCCCTTGTGTTTGATACATAGTTTGCTGTGTGAGTGTCTGGTTTGCGGATAGTACTTGTATTAGCAAGCACTTGAGACACTTACATGGTTTTGCCTTCCAAAACTGGCGTATTACATTTTTGATTGAAACAAAGTCGTCTTCAAGTCCACAGTTTATGTTGGTTTCACCTTGAGTCAAATGAACCTTGCTTTGGTCTTGATGGAGACATACATGCTTCCTGATGCATGTATTCCACTGTCTGGGGCAATGAAGGGTCTTAAAAATATTTGAGTAAGCCTTTGTCTTAAGCCTGTGCTTGTGCATCCCTATGTCCATGCTGTGGTTGCCCATGTGGTTTGAAACCTTCCGTGGTCAGAAAGCACCAACTGTTTGGGGTGAGATTTGAGTAGACAGCAAGCTGTGCAGAATTTTGGACCAAGACGCAGAAAATAGCAAGCAAGAATCTCAGCTTTAACTTTCCATATGAAAGCTTCCAGCCCATTTTGTAGAAAATTGAAACAGGTTTTAGTTTTAAACCACCAAGTTGATAGCTGCTGCCAATAGTTGTGCAACCTGAGACCCTCCTTTGGCTGAATTTAGCAACAACAGAATAGGTCAGGAGGCTTGCTAGGCCAAAGCCCCAAATCAGACATTGAATGTGGACATACCATTATTGCAGGATGACCTTAAAATTTCAGATGGGCTTCACCTGATGGAATGACGTGGCAAAGGTAATCCTGGATTCCTATGAGCTTTCTTCAGTGACAGTGAACTTGGAAATGTTGGACTAGAAATAACATGCACAAGCTGAACAAGTAATTCACATCAAAATGACAGCATCACTTAAGGAATAAAAAATTTTACAGATAAAACCATAAAGCTATAGCATGCGGACCTACCAAGAATATTAGTCGATTTATAGTACCACAGTGTAGATGGTGTCGCCTTGTAGATTTGCTGCATTGTGTCTGGCATTGGCAGGCAGGATTCTTTATGCTGCCAGACTTGCTCTGTGGTCTTGGCAGACTGCGTAGCCTCACTGTCTGAGCTTCTCGCCTGCAAGAAAGGCCTAACAGCTATTTTTGTCCTAGGTTGGTGAAATTTTGTAGCACTTACTTCGGGGGAAAAAAAAAACACCCAAAGAGCCATATACAATTGATGTTTAATATTAAAATGTCTTCAAAATTAAGCTGTTCCATTCTAAAGAGGATTAATTTATAGCAACAGTGCACCTTTAATGTGCTGTGCACAAAAAGCACAGAAGAGGAAATCACTTGATGTAAAAATAACCGTACATCAGCTCTAGGTTGGCTGAGTATATTTTAACAAATCTTGCAACCTGTTTGTTGCATGTCAGAACTTACTGTGAGAATTTAACTCTGTGATAATGGATGCAAGATTACAAAACAGGTTCTGTTCCACCTGTATTCTTATCTTCCAAAAAGTCAACTCTGACTGTAGTACTTTTTCTCATTTCGCTATTTCTTTAACAAAGACGTTATTAAAAATCCTGTTAGCCTTTTTTTGAAGCTCTGAGGAGGAATATACTTGTCCTATTTAGAAAAAGTGTCATAATAATTTTCTTCCAATCTGAGAATATAAATGTTTCAAAGTGGTTCAGCCTCTTCAGGAGCAGGACTGCCACAGTTAAGTAAATGACCGAGTGATTGAAAATTACTTATTGTATGTGCACATAGGAGCTCCAGCAAACATTTTGAAGGTGTTTTTTACTGGTGCAGCCACCCCAGCTGCCTGCAGGAGGTTACTTCCTCCATGAAAGCAGGTGGCAAAAGAGAGGTTCTTGCCTCTCTTGTGCTCCAGACTACAGCCGACTGTCTCAACTCCTCCTCTTTCAGGATCTCCTCTTTGAAGCTCGTTTGCGTTCTGTTACAGAGGCAACACCTCCGGCAGGAGCATGTGGGGAGAGGTGACAACGGTAGTCAGTGGCAAAGCAGCCATTAAAATTGCTGTAGTACTCTCCAAAGTCCATCTCTCGAAGTCCGATCTGCAGGTGTATATTAGGCAGCATCCATTTACCATGGTTTAAACAACAATGTTGTGTTCACTGCATCTCTGAGGGCTGCTAGCACCTCCTGTCTGGGCTTTTGATCTGCCCAACGTGTGTAGAGGCAGCACGTGAATTTTTCTGTGGCATTACCATCTTCCTGACTCCACGTTAGGATTTTCTGTGTGAAAGATCCATAGGCTGGACAGAAGGGGTAGATGGACAAACAGTCTCAAAAGAGGTTATCTACCTGACCGAGCTGTTTTCTCAAGAGACATCGCATCGTAGAAAAGAGAAGTGTCTAGGCTGCTTCTCAGCAGTGCCAGAGTACCCACGCCTCTTACATGCTGTGTTCAACTTCTGCCACCTCCATAATGGGTGCAAAAAGCTTCTTAAAATGGTAAAGGGCTTTAGGGATTTACCGGCAAGGAGATAATCGGGTTAAGGGCATGTCATTTGGCAGAGCAATACCTAGGACAGAGGTCATAAGAAATGAGAGGAACCGTTTGGCAGAGTCGAAATGGGTAAAAGTGAGTAGAAGAGAAGACATTCAGGATGAGCAATAGTGCACATAGGTTGGCAGTGAGATGGATTACCCTGCAGCAGGCAGCTACAGGAAAGGAGAGAGATGCTAGTGTACCAGTGCTAGTAATTTTAAAGGCTGAAGGGGAAATTAAAAAAAAAAAAAAAAATTGACGAAGACTGCAAGCAGGAGCCTCAATAAATCCCTTTCATCTATAAATGCCATATTTCAGAGGTTATTGGACTTCCACTGTAAACCAGTTTTATCAAAGTGGGGCTTTTAAATACAGAATATTGTGCCAGGGTGTTAAAAATTCAGTCTGATTTTACTGTTCTTCCTCATATTTTTTCGTAATCTTTCTCCTCCCTGATTTTCTTCCAGGTTTCTCTGGTTTCTCGTCAATTCTTTAGTCTCTTCTGCCTTACACTTTCTTTGATTCTTTTTTATGTTGTTGTCTTACCCTGTTTCTTTCCTGCAAGCAGGTTGTGCTGTGTGCTTAACACATCTTCTAGTCCTGAATAAGAAGTGCTGGGTGGGAGGCTTAAGCTAGAACAGGTGACAGAGTTCAATACAGTGTTGTCTGGAGCTTAAATATGAAGAAATGCAGCACAGGTTCTGGCATACCCCTCCTTTGCATCCCAGCCTAGTGGGGGGAGCCTCCTAGAAAGGAAGATGCTCTCAGGCATGTATTGGTACACAGAGACCCCTGACCCCTCAACGCCAGAGCTTCATATTACGCTTTAATTTCATGCTAGAAGAGAATCTTCTAGAGCTGTCGGTGGGTTTAGTTGTGAGGCTCTTCACTTCTTGATTTGGAGAAGCACCAGATGCTCCTGTAGCATGGTGTTATTGTGCACAAGAACCAGGGCTGAGTTGATGCTACAGCAGCCCATCCAAGAATGAAAGAAAGGGTGGCTTTTCCCTTTGCGCTTGCTTTGTATTCTTACTTTTCTGTAGGTGCTGAAAAGGCTACAGGGACATTTGCCGTTTTCCCTGCTTTGTTCTTCTCTTCCCTTTGCAGCCATGTTAGTGACAACTTTAGCAGCAGCAGATGGCATGCGGCAACATTATCACAACAGAAATAGTTAACACTGTTAAATTTGCATGGTCCTCAGGGCAGGGATTAGGCCTTTTACGTGTTTTTACAAAACCTATATGGAATGGATTTGTTAGGCCCTACTGCTGTTATATTGATGACACACATCGAAAACAAGCGCTCTGCCGAACAGCAATAGCATCAAGGAATTGCCAGAAGTTGATTCACTGCATATGGATATAGATGGTGTATCCTTGTGGAGGGAGGGGTTGGCAACCCCTGGAGAAAGGACAGGTAAAGCAGCAGGAAGTAACCCAGCCCCTGGAGATACTTGCAGAGATGAGTGCTGTGAGTTGTGGCAGCCCTCTCACTGCCTTTCCCCCAGCCCCACCACTGTCCTCTCTGCTGGGCATAGGTGAGACTTGAGCAGCAGGCACGGATGAGTCTTTCAAATGTGAGTGCACAGTTGTACGCTGGCTGCTGAGCACGTTGTTGTACAGAAATGTCTTGGGGATTTGGGTGTAGAGGAGACAGGCTGTGAAATTCCCAGGGGTTCTCCTGTCCTTGATGGATCGAAGTGATTGCTGACAGCCAAGCTGAGCACTCGCCGCTCGTGTGGGCTGGCCAGGGGAAGCTTGCATCCTTCAGTAGAAAAGAAAAAGGTTATTTTCTCACTTCCGGAGAGGGAGGGGGGCAGGGAAAGAAAAACACTTCCCCCCCCCCCCCCCCCCCCCCCCAATTTCTAAAACCAGGGAAATCTGGAAAGAGCAGCTTAAAGCAAGAGCAACCTCTCTAAACAGGATCTCACTGCCTGAGAGCATGTCACAGGAGGTGAAGAAACAGATGTGTTTTGGGTTTGTTGCGTAAGAGGATTACTCCATGCAAATCCAACTTTAAAAAAAAAAAAAGAGAAAGCCAGCCTTTAAACGGCAGTATTTTAACAGCAAAAAAGGCCAAGTTATATTGCGGAATCAGAAATACAGGGAGCACCGTGTCAGCTCAGCCCAGTGATCCTTTCTGCTTGGCATCCTGTTCCCGGCCAGCAGGAGTCAAGGGCTTGCTAGAATGCTCGGGACTCCCAGCTATGGAGAGTTTCACAACAGCTTGCGAGCAAAAGCTGTATGTGACCCTTAAAGTTGGGTATTTCACAAAAATGTGCAATTACTGCATAAGAAAAAGAGATTTGGTGGAAGATACAGTGTTGATTGAAAATGCAATTTGAGAGTTGGAACATGGACGAGGAGATTTAGAAGCTGCACAGATATGAAAACAGATCAGATTTGGGGTTAGCAGTTCATATGAGCGGTCCAATACATGTGCCACACACAGAACCATTTCTTGTCTTAAGTAACAAATAAAAGAACATCAAGACAGAAGATCACTCTGAGAGGAGCCATTTTCTGGTGGTCCTGTGGTATAACCTACTGCAATAAAAGAACGGTTGCAAAAATAAGCTGAGCAGCCTGCATTTGTCCCCAGTATGGAAGAACATACCTTCAGTCTTTCTCGAGGGTGTCGGGTAACAACTTACCGAAGGTCATAGTCTGTCCTCACTAAGCTGAGTTATTTCCAGTATTGTAGAGCAGATTTAAAATGAGTATCAGACACAGATACTTCTCCTTTGCTTTTTTATTAAGAGGTTAGAGTAAGTTAGCCTGCTACATAAGGCTTCTTGAGAGAATACACTTTCCATTATCCAAAAGGCTATTTTTATGCTAAAAGTAAATGGCTGTTTTTCCTAAAGGTCACTGCTTACAGGAATCCACGGGAGAATGTGCATACCTAATACTTTAGTGTAGAGTCTTAGGCACCTTCCTGATTTTAAATTTTTGACAATGTAAAATTCACTTTTTACCTTCTCTTTTAAGAGCTGTCAAACACTAGAGATATCAGATAGCAAATGAAATAGCTGACAAGCAGGCGTTCTTAGCTCTGTTTTCATAGGTGGTTAGCAAGATAACCAGGATACGGTAGGTTTTGAATACACAACAGCTATTGAGCTCATGCAGCAGAGGTAAAATACGTAATTAACATTTAGAGACTGTTGTTGGCCACTCTAATTTGGTGGAGTTTTACATTACTGTAATGTTCAGTGAAAGAAGAAAATAATTTGTGGAGCAGCACGTATTCAATGGAGAAGTTTTGACTGAGCTGTATTTGTGCCTGTCTTCCAAGTAATCGAGAAAGGTCAATTTTTGTTAAGTAGAAGTACTTGAACCAGTGCAGACACATCAAGTTTTTTGTCACTAAACTGTACCAAACTTGACCTTGGAGCCAAAGAAGTTCTGTTTCCGTGAGCGCAACAGGATTTTTTGCTCACCTTGTGCCTGGCTACTCTGGCATTTCCTTGCTACCCTCATTTTATTTTTTCCAATTAATTTTTCTTGGTCTTGAGACCACAGCGTCTGCAACAGATCTGAAAGCACAATATAGACAGAAGGCAGCCTCAAGCTACTTCCTTCAGCTTCTTAATGAGCTTTTTCTTTTCTTTTGAGATCCAGATGATCCCAAATGCAGATACTGATATATATCCTAGGGGTAAAAAACTAATAATGGGGGACTAGCAGAGTGATGCAAAATATATCCCCTTTTTTTGTTTGTGGAGTTGCATGCTTCCTGATCCAGACAACAAAAACCAAAGCTGGTACTGCTGAGTTTGGTCAGCTGCTTTTGAAGTCCTGCAGCAAAAAAATAAGTTGCAGCATTGTTCCTGTTGCCTTATCTTCCCCTGCATATTACTCTGTCCAAAAAGTGAACTATCACTCTCCAAGCTGGAAGGGCCATCTCTTGCAAGTTGCTCTTTAAAGCTGTTTGCTGGCTTCTCGTTTACTGCTGGGCGCAGTGCTATCTATTGATGTTGTTTGTGAGGCCACTCAATGCTGCGTAACTTGGAGTTTTCAGAGACAGTTGTCTCTTCAGACAACGTGAGAGCCTCCAGGTCCTAGGTTTAATACTCTGTTTAGTGGAGAAGTATCCCTATCACTTCCCAGCCACCTTTCTTGCAGACTTTTTTACTAGATTTGGACTGGAACTTACTTTCCACCCTGCATGTTAAAAAAAAACCAAACTGGGGGGGAATAAACCTGTCCTCAGCTTTAAATGCTGTCTTGTGTTTCAGAGGATGCTTTCTGCCTGAATGCACAATGGGAGGGTACAAGTATGTTGGATGGCCATAAAGTGGGGAAGCGTGGGGTATGCTGTGAATTAAGCAAGAATCTGACCCTGGTTATTTCTTCTCACGACAGGTGGATGCCGCAGTGACACCAGAGGAGCGCCACCTTTCCAAGATGCAGCAAAATGGCTATGAAAATCCCACCTACAAGTTCTTTGAACAGATGCAGAACTAGGACACCACAGCAGCCTCATGAGTTGGACAGCAGAATGATTGCTTCACTGCCCATCGGTGTTCAGTTATAGAATAATGTGGAAAGAAAGAAAAACACTCTGTTTTATTATTTACTCATTCTCGCCTTTTGACAGCTGTGCTGTAACACAAGTAGATGCCTGAACTTGAATTAATAAAATCAGTAATGTATTTTCTCTCTCTTTCTCTTTACATTTCAGTCTTTACACTACATTATTAATGAATGTTTTTTGTGTACTGTAAAGAGGTTAGCTGTATTTAACTAGTGCATGGATAGATTCTCTTTCCCAATTATTTATCACGTAGCTCCTTAGCCAGTTGTATATTATTCTTGTGATTTGTGACAAAAATTAAGTCCTAATTGAAATATGCTTTAAGAATTGATGGGGGATGCTTTCTGTGTCTGTGGGGTTTAGCTGCTTCTCTTTGCTGAGCATTTTTTTCTGATCACTATGCATTTTAAAGTAAAACAACATTTTTTAAAAAGTATTCCAGATGAGTTATTGAAATTCTTTTCCTCTGCAGCTGCATTTTATTGTACAGATTGTTGCTCCTGCTGTATTAGTGACGTAGAAATCATGGGAATACACATTCGTTTCTTTGTGCCTGTTTTATGTGCACACTTTAGGCATTGAAAGGTAAACTTTATTTTCTTTTCCATGTATCTTTTTGATCTTAAAAAAAAATACTAAAAAGAATCCCTGTTAATTGTGAGCACTTCTGGGGGGGAAAAGTGCCTGCTGGTCGAAAATTAACGGGGATCCTCTGCAGGATGATTGTACAGAACCATTGCTTATGAATTGATAGCTTTCTACACTGTGTTACATAAATAAATTAAGAAAAAAACATTTGGGCAAGAGTTTTCTTTGGAGGCAGAAAACAAAGATTTCTGAAAGCCACTTAAACAGAAAACATGGATATTCACACTGAGAGAGGGTTGGGAAGGGATTTTCCTACAAGGATCACGGCACTTGCAGTCGGACCAGAGCGGAAGGAAGGCAGCAGCAAGACAGGGTGGGAGTGAGGGGCACTGACTTTGGCACACCTGCCCCTCTAAGACATCGTCTCTTTTTTTTTTTTTTTTCCTTTTCCTTTCTTTCCATTTGTATAATAGTGTTTTAATGTAAATAAATACATTCCTAGAGGAGCCCCGTTGTAGTGGTGTGTTTCTGCGCCGACCGGCTGCCCTCACTCATGCAGAGGAGCACAGTGTGAATGACTAACCTCCCACCTCGTGCCCATCCCCAGGAGCAACTTGCCGGCAAGCTCTTCTCTCGCCACCGCTGCTGCCAGGGCTCGGCATGTTGCGCTGTCGGCTTCCTGGCAAGATCAATGCCCTGCAACATGCCTCATCAGTGAACGCAAGGAGGAGCCTCCTGGGCTGCAGGACCATCCAGCCCGGCACTGCGGCGTGACAGTGGGTGCCCAGGAAGGGTAAAACAGCGCCACCAGTAATTTTTTCCCAAGAGCTGCTGGAAGGGGGCGAAGCCGTTGGTGAGTTGTGGTACGTAAAAACCCCAGCCCGGCACCTTCTGTTCATTGCCGGCTGGRAGCCCGGCTGAGAGCTTCCTTCAGCCCCTGGCCCTCCGGGGGCACGCCTGCAGCACAGGGCGAGCGCAGGAACCCACGCCACAGGGCTCACCTGCCGAGAGAGGTGAGACTCTGTGGCAGGTGAGCAGACCCAATGATCTTCAAGGCCGCCTCTGTACCCAGCTCATAGCAAGGACCCCTCAGGTTGAGCTTGGAGATCAGTTGATGGAGCTAAAAATTGGGTTAGGAAGTAAAACTGGAGGTGCATGTTGCATGAAAAAGAAAGCTAATGACTGTTTCTCTGTAGCAAACATTAAATAAGGCAGGACTGAGGAAGGAGAGCGAGGAGCAGAATAAAGACAGYAAGAGACATATCTGGGGAAAGCTTCTTGTTAACTCATTTTATCTGCAAGCCACAGCAGCCTCTTCTCCAGGATTGCCTGTGGCATTTGTCTCCACAGCAAGATGAAGCGTGGCTGCAGCAGGGCTGCACAGCTCAGGTGAGTGGGTGAGTGGCTCCAGACCTCAACCAAGACAAGACTACAGTTTCCAGCCCTGTTGCACTGACCTGTCCCTCCTCCCCATCCGTGACCTTCCACAAAGCCTCACCTGTTCGGCCGATTTGCCTGCTGGCCCAGGACACAGCCGTGCTGGCCGGCTGACCAGGAGGTATGTTCATTCCACGAGGGGACGGCTGGGGCGGGTAGTTTCACAAGGCACCTGCCAGGTCGCAGGGTGACGAAGAGACGCCTGCTACTCTGAACCAGTAGCAGGAAAAACTGCGGAGCTTCCCATTGCCTGTCACCAACCAGGTCTTTATTCCCTTTGCTCTCCCATCCCTGCTATATCAAGGGAAATCGGCGCAAGGGGTCAGAGCCCTGGAAACGGTTGGTGTTATTTGCAGGCCCTGGAGTACCGATGTTTTATAAAGAGTTTGCAGAACATCCCCGGAGGATTTACCATCTTCAGTTTTAAAGCTGGACTGTTCAGGCCAGAACGATGGGTGGTGGTGAGCAGAGGCCTTCAGGCCCAAGATTGCTCCACAAGAACCAAAAATGTTTTGTTTCACAAATATTTAGGGTTAGGCTCTGTCTGTTTGTGTATGTCTTGTTATATAGGTCACACATACCCCCTAGAAAGGAATACATAAGACTTTCTTCTGTGTGCACGTCCAGTATCATAGAAAAAGATCCCACTTCGGGGGGAAGGCAGGACATAATTCAATTTAGTGCAGTCTCATTAAAGGAGCATTATCAAAATTCCTTTTAGGAGAAGCTGGAGTAATCCATAAGATATAGAGGGCCACTGGCCTTTARAGCAAATCCCATTTATAATACCATAATCCCATGCAATCCCAGTTATAGAAAAATGCAATTACTTTGAACAGTAATTCCCAGATGGTCAAGCTTCGTGGTGTGGGGTTATTTGTCCGGTGAGACACTGGTGCTGCTCTTGCTACTCGTGGACCAGCTGTTAATTAATCACTCAGTTTTATGCACTGATTAAGTGATCRGTTTTTATGATTCCTTCCACATAGGCACACTCCTGAAAGAAAGGCAGTAACTGCACACCGTGACATGCACATGAAGCACAGGGAGTGAACAAAGTTCCTGAAACTTCAAGACGAACACTCCCACGGCTGCTGCAACCCCGAAAGCTGCCTAGCAATTCATCACAGTTCCCAGGTAACAGCGGCAGCCTCCTGCCCATCTCTAGCCATGCAAGCTCCTTATTGTGGAAAGATTATATTAGGAGTGAATAAAAACATTTTGACAGGCTCATAAAATAGAAAAGCTGAGAGAGGACGGTAGCTAAGCACCTCAGTTCCAAGTGTGGGATTGATTGGGCATCATCCACTTCAGCAATAAACCGAGCAGGGCGGTTGCGTGCAGCTATGGGCTGGAAACAAAATTCCACTCCCCAGCCTGGAGGAAATTACTCTTGGGGGAGGAAAATAAATGAAATAAAAATATCCCTGGCTGTTGAGTTGATACATTTAATGGGAAAAGTTTTCTAGCCTGAGTCGTTTTGACAGAATGGGGTTAGGGAGCGCTTACACTGCGGGTACCTCAGCAGTCGTCCCAGGCAAGGGGGAGCGGTGCTGGGCAGGGATGAGGGCCAGCCCCAACCTCCCCGGCTGCTCGCACACCTGCTGGCTTTTGAAGGTGCTGGTGGTCCTGCTCTTGGTTGGTTTTCACAGACCCACTCAGATTAATGAGTACCAGACGTGAGGTGAAGCTTCAGACATTATCAGGCACATGCTAGAAGAGCCACCCTAAAAAACACGTATATGTGCCATGCTCTGCATTCAGTACCTGCCTCTTGCTAAATTTGGTTCTCCAGCTACAGGGTGGTCTAGGAAAAGCAAACCGAGGCCTGGTGTTGCCCTTAAGGAGAACAGCTCGCAGCGGCTGTATTTTCCATTAGGTCTGTCATGATCCTCACGCAGCTCCAAAGTCTCCGTCCTCATTATATCTGCACTTACCAAAGCAATTTTAAATCCGTTGCTGTGTGGCCAAACGGCTCATTTTTATTGTTTAAACTAATGGATTTTGTGGGTGGTGGGTAAACTGCTGTTAAAATGCCTCCAGGCAGCAAGATTGAAAATATCCTAAAGACATATGAGAACAGATTACAAGTAACGCTGTGCGCAGCGTCCTGGTTGCATTCCTCCGCAAGTTTTCCACCACTCGGAAAGAGAGGGTCTCGATTCTGTCAGGCCAGGATGGCTCTTCTCCCTTGCTGCTTCCCAGCAATTCTCTCTTCCACCTTCTTCCTAGAAGGAGAAGCACTAAATCTTCCCTGCAACTTTCCACAGTCCTGGGAAACTTATTCAGCTGACTATACAGAAAAATCTTTTAAGGTTCCAAATATAAGTATTGGGATTTATATAGCGGTAATAAAATATTCTGGCTTTAATGGGATTCTTAGTTAAAGTTGAATTTGGACACTGAATTAGAGAACGAGTCTCCCTAACTAGTGCCTTCTGTGTTTGTAACTCAGTTTCTCTGAGGTAGCTCAATGCAGAAAAGCATCCACACCAGTTTCAGATAGGATATCACCTGGATCAAAAGGTAGGCATTACTCTTTTTAAATGCTGCTAATAAATAAATTCTAAAAGAGAGAGAGAGAAAGCTAGCTGGCACAGGGCAGACTCCCCTCAGCAGGGGCTGAGCAGCACCTGCAGGAAGCAGATCCTTGAAATAGCTGCGACACCGCTGCTGGTCCAAAACAGGACGTGGTACTTAGGGCTATTCTGAGTCCCTGATCACCACACTGAGTCCATCTAACTGTGCCTAGGCGCTACTTCAGGCTATAGCTCTGGGGAGCATTTCAAGTGTGGGATTGTTGTTCCATTTAGTTAGGATGAGGCGTCAGGAGAAACAGACAAAATCCCATTTACCCCATATGATGCTTCTCTAAGAAGGGTTTATGGAAAAAGCTCTGCACCCCTCCAGCCCCTGCACAGAGATGGGAGCAAACCTGAGCTACGGCCAGCAGTGGCCCCTGCCAGGCTGGCCGGAGGGGACCGAGCTCCGGCAATGTAATTTGATTTCTAGAGCCCTTTGACAAAATAAAAAATCCTAGAATAAATAAATACTGAAGAAGCTGTTTTGTTTTCCTTTTAACAGCCTTGTCGCTCAACCTGCTTTATTAAAAAAAGAGGTGGTGGGGAGGGAGAGGTCTATTTTTATGATTTTTTTGTGTGCTAAGAAGCTGGCTGGCCTTGGGGAGGAGGGGAGGAGGCCGAACCCGCTGTGGGTCGTGCCGGTCGGCCCCGGGGCAGCAGGCCATGGAGGCCCTCAGCCTGGTGGCTCTGGCACGTGGGTGGCGCAGTCGCTTGTCACTGTGTTACAACGGCAGCACAGGGACCACTGCTTACCGGGAACCGGCGCTGCCCTCCGTGAGGCACCCGGCTGCCATGAAGCCCCTGAAACTGCAAGCCCAAGGCACCCCTCTGAGGGCGGTCTGGAGGGAGCGTGCTGAGCACTGTGCCTCGGCCTGCCACGCRGCAGTGCCGGCCCACGCCGGCCATGCTGAATACGCTGCTCCTTCGCTGAGCGTTAAYGGCTCGGGGACGCAGCTGGGGGTAGCTGTAACGTTCAGGCAACACAGGGATGCAACGGCATTTTAGACTAGCTGGGATCCAGCTTGATAATGACAAGTTTGATGTTACAAAATCATTTCAGCAGCAGTGCAGACTGGAATCTTCTCTGATGTCTTAGGTGTGTGCTGCCCAGTGACCACCTGGAGGGACTCTGCTTATTGGCACTGTAAGGGCCGGATCTGGGGAGCTGAACCATGGCCAAACTGGCTTTAGCACCTGGGGAGTTATTATGGAGCCCCTGGTCTGCTGCCAGTGCCCTCTGGCACAGCACTACAAAAGATGATCATCACCTGCTTTGCAGGTATGATCGTTAGAAACCTCTTATTTGCAACAGAGTAAAGTCTCCCCAGAGCTGACATAAACAATGAGCAACGAAAAGACTGAGCCGCAATTAGCCCAGTCTTTTTTAAAATATCATTTGTACCCATTACCTATACAGAGTGTTGTAATACAGTTTCTCTTTTGTTTTTCTGGCATAGAAAACCTGCACTGCCAAGGCACTTGGCTGGTTTTGGCAATAGGGTTGCTAGAAAATCTGCTATGGAAGTCTGCAGGCTGCCAAAATTCAGTAGCCAAAAGAGTTTAGCAGTCAACAGCCTGTGTTTTGCAAAGCCTAAATTTTACATGGTTGGTATAAAAAAGGTATATAAAAACTAGATATAGAGAATAAAACTCTCTATTCAATGCCCCAAGATAGGTGTTATCCTTAAAAGCCCCCATAAATGAAGGGGAGGTCAGGAGGAGCAAGCCGATGACAGACAGCAAAGAAGAGCTGCTTTCCCTCAAGGCGGGCTGGCCAAGCCTCCCTCTGCTGCTTGCCAAGGACAGCCCTAAAGCCGCGGTTCTGGCCTGGTCCAGAGACGGTGTCAGGGCATCCTCTATCAAATCTGTTGACACTGGGGCACACTAAAGTTTCATGTGCCCACAGAGACTGGAGCAACTCTCAGCCTCTTCTGAGAGAAGGAAACACCTGGAGCCACAAAAAAATTTCATCCATGATCCCAATCCCACTTATGATCTGTAGTTTATCCAGAAAACAACCAACACCCCCACCCTGGCCCTCTTCAATGCATAATCAGTGCCCTAAGCAGGGACCAGAGGACACCTTCCAAAGGGTGTAGGACCCACCAATGGAGGTTCAAAGTAGAGAGAGAGAAGTCTGATTTGCACTGGCATGACCAAGTCTCCTAAGCCAACCCAGAGGAGAACAGAAAGAATAAGGAATAGCAGAAATACACAAATGGTTGTGCAGTGTCAGAGCAAAGGTCCACCTGAGCCCAGCACCCTGCTTCCCATGGTGACCAAAAACAGAAGGCTGGAGAAGAGTGTAGGAGCACTCTTTTGCAGTGCTGCATTCCGTGGGTATTCTTCATGCCTTATATAAAATTGTGGCTCAGAGAATCTGCCTGACCCAGAGAGAGCGGTTTTGTATTTAATTCCCCTGAGTAAAGGTCTTTTCAACAACCTGCCTAGCCACTCTTAAGCCAGTATACGTTTTCGCATCCTATGACAGCCTAAGCACGTGTTTGTGAAGAACCACCTCTTTTTGCTTGTTTTCGACCTTCCACATGGTAATTCTATTTGATGCTCCCTAGTTCTTGTACTGAAAGAAGCACTGAGGAATTGATCTCTCTACTTGTCCTTTCAGTACTGTCAGAGATTTCCTAGATATCCACTGTGTTCTCCCCCAGCGGTCTCTCTTTGTCAGGACTCCTTGAAGAGTGCTAGTGACCGAGTGTACGGTAGCTGGTGCAAACCTCGGGGAACATTTAACGTCCACAACACCTGGTCCAGATAGGCACGTCAAGAACATGGCAGTGCAAGGTGGGACTTTGACGGGATGCAGGCATATAGGCTCTCTTTATTTTAGAAATAGCACAGTGGAGTGTGTCTAGCCAAGATAACTGCTACTGCCCTTGGCCTTTAATGCATTTTAATGCAGAATCACATTTGTGACACAGAATCATTAGAATAAAACCCAGCGCTTTTAGGCAAGCGACATGTCTGAGAATAAATTCTCTTTAATTTGGCTGAACATATAGCAGTCCCACCAGAGGACTGAATTGTCATTCTGAGCAGGACTTTGATCAAATAATATAATGCTTAAACATAATGGTTAAACAACATAATGCAAATAAGAATGATAATTTTGCAGATTCCTCAGAACTCCCACCTTCTCTAGCTTTCTGGCAATATTAAAGAATTGGGATTGGGTATGATTTTTAGTTGAAGCTGCTACTGAGCTCGTGACTAAAGCTAAACGATATAAACGCAGACCGAAGGTGGCTTCAGCTTTCAAATCTGAAGCCCAGACTCCCTTGCAGTAAAAAGCCACGTAAATCCTGTTCTGGGAAGACGCCTGTGATTTCACACCACTGCTCCTGGGACAGAAGAGGTACAAGGAAGAGATGAGACCAGGCACTGCCCACCCCTCCCAGCCACGCTGCAGGTAGATGTGCTAAGGAAGCAAGGGGKTTCCTTCCTGTCTTTCCTGAAGTGCAGGCTCAGCCCCATGCCCACCTACCAACTTGGGTAACTTGGTCCATCACTATTTTCTAGTGATAGGCCCAGTGACAGGAGCCTTCCRCAGCATACGGAACACGAGTGCTCAAGTCCTCAGCTGCAGAGGTTTCAGGCATATTTTCCCATTTATCCCAGCAGAGCAGCCTGCCTACACAGTGAGACGGCTGTTCAGCACTGGGAGGAGGCCCTTCTGCTCAGCTTGTGCCATCTTATAGCGTCAAGTTAACTGAGCCTGGGAGAAAAAAGACCCTAAGGTTCCTGTGAGGTAGTCATGAGGGGTGGGKTTTTTTTCATCCAGATGGGGGAAGTTGTGGATTTCTGTGTTAAAAATCAGTTTAATATAAAATAAACAAGGGGCAAAAACCTCAACTGTATTTTATGAGCAGAAGATTAAACCTTGCACAGTTTCTGGAAGGAGGAGACATACAAACCTACTTTCTGGGGAGGCTTTATTGCCTTACTTTAAGAGGAAGCAGAGACAGAGCTCTGAAGCCCTGAGGATATGGAATAAACACCCACATCCTCAGTTTTTATTGCTGGTTTGCTCTAGAGGGCTTTCCARTCATTATCCTGACTGTAAGACCTCATCTGAGGTTTGGGAACCAAGCACATATTAAAAAAAACCCCACAGCTTTTATGTGTATCAATCTTCTATTGATCTGCCTAAAATCATGAGCCCTGGCATATGGCTTTGATAGACACGTGTGAGAGCTGTAACAAGTTTAGTTGAAGGAAGGAGCATTCTGCAGCATTAGCAGTCCTATGCATTCAAAACGTGCTTGAGCAATGCAAGATCCTGAGACTTCAATATATTATGCATTCTTATCTGCCTCCCGATTTCAGGACCTTGAAGATACACTCACATCTCACTTCCAAGCGCTGGACTACAGCCTGCTTGTGATGCTGTGGTCGAAGCGCAAGGTGAGATACTTGTGAGATTAGTCCAGTCCACCACCAGCCCAAATGAAATCCCTAATGCTGCTGAGACTGACACACACCGAAAGATCATATTGCCCTTTTGTGATCATAAAATTGCCCTTAAAAAAAAAACCAAACCAACACTTCCATAGTATGCTTGTGAAAGCAAGCAATTTTGTGTCAGAAATCTTACCAAGTTAGCATGCTTAAAATACATACTTGTTCAAAATGCAATGCCTGTATGCAGGCAAGACACCAAGTCAGGGTTTTAGACTTAGAAGTGAGCATAAAGATTCACTTCTTCCCCAGCAAACTCTCCTTCTTAGCCCAAAAGTATGCAAAAGCACAAGAACAGCAAATACCTAAAAGAAAACAATTTCTCTTGCTGGCTGGGAAGGAAGACAGAAAATGCTACTACTATTTCTATTTTTAAATAGTTGGGAGCTGTTTGAGGTCTGCAGCTCTGTGACTTTATAAAATACACAAGATTCTCATTAACATAGACTTTTATGTTTAAAAGTTCAAATTTAAATATACAACTCAGGAAATGTTGTAAGAAGTCAAAGGCCATAATAAAAATAGGCCTCTATCACACAGTCAACTACGTGAAGAGTACACGCTTGTATATGCATCTCCGTGAACCTATAATTACAATAAACACTAAATCTACGCACAGTGTAGGCAAGTCAGTGTTAGCTGAACGGCATTTTAAATGGCTCCATATGCTTTTGACTTAACTACTTTGTAAATGTACACAATAAAGTCCTCAACATTTTGCTACTGCGTAATGTTTCCTTCGGTTTTATAGTGCTGCAGACTATTACACTACTCAAGAACAAACTCTGACTCCGTTAACACAAAACCGTGGATGTGTTTATAAGTCTGCTCTGATATTATTTTCCTCCAACCTGGCTGCAGACTGCATAAGCTGTAAACTCTTTGAAAGTGTCTTTTTTTAATCTGCTTTGATGGCACTTAGCTGAAGGAAACTCGGGTCCAAAATCCGTGCTTCTTCAATAATAAATAATTAGACCTCAACAAGSACTCTTAGCCTTTTCTTATCTGTGAGCAAAGGTCTTAATTAGTTTAAAAGCAGGCAAGGTATTGTCTCTGTAAACATGCAGTATTTTTCATTTTGTATCGCTTCTAGCTTGGGAGCGTTCAGCTCAGGACTTCGTGAAAGCAGGGAGCGCGTAGATCTCGATATTGCAAAAGAAATACAAGTTCTTCTAGGGCTGAATTAAACAGAGCTGTTCAAGCAACTAGAAGAGAGAGCAGGGGAACCATGAAATATAAAAGCTGTTCTGCAGGAAATGAGTGCTGAGATGCATAGGAAACTTCATGCTGCTGCTGCTTTTGATGAAGAGAAAGCTGGTGTGACATCTGGCTCAGCCTACCTTAGCAATTAATGTAGTGTAATAAGTGTGGATATGCTGATCAAGGCATTTGGTGCTGAGGCGTCTCACGTCCCCATTACGACCCAAGTTCAAGGTGTTTATTTCAGAGTATCTATAATCCAGCCTCCAGGGCTAAACAATTCAACTGCACGTACGGTCTGGCACTTTCAGAAGCCCACCAAACCCTGCCTCCCTCACTTGCCACCCCTTCTAGAAAGTACCATGCTATCCTTTTGTCTGTCTTCTGTTAATGTGTCACTGCCCACATCAGTTTGTACACACATCATCTCCCTTTTAAGGCTTAATGCCAGAAAAACTCTATTTCTGTCTTTCCTGGTGCCGCTCCTGAGTGGCACCAAGAAGCCGGCTTCTCCATCTGCCTCCCTGCCCATTTTCAGACCTGTAAGGGGCTGTGGGCTAAGGGTGGGAGCCTAATCCTGCGGCGGTACTGGGAGGACACCTGATGTCTGTTGTCCTGGGCTGTTTTTTTCCCAAAGGATGAGGATGGCAGGATTTCCCCCCGAGTGGCCACCATGCTTGGACTCTTCTGCCCGTGTCTGACCAGGGCCTTGGGGACACKTGGGGCCACATCACCCTTGGGGTGCCTGGCAAACATCCAGCTTCTGGATGTGAGTGGCCACAGTCAAGGCCATCAGCTGTGAGTGGATGCCAATGCTCACCCTTTGGGAGCTCATCCCTGGGATCCGAAGTGGAGCTACTGCCCTGGGGTGTCTCACCAYGCAAGTCCTGCCAGTCAGCCATTACCCAGTTTGGGGTGGGCACGTCTGCCAGGGTAAGGTGGTGCTCAGGGTCTGTGAGACAGTCCTCCAGGCTCGCTCGCAGTGCAAGTGGGAAAGGCTGCCAAAATAATGCATCCTCCAGGCCTTTAATCCCCGTGGGAGCCAGCATTGCAGGGACTGCTGGCTGCGCTCACCTTCCTRTCCCGAGCTTAGCTCAGGGAGGCTCTGACTGCACTGACCGCCAAGGCTGCCTAGTCATACATGGGCCTTCGTGGACCCTCACAATGTATTTATGGACAGCTCTGCAGAGGGACTCACATCACCCTTGACATCTCCTTCCAGCCTTGGATTCAATAGCTCTGCTGGTATCTTTCTTTTCAAGCCCTCACCGTGTGCATGGTGGAAGTTGAATGGCTGTTTCTTGCCAGAAGGAGAGACCTGTGTGACTGGCAGGGTGCCAGTCCTCCCATGGCATCCAGCACATGGAGCTAATGGCTGTCATTGATGAGGGCCACAAACTCACTGATCACCAGGAGTGGATTGTATGAGGAAGGTGGGGAACGTGCTTCATCACTGATGCTTTTGTCATTGTAGTGAATGCAATGTCAATACGAAAAGAGTCCCGATGTTTCTCTCTGTCATCTTTCTCCACTCCCTTTCCTCAGAGAAGGTTTATTCTTGCCTTCCTACATCCTCCTCTAAGACTTGCCTACCCCACTCTCTCACTTCTGAGTAACACTCAACCTAAAAGCATGGGGCAAGCATGGTTACTTGGATTACACCTTCCCCGGCCCTCTGTGATTTGGGCCCTTACATCCCCATCAGGCATGGGTGCACATTTGAACAGACCTTCCAGGTTCACGTCCTCTGAAAGGGATCTATCCTACATACACCAAAACCCCTCTGAGAAACAAACATGCCAATGGGGGAAATAGAGGCTCTCAGGGGGGGTGTTTCAAACCCCCACACAACGGTTCCTAACCAAACCACTAGAGTCAACACAGTTTCTCTTTTTCAGGTGTGAGACACAGACAGTCTTTCCTGTCTTCCCCTCCTCTCCCTTTCCACCCCTCCTTCCCACTCAGTGAGAAATGTTAGCACTGCGCTCAAAATGCCAAGTGATTTTTCAGCTATTCCCGTCTTGAATCTGGAACAAGCTAAAAGTAGTTGAGCCTAAGTCAGCTCAGCAGGAATATAGATTTGCTTTTGCCTGACAAAAAATTACAGWTTTTTTTACCCTTTGGACTGCCCTGAGTTTGCTCTTGATAACTACTTTCCCTGTCTAACAAGCGTACAGGGCCAACCTTTGAATTCACCACACACCACCAAAAAGCAAAAGCTGCATTAGGTCTTCTTACTGCTATCCCAGCCATATGAGTCCAGGCCATGCACTCTGTCAATGCTTTAATGCTTTACACTGTGCATTATAGGCAGTAGAGAGACAGTCAGCGGAGTCAAGCAAATGAATCTCAACCCAAAATTTACACATTTGGTCACAGGAATTACATGCTAAACTAGATCACCATTGACTGAAATGAGAGAGGAGACAGCTAGCGTGGTAGGACAGGGGGGTTGTAGTTGTTACAAACACCTCTCCTGGCAGTACAAATGACAAAAATCCCATTGAGGGAACTATAACCTTGGCCTGAATTGGAGAAAATCATCTCTCTGGACTCTGGGTTCCTCTTGCTTCCTTTTATCTGTCTACAGTGTAGGYATCTGCTTCTAAGTGGCCTCTCCATTGACCATCACGGGTCTTAGGGACCCACTCCTTAAGTGTTACCCACAGCTATGTGACAGAGATTTAAAATGAGGCAGGATGAAGTGGAGTAATTAAGGATGCTAACTGAAGGGGTCACTAGCTCTACAACAAGGACTCTAGTTCAGAACTGGGAGCAAGAGTACCAAACTGGAGTGAAGWAGCTAGCAAAAACAGAGGCTGTGTAAAACAATGATAAATGTATTATGCATTCATCAGTTGGTCAAAAAGGAACCCCAGTAGGTAAACTTACTGACAGGGGAGTCCAATTCCAGGGTAGAAAAAAGCAGGAATTCCTACAGGCACCAGTTTAAGCCTTTTGCTCAAAGTACCTGGACAGTGAGGACACTTTTTAAAGCTTTTGATGACTGCCTTAGAAAGCTTCACTCGACAATAAATGTTTATTGGTGCAAAGCTGCAACATTTTCCTCTTTTCCATTCTGACTGTAAGATACCACCTTCACCTCTATGCCTACAAATGATTAATTAGACAGCTGGTGTGTGGATGCTGCTTATCACACCGGAGGAGAAATGGTAGCACACAAGGTTTGGGGTGTGAGTTACGAGGCCAGCCGTCCTACGCTCACTCCGTGGGCGAGGAGACACAGCTTCTGCGGTGAGTCAGGGAAGGAAGACTTGAATAGCCAGGGCTATTCAGTTCAGGGCTGGGTGCCGCAGAGGAGATTAGATCCAAAACTTTCCCAGGCAGGCAGAGTCTCTGTGCTAGCTATCTGCAGGCAAGGTGCATCACAGGCTCTGGCTCACTCAGAAATAACTCACTTGTAACTAAACAGCAGCTGCATTTTAGAAACGCAGAAAGAGAAGTACCGGCTTTTGCAGAATAGGTGCAAAGTGGTGTAAAGGTATAAAATGTTAAGGCAGGAGGAAGGAGCAATCAAAACGAAACCTGAGGGTTCAAGCTGACTATCAGTGTACTGCTGGCAGTGCCAGAAAAGGTCTTCCTCCTTCCCAGGGAACCCTGATTGTAGCTTTGTAGAGAGAAACAGAAGTGGAGAAGAAACCACTGAGATAGATTGACTTGCAGTTCCCAAGACACCCCAGCTAGCTGATGATCCACAACAATTTTGCCTTGTACTACAAAATGATTTTGCCTGCTGGTACCTGTCCTCGAATAAGCCACARGCAAACCCTACACCCAACAGTGTGATGCACAGGTGGGGAGAGAGAGGGACAGCGAGAAGTTCTTGTTTCATTTGAGCAGATCAAAACACAGCTGGAAAATAAAGTCTGTATAAAACATCCACATTCTGCTGCCCAGTTCATTAGAGGAAGAGTTTCAGACTAATGCACYGTTACTCAACATTAATACAGAACTAAACCAGAAATAATCACACGTGACAACTTACGGAAACTTCAGTAAGGAGACAGACAAAAAAAATAAATGTGGTAATATGCACAACTTAAGATATCAGCATTTCAGGGTCCTATTTTTAACCTCCTAAAAAATGCACTTACACATCCCACACATTAGCTACATAATTTCTTCCTAACACTAACAAGCCAACAACCTTCCCCATCATATGGAATATAAAGAGCTCATCAACTGCTTGGAAAAAGCAAAGAAAGCATCATTTGGAGAGGCCTTGGGGTGGGTGGGAGGGGTGACCCAAGGTTTACAAAGTCATGATGCTGAATGCGGAACTGTTACCCACCACCTCATGCACAGCCAGAGTTTGAGGGCACCTGCTGAACCTCACGGGCCATCAGTCCCAGACAGGGAAAAGCAAGTGCATCTTTACACCACAGGCAGTCAGCTTGCACTCACTGCCTCAGGAGCTCGGGGGGACAGACAGGATCATCAGGTCCAAAAAGGGACTAGAAAAATTCATCAACAACAGGTCCATAAATAAATACCAAAGGGACTGGGCTTAGGATGTATCCCCTAACAGACCGAATACAGTGCCTGGGAATGTGGGGAGAGTGAGGAGGAAGGACTGCCATGGTAGCCAGGCTCACSTGCTCACCTTAAATGGCATCTCCCGCTGGCACTGTCAGAGTTAAGATGCTGGGTGGCCGAGATGGCCCATTAATCTGATTCAGGAGGGCATTTGTCATGTTACAAATAACCTTCGCGGGGGGGGGGGGGGAAGCTCTTCCATGTGACTGCAGAAAGTGAGAGAGGCATAGAGAGCATTTACACTCCCAGGGGCTTCGGCAGTGCTGGCCACCTCAGGACTTGCTTAATTACATGGTTAAGCCCATTCCCCCCTGGGGCTCTCTGCAGCCAGCTAGCACTGGGGAAGCACTGGGGGTAATATTTCAGATGGACTGACAGCAGAGATCACTGGCAGGGTCATTTTGCTGCTCTCTTCTCCTGCTCTATGTGCATTAGAAAATGAATATGAAAATTCAAATGATGGCAATTCTGGAGCAGGAATGGGTACTGAAACAGAAGAATAACACCACAGTGCTGACATGGAATAAACTCTGACCAGGGAGAGGTTAGGGGTATGCATGGTCAGTGTTCCCTTCACTGATCAAATTTAAATCAAGCAGTGAGGGGAGTGAGGGAAGTACAAGAGCATACCTAACACTGCCACAGGGGTGCAATGCCTGGGACATTGCTGAGCTAATGGTTTGCTTTTCCCCTCTATGCAGATCCAGTCCATGCCGCGCTGTCTTGGTCCATCACTGCAGCAACCAAGACGTGTATCACCGGGGACGGTGATACAGAGCTGGGGAGGAGGACGGGTGAGCTGCTGTGGCCTGGATCACCTGGCCACCACACAGTGGCAAGAAGGGCTGACCTCTGTCAGCGCTGAGGTGGACAGGTGCAAGGTGGAGATCTCTGGGAGGGTGCAAGCAAGCCTGTACCACTCAGTAGCACGAAAGTTTAGGGGTCAGCTGCTGAACACAGCCATTGCAGATGCGTTTTGTGATGCTGTGGTTTAGACCAGAGATTAACAAACCTGTCTTCAAGCAACCATTAGGGATATGGCAGGACAGACCTTGTTTCTTTGCTTGCACCCCGCCTGTTGAGCACCCATCTGTGTGACATGGCCACCAATACTGTCACTTTTGATTCTTACCTGTGTTTGTGTGCGTACTTGCTCTCTCCCTACCAACAAGTGCCTTCTCACACTAAAGGGCCTTTGAACGTGGGGTTGCCTTTTTTACACCATCATTAAGGTACTGTGGCATTCAAATCCCAGTTAGGCCCCCCCATGCGCTAATAGGATTTGTAGCCAACAGGACTAAGGCAGCTTTACAAAAAGAACATGAAGAAAATAACTTGCTCTTTTTGATAGCCACAGGTCTTTTTGCTGGTGCTACCTAAAGGGAGTGGGATGCTACACCTGCAGTTACCAGGCAACAGCCAGGAGTTATCTTCTCTTTTGGGCTTTACCCAGTGGACTTGTCAGCTGAGGCTTTCTGGCCCTGAGAGGAGATGGGGAGGCTGGAAGCCTCAGGGAAGGAGGAGCAGGCTCAAGAAGCCTGCAGATGATGAATTCCTCACTAGTCTCTCAGATTTCTCTCCCTTTCTTGTGTCCACAAGAAGACACTAGCTGGTCCGTCGTTAAGGATGCCGGAGCTGTGGGCTCAGACACCACCGTGCTAGTCAGAAGTGGGCATTGAAACAGGCTTGTCAGACTAGATGAAATATCTCTCTCTCTCTGAAAACAAAAAAAAAATTAGTATGTGATCATTACTGAGAAACTCACTTTGAAATCCTGTAACCAAATCCTGTGACTTAACACAGTAAATTTCCTGTGAGCTTTCCTGGGAGGAAGAAGGCAGAGGCTGAGCTGGGCTGTTCTCCCCTCTCTTTCGCCCTGCATTTTCTCCTCCACGCTGGGCATGTAGCCAGCACCCACTGCTCCCCTGCTTACAGGGAGAGCCCGACCTCCCCTGGGGTTTAATTTATTTGTCTTTTGTGGCTTTTATGATGCTGAAATAAAAGCCTGAGAAAAAAGTGAAAGCTACCATCAGTGTAATGCTGAATGAAATTATTAAGTGTGTGTAAAAAAAAGGGAAGGAAAGGAACAAGAAAGCCAATTAGCCTTACTTACACCCTGTCTCCAGAGAGCGTCAGTGCCTCTGCTTGCCTTGCCAGGAACAGCCCGTGCTGTAAGGGTACACGTGCGGGAATTTACCAAGGTGCTGGTGCTGTACAGTCTCTCGACTTCAAACCAGGATCCAGCCRCTCCTTCTGCCCAGCCCCTGGAGGTGTGAGCTTCTCCAGCGGGCAGGCGGCTGCGTGTGCAGTTACAGCTCCATCTCACAGGGAGCCAGAGCCTCTGCTGCGATCATCTGGGAGAGGCAGGYGACATTTCTGCATGCCTTTTCTCTCAGCACCTTTCATAACACTCCCTTRTTCATTGCTTTATCTGCAGTGGGTGGTCAGTGTTCTAAAAACCCTCCACATCTGGGGCAGGGAGGGAGGAGGCGGATGACAGAGTATCGTGTCCTGTGTGGAGAGGTGCAGCTCTGCCATTACTGCTCGTGCAAGGACCACGGTTTGCTATGACTGGTTAAAAACATCATGGTAGCTCCTATGCTTTTTTGAAAGAAGATTCTCCAGAGCAGTCCGTAGCCTTGCAGGCTCTGCCTCAGGCTGCCCCACGGCTGCCTTTAAGCCAGCCTCTGTGGGCACAGCTCACCCAAACTCACAAACTCAGCTGGGGTCTGCAGGCTCTCGTGGGCTCTGGCGGTTGCAGTTTTGCTGCACCCGAGACTGTGACGGCCTGCTTGGAATAGAAAAGGCAGGCTGCTCTGTTTGGAGGGCAGTCCCCAGGCTGCCCTTAACAGAAAGTACTGGCATAGCAGATTAGTCTTCATGCATCATGTGGTAAGGGGAGATATGGGGTCAGGTGAACATTACTGTCTCTGTTACAGCTGGCAGGCTAGGTACCCGGGCGCACTAGCAACGCCCAGGCAGCATCACGCCATCTGAGCCATCCTTACAGGRAGCCTACAGGAACCTCTGCCTGCAAAAAACTGTCAAGGGGAATTTCCTTTCCACAAGGCAAGGGTGTTTTTCCTCTCTTGGGTCTTCTCTGCAGGACCACCCGTGGCAGACAGGGTGGCTAGTGGTATACCTGTCATCCTGTTACTCTCTTCTGTAGGGGGGATAGCGTAGTACCCTCAAGCAAATAGACCCCTTTAATGTGGTTTGGTTTTAGTTTTTAAAAAAAGGAATTGAGTAGCAATAAGCTCAGGTTGTTATCCCAGGAGCAGTGCGTAATTATCTGACTAAAGAAAGGCAGCACATCAAGGAAAACACGTGGGCTGCAATGCATGATAGCTTTCACTGAGCCCAGGGTCAGGATGACTCACTATGAGATGGTGTGAGGACAGACCTGCAGAGGCCTAATAAATCTGTTAGGCAAGCAGGGAGCACCTGAAAGTGAAGTTTTCACTAAACTGCTTAGGAGAGAAACATACTTTCAGGGATCACTTGCAAAACAATAGAGACACAGAGGAGCGACTGCCGCTGGCAGCTATTACAAGAAGAAGCTGTGTGCCCTCSCAGGCAGCCACAGCATGGGGAGCCCAGGCAAGGAGTAGCAATTTATGGGCTGGTTGAAAAGAAGCAGTGACCCTCCTGTTCTTTAAAGGCCTGCGTGTGCTCCTTCCTGGCAAGCGGTTGCCAGCAGCGCTGCCAAACTGGTTGACCCTCCAAAGAACTGATAGCACCACCAAAAAAAAAGGGGGGGGAGGGGGGCAGGGGCGGGGGAATGTTGGGGGGGTGGACCTTGGCTGGCTGTCAGACACCCACCCAGCTGCTCTCTCATTCCCCTCCTCAACAGCACAGGGTGAGAAAATAAGATGAAAAAGCTTGTGGGACATGACAAAGACAGGGAGATCACTTACTGTTGTGGGCAAACATTAATTTAATTTATTGCCAATTGAAATACAGTTGGATGGTGAGAAACAAAGACAAAAATTAAAACACCTTCCCCTTACCCCCCTTTCTTCCCAGGCTCAACTTCATCCCTTCAAACCCAACTCTTCTGCCTTCTCCCCCCACCCTGAGTGGTGCAGGGGGATGGGGAATGGGGGTTGTGGTCAGTCCAATACAGCTCCTCTCTGCCGCTCCTTCCTCTGTACACTCTTCTGCTGCTCCAGTGTGAGCTCTCTATGGGCTGCAGTCCTTCAGGAAATATCCACCTGCTCCAGCATGGGGTCCTCCATGGCTGCAGCGTGGATATCTGCTCCATCGTGGTCTCTCCAGGGGATCCCTGCTCAGGCGCCTGGAGCACCTTCGCCCCCTCCTCCTCCTCTCACCTCTGTGCTCGCAGGGCTGCCCAGCTCCCTGGGCACCCTGGGCACAGCAGGCACACATCCCCCAGGGGATGCACCCTGGGCTCACTGGGGAAACGGCCCCTGGACGGTGGTACAAGCAGTGGCTTTCCTTGTTTTACATTGCACTTCTCAATTTCATCCCAATCTTCTGGGATGTTTCCCTGTGCAATACCCCCTCCTTTGTCCTGGCAGTGTCTCCTGGGGCAGTAAAAGCATTTCAAAGATCAGTCCAAAACAAGTTTTTGGGATGGCTACCAACCCCCCTGCCCTGGTGCAGACCCCCTCCCCATCAGCCGCCCCATCAGCCATCCCCATCAGCCATCCCCATCGCCCTGTCCCCAGGAGTCAGCTCTTCTACAGCCACGGTTCTCACACTGATCCTGGGTTTCTCCGGCTTTAGCAGATGATCTCCAGAGTCAGATCATATCACAAGGTTTACTGAAGCAGGCAGCTTCAGCTATACCAGATTTCCACCTCTCTCTCTGCTTTTTGGGAGATAAACCAGTGTGTGTGTTTGTACCCCACAGAGCACCCCTTGCCGGAGAGCCGTCAGAAAGCAGCGGGCCGGACACCAAGTACGAACGAGCGCCGACAGCATCTGCTCGGCGTGTGTAATCGTGCCTGGTGGGAGGCTTTCAGGTACAGAGAAAACATGTGCACAGCAACGCTCAGGCCGAACGGCTGTAGGTTATCCCCTGGTACTTAATGGAGGGGTTCACCTTGGCGTGAAGTAGGCTGCTGAGCCTCACAGGTCCTTCAGCGTGGGGAATGGTGTTAGTGAGGTACTCAGAGCAAAATTTGGGTTTAGTGGGATTTTATCATTTGAGAAACGGCTGACCCCTGTGACAACTGAAGGGAGGGAGAGAGAGGAGGGTGTGTGACTGCAGAGACTGCTTACAGGGACTTGGGACCGAGCCTGAGGTAATGCCTGACTGCTACCCCTGACACTGAGTGATGCACACTATTTACCTATGTCTTAGAGCACCCCAGAGAGGTGGCAGAAGCTGTAACAGTTGGAAATAAGGCTCAGCAGACCAAGCAAAGGCCTCAGGGAGGCAGGGAAGCTGGTTTCTAGGCCTATGTGAGTACTGTTTCTGATCTTCTTTCCATAATCATATGACATTAAAAAAGGGGGGGGAAAAATTTTCTTGCTATGGCAGAATGTGGTGACATAAAATTCAGGCCCTCTGGTTGTGGCTTTGCAGCCAAAGGGATGTATTTATGCAGACTGGAAAGAAAATAAATTCCTTCAAAGAATAAGCTTCAGAAAATACCTCCCTGGTAATCCATCCGTCATTTCTAATAAGCTGGTGATGCAATATCAGGAATTATCATCCTCTGGGAAAAAAAATATTCTTCCAGCCAAGCATAACACCGTGAGAGAAAGTCAACTTCCCTGAGCTGCACTGGAGAAAGAGGTCCCATGCCCCAGATCCCAGACCCCAGACCCTGCACCCCAGGACTTCCTTCTGGCTAGGTAATGCATATGTTTCAAATACATCCCAACCTGCTCAGAYATGGGGCAAACCTCCCCTGCATCCTATTGGGCTCTCGTCCCACGATCGGATTTCCCATCTCTTGGTACCGCCTGCTCTTTCTGTTTAGACTAAATACACTTAAAAATCCCAAAGAGAAGCCCAGCAGGCACAGTGTTTGGCACAGGCAAAGCCGTGAGCAGCTGAGCAGCCGCAGCCCAGGTCCTGCTGAACGGTGCTACTGCCAGGACCAGGATTTTCCTCTCGTCCTCTGGACRACGACACTCGGTTTTACCCACACTTTGAGCTGCCTCTGCATTTTGCATCAGCAATGTCCTTTCCACCCTGGCTGCTGCAGAGTGGGTTGAGGGACAGGAGAGGTGGGCCCAAGATAGCTTCCCCTCTCCGGCAATGACTCACATGGGTGGGAGATGCCTTTTTCTCCATTGAGAAGTCTGGATGAAGGTTTTTCAGGCAAAATATTTCCATTTTTGGAAAACAAAAAAAAAAAACTGGCCCACAGAGATGTCAGTGGGAAAGACAGACAAGCCCAAACCCATGTATTTTCTTCAGAGAATAAAATTTCTGTTAGCGAAAACCTAAATCTGACAGAGAGCTCTGCCAGCATTGATGCTGACACGGAAAAGTTTCTTCTTTCCTTTTTGGTCATGTCCTTTTATCCTCTAACTCAGAAAAATGGGGTATAGGATATCTCTTGCTCTCTAAAGGCCTGAATAAATTCAACAAGGCAGATGTATAATGAGGTTTATTTAACGGACCCATTTACACTTCAGATGTTTCCACAGACAAGCGTGCATGTGGAACCCATCCGTTTCACAGGAAGCCCATAATACCCACTTGAATTTAAAATACACACTTAAGAAAAAATTGCACTGTATCTTAATAACTGCAGGAGACTTTGGAGGTCATGAACACAGGGAAACAAGTGGATGTATTAGCATCAGGCATTAATTCCCTTTTGTAAGGTCTAGCAGCACATGGCGGTCCTTGACCTGTCACAGTGCGGCGTTGATTTTCCGATCTTGAGTGGGCCTTTCCTGACCAGAAATCAGCAATTATAACAAACTGTATTGCAGTTTTATTAATCAAACAGACACCCACTGGAGACTGCTGTTTTCACTAACAACTCGCTAATACCTTTGGTCAAATCCCATGCATAGTGCCAGCAGGGGTTTAAATGATAATTCAAAGTTCAAGGCAAGGCTCATTTGTGCGCTATCAGGGTCACCTGTGTAGCTGCCAAATTTCACATCAGAGAGAGGAAAAGAGAGAAAAGAAATAGCCAGCATAAGCCAAGTCATCTGTGAATTGCTTTGGTTGAGAGATTCCTGATAGCATCCCTTTATTTACGAAACCATTGATTTTCTTTCCTTGGTGTTGGTAATGAAAGCTAGATATGAAAAAGCACTCCTGACATCTTCCATATGTCCACGTGCCTTCCAGTGCGGCTGGGAGATACGTGTGAACAATTCCTTATGGACGGACACAGCTTTCACAGAGCTCCAGTCACGAAAGCAACCCAAGGGCATCCACATCACCCAGATGCAGGGTCCCTCCTTGGGCTGAGGGTCACTTCATCCGTTTGTCTCGGCACTGGCTGAAAACCTACTGTTTGCAGCCTGCAGAAATGTTGCCCAGCCACAATTTCCAGGCTGCTGCCTGAGAGCATTGCAGGGCTCTCTTATTTCAGTCGCAGGAAATGCTTTTAGGAGTAATCTCTCTGGCAACCTGTATTTATCGTCCAGCTTTTGCATGATTTACACAGTCTTTTCAGCATTATTCAGTCGATGCTCAATTAATCTTGGTTACAAACCTTTATATCTAAACCATTTGTATCTTTCTTTTCAATAATTTAAACAAATTTCAAAGCAGGTATCGCAGCATAATAAGTATTATTACATGGAGAGCTCGTGTGTGTAGGAGAATATTTCATTATGCCTTTAGCTTCTTTACACTCTCCAGGCAAAAGATGAAGGGATCAGGCTATCCCAATGTCCTTTAAAAGGTATCATCAGGAGCAAAGATTTTGCTGAGCAGCCCCTACTCAGGCATATGGCAGCAGGTTGCTAAGACAAAATATTTGGGTTTCCCTTTTTAGCATATGCAGAYGACCAGCTTGGAAGGCTCAGAAAGGCTTCGGAGGGGCTTGCTGACTTTCGTCCATGCATCAAACTTGTCAGAAATAATAAACTTGTAGGAAAACAGGATAACCGTGACTGGATATTGCCTCCTATTTTAGGGTCGAGTAGGGTAGTGATTTATACCTGCACGTCACCACATGCTAAAAACTACCCGAACCCAAAAGATATCATCACAAGGATCTGTTAGCTCCCTGTGAGTATGATGCCAGTGTTTCGCACTACTTTGCTGCTGTGGTGGCTGCCTCTACCCAGTCAGAGTTGAAGGGGAATAAGCTTCACCTTGACACAAGCAGCTTGATCCTACAGATGCTGTGAGAACTTGTCTGAGTATCAGTTTTTCTGCACCATGCTGCCTTCACGCATGGCCTCAGTCTGTCGGTGTTGCTTGACATTGGAGCCTGGAGAAGACTGCTGACACCAGCCAAACAGAAAGCAGCAGTGTAAGTAATGCACACAGTCATCTGTTTGGGTTTGTTGGCCTTGCTTGTCTCGAGAGAGAGGATTCTTGAAAATCCGTGATGTGCTGTCGTGGGGTTCAGCATGATTGCAGGCACCGGTAGGAAGCCTCTGAAAATGAAAAATATCGTAGTTTTAACAGAATAGAAGACTAATATGGTGGTTGAAGGAAGGGGGGACCTTTTATCTCCTTAAACCATAATAGTTACTAAATGTGAGACTCCTGTGTCTCTAAATTACTGCTTACTGAGGCACTTCAGTGAATCAGTCTCTGCAAATAGCTATCCCATTTTAACTTCTCTCTAGGCATCCACTAACCCAGCCTCCTGCTCTGACTCTGAATGCAAGAAGTGGCTGCCACTGGCTACTGAATTATAGGCTCTGGCATCATCACAGTGACATTTCATAACGACAAAAATTAGCCTGAGTTTAAAATGGGAAAAAAAAAAAAGGAGAAAGCATCTGAGGGGAGAAGGATGTTTTTTCCTTCCAATCGCTGTACATGCGACAGTATGGCACCCTCTAAGACAACATGAGCAGGACTCGGTGCCAACACACCGAGACGAGCCACCTACCACTTCTCATGAAACTAGAGGCGAGAAGGATCCCCTCCAATTGTCTAGCAACATCACCAGGCCAGTTATTGGAGCCCAAGTGTAATTTTAGCAGCTGCTGGCATTCGGGAGATGTGGGCAGTTGTATATCGCACATGCCAATGACACATAACRGTGTTGGCTGACCCTTCATTTCTCTTTACAAATCTCAGTTCCAGTAAACTGATAAAGGAAAGCTTTAGGGATCAGGGCTAAGAGGTGAGAGTGCCTCACAGCATCAGCCCTGTGCCAGCTCTCAGGGGCTGGTCCCAAAGGCATTGCTGCCAGTGGCAAACCCAAGCTGAGCAGGGCCTGGCCCTTGTCACATGCAGCTATACGTTTCTATCCCCACGCAATCTTCTCCACTGAGTCCATACAACTGCTCACGAGGACACATCATTAACAGGATCACAGAACTGATCCAGCTGAAAAATAACCCTAAAAAAACATACTGTGAGGGTTATTTTAAAGAATTTATCTATTCTGTGCAAATATTAGGTATACGTAATCATATATTATGTCATATATAATTGCTATATATGTTTTCCTACATGTAAATTTATATTTTTTACTATATCTGCCCAAACATCAAAACTTGTCATTTTTAACCTGGATGAGTTTATTGCTGTGGCTTACCTTCCTGTGAAGCATAGCATTTTTAACAAAATCATGTTTCACAAAGCCTCTGCCATGCACTGTTGCTAGTTCAGATTGGCCTCTTGTACCGCTTTCCAGCTGGGACTCCAGGTCCTGTCTCCTCATGAGCGCACAGCCCACAGGCTGTAGCCAGGACACATCGCTTCTTATTTCACGCAGCAAGCATAAAATCCAGGTGGTGACAGTGACGGCCACCCAGATGATTGCCCGTTTGAACCAGTGCTCCCCTCCATCGTCTGTGATGGGGAGAAACAAGGCACGGGGATGCTCCCTGCCAAAGCCAGAGGCGCCTGTGCTTCTGCTCACCTCCGCGGCTGCAGGCAGGCCAGCTGCTTGCAAAAGSGCAGAGCAGGGAGTTGGCAGCGGTTCCTCCTCAGCCCCCCTCAAAAAGGCTGCTGCAGGTTGAAGGGCTGTGCCYGTGCACTTTGCAAGGGCCTCGCCTYGCTCCGGAAAAGAGGTGCAGCCAACGGAGCTGCTGGCCAGCCAGGCCGGGGCRTCTCTTCCGCTGTGCGAGCTCCAGCCCCAGAGTGATCCCCCTGCTTCCCATGCCTCGGCGCTAAACCACCAAGTTGTGCGACAGCGTAACAGAAATGATTTTTTAATAAAAAAGGCCCTGCTTTGGAAGCAGGAGGTAAAAAGATCATAAATCTTTAGAAACAGCTCATTAGGAAGCTGGAATTAAGCACAAGTGAGTAGGAATTTTAAAGATGACATTCTAATTTTTTAATTCAAATTATTGATATTGCAATCTTCTATTAATTTCCCTATAATTTTTATATGCACTTAAGAGAACATATACCCTCCATCCATCTTGTCAGGCACATACAGCCAGGATTTTACCAGCACGAGACTGAGAGAACAACCCGAGGTTAGTAGGGAGAAAGTTGCAGTAACACCCACTGTCACAGGGAAATCTGAGCGCTTCTCCAGCAAATACGTGGGAGCAGAGTTTTGTAACACAGGAGGCACACAGACCCTATAGCTCCACAGCTTTTTTTTTTTTTTCTCTGCATTACTTCAGTTGAAGTGCTTCAAGCACACCACTGAAAATGTCAGAGAACAAATCAATATCATCGAGAGGAGAGTGTTGTTGATGCACCACCGTATCACACGTGAGGAGAGGGACAGCACTCCTGTCTGCAGTGGTTTTGCTGGTATGAATGCTACTGCCTGACACTTTCCCCCTAGGGAAGAGAGAAGTGTTGGGATTTTAATCTTACTTCAGCTAACCATCCTCACTCTAATTCAGCTCAAAGCTCAGAAACCACGACARACCATCTCCAGGGTGTGTCACAGCAGACAACCAAAGTGCCTGTTTAGAAAGGATGGGAGAAATTTTCATATACTTGGAAAAAGCCTGGGTTGAAAATAACTGTTTTCAGCTGATTCATTGCATGTGCTACCTGCTGCCCCAGAAGACATGTCTTGCTTGCAGTGAGGAAGGCAAAAGCTCTCTGCCCACAGCCAGCAGCTGCAGGTGGTGGGGAGGAGGAGGAGGGGGACGTGCGTCCACCTGGGGAGGTGCAACCCAACCAGGCAGCTTCAGAAGGGCTAAGGTGCAGCAGCAGCAAATGGGAAGCTCTCTGCTGGACTTTGTGACAAAATGCTGTGAAGCAGCATTAAAAAAAAATCCAAGAAAAATGAGTGGTTCATACTTTTCAGCGCAGTTGTGCCAGACTCCCTGCAAATTCAGACCAGGGGCCCTGAGAGTGCTTTGTCGCTGTGGTCCCCACATCCTTGGCGCTTTGTAGACACCCAGTGAAGTAATTAACCAACACAAACATCTTTCTCACAGGAAAAAAAAAAGAGGCTGTCTTCGACAGAGAACTCTGACATGTGACATGGTCTTATTCTGGTAACATAAGGAGGAGTTTTGACAACAGTTATGGAAGATGAAGGATTTGTTCCCCTTTTTTAACATCCTGCTACTTGCTGTTACTTGGTAATCTTATGCTTACCTCACGTGCTAAGCCTACCCATTTTTAATTACTTCCTTGCTTTTGACTTTACAAATCTTTTTCACTTGCTTTCCAATTTTTTTTGTGCTCCTTTGTGCATTTGCACGTTATCTTCTTAGATTTTTCTGGCCTTTGTTCTGATGTGAAATACGACCAAGTTACATGCAAAGCCTTGGAGCATATTCATTGTTACCTCTTTTCTGGATTTAATTTCCCCCACGCCCTTGACAGTAGTATTCATGTGTTTCTTGGCTGGCAATAGTGTACTTGGGATACGAATGCCTGACGACTCTACTGCGCTCTGGACAACAAGAAACTTCCCCTACCGAGCTGCCAAATACCCATAGCAGTCACACGCCGCCCCTCCCATGTCTCGCAGGAAGGATGTGGGCTACCAGGTGACGTCCTCCACCCAGCCCCAACCCCGCAGTGGTGGAGGCCAGGCTGCAGCAGAGGCCTCTGCCGCATGGCACCGTGAGCCATGGGGCCAGCGAGGGCAGAGCCCCGAGGGCGGCAGGTGGCCGCGGTCAGTGGTCCTGTCACCTTGGAAATGCCCCACGCCTTTTCTGCTGGCCAGGCCACAGCAGCCGAGCGACACGGTGGGGCTCAGCTGACCGCTGGTGCCCACGCTGAGCCTTCAGCTCCACCATATGTGTTAATACATCTCCTTCCTACRCCCCCAGGATGAGTGTCCTCTCTGCTCAGGAGCAGCATTAGCTTTTATAGAGAGTGCTGCTTTTCTATCATCTGGTGTGCTTGAATTCGTTGTCAGAGTGACATCAGCTGGGAAAAGCTGGTACTGGAGCAGAACTTTATTTTAAAGAAGTTTCCTTCACCCAAAAGCAAGTTCCCCCCACACTGCACAGAAGAACACCTCAGTTCTTCTGAAATCCAAAAATCCCAGGCAAATTATAACTTTCCATAATCTGAAAGCAACCAATGACCTCCCTCTTCAAGAGCGTTACCCAGATCAATACCAAGTGAAGTTGTACTTCAATTATTCATTTTAACTGAAAATTCTTCATACATCAAATAAGCAAGGGAAAACTGGAGCGCGACAGTGCAGCCAGCCTCGTTGAAGGACAGGGTTGAGCGCAGTGGGGTTTTCTCTTTCAGTCATACAGGAATGAAGCTTCAGCATCAGCTCTCGTGGGGGCTGGAGGTGGTAATTATCATACTGAAAGGCTGGCTGCTTGACATGATTTTTTTTGGTCCTTCTGGCAGTAGTAATTGTATTTTAATGTTACATTAAGACTACAGGCTTCTCATTAAAAGGCAAGGCAGTTGCAACACAATACTAAGTGATTCAACACATGTTTATAATTATTTCTGCTTCTGGCTGGCAACATRTATTACTGCGCAAGAACCTAATGTGTTTCATATGATCCGGGCATAAATCAGGACTATATTTCTTTCTGAAAGATACCAACAATTGCTGTAAAGTAAAGTAAAGTACCTTGGATAATTCTGGCATACGCAGATGAGCCGGAAATATATCAAGGTTTTTTCTTTGGCAAGAAGGCATGCATGTTTTATTTCTGAATATGTGATAGGTGAGGTTGGAGAAATCCTTCTCAAAGAGGAAGATAGGTAAAGAAATCCTCGGAGACTCAGATCAGCATTGAAAAAAAGGTTTCTTTTTCTTGGGGCAGGAGACTAATGTTTATGGAATTTTTTCAGCCAAAAATCTCCATAGGTGCAGCTGAGCTCGTCTTTTGGGAAAAGAAGCTGTATGAGCTCTTACTCAGTACTACCTATGATGTTTGCTACTCTCAAATCTATTATTGATTTGCTGAACCACCACAACCTTGACAGCAGGGCTTCTGATTAGGGTTTTGTTTAGTGACTAAAGATTTTGTAGTTCCCGCAAGTGACAGGCATTTTTCACTGTCTAAGGTAAGCCTTGCGAAGGGGAATTGCCCCTTTTTTCATATAGAAAACTGATTGCCYGGAAGGTCACAGGAAAAAAACTTTCTAGACACAAGCTAATTTAAGAGACGATGGAAATATCCCATGAAAACCAGTCCGCACACAGCATGTCTTCTGGGAGAGGGGAAAAAGCTGAGCTTCCCAGGACACCCTCACTCCTGGACTTGTTTTGGCACCAATGCCCTTTGGTAAAAAGGCAGGTGCTGAGCTAGCAGGCTCCCTGGGACCACCGTCAGGAAAAAGGAGTATTTTTGCCTTTAGTTCTTCCATTCCATTGAAGAGTTTCCAAGGTGATAGAAGGAAAGGGAAGGAGCAAAGCGCTTACTGGAATACATAGCTCCAGTAATTCCCAAATTTTTTAGGAGAGTCCAATTGAGTTGGTATGAAGCTTGTGAGTTTCTCTGCAGCGACCAGCATCTGGCCAAACTTTAATTTTGCTGTTGGTTGAAAGAAAACTGTGATCAGTAGCTCAAGCAATGGAGAACTGCAGGGAAAGTGTAGAGCATTACGGCACACTTATCTCTAGCAAGACCTCCTCTACAATCACAAGGCCAAATACAGTTTAAAAAAATGAAACACAAGATTCCCCAGTATGTAGAGGCGTCAGGGTCGAAGTCTTTAAATGGGTCATTTAAAATGCTTCATTGAACAATGCTGTAATACAACAGTCTGTTGGAAGCCGTCTGCTCCCGGGATCACCGCTCACCGGCCGTATCTGTTAGCTGATACTGAAAATAATTCTGCACAGGACGCCCAAAGTTTAATCAGAGCAAGTTTTTCAAAACCCTTCACTGAAACCCAGATAATGAGAGAAGAAATGTTTCTAGGTGTACACTGTTGAAAATGAAAGAGGAAAAACTGCGTTTATCTGTTTACTCTTCCCGGCCCAAGGGGATAGTCAATGCCGGTTGCTTTGGTCAGCAGCTAGCGAGGATATAATCAAGAACTACCTTAACACCATCTGGTTTAGTTACAGAGGCTCTCTGAGATACGGCGCCAACAGGAGACAGTCCCTTGGCGTACAGTACCGGGCTGCTCCCAGCCAGCGAGCAGCAGCTACGGCTCTCACTGCGTTTTTCTCAGAGCGTCTTCGGCTGAGTCAGGAGTTTCTTTGCTCCCTACATTTTTGTTTCTCAGTGATGGCTCTGTTTCCCTCCCCTCTGGCTTGCCTGCACCTTCAGCCAACATCAATGCTCACCTGTATTTATACTCAGTCTATTAAATAACACATCCAGCCTCACAGTTGACGTTTCTGAGCAGCTTTGCACCTCTAAGGAAGAAGTTTTTACTTCTTCCCTCAATTGGTTCTCTTCAGCCAGGTCTGTCTTGAAAGTAAAAAAATAAAAACACTGATCTGTTCCAGCTTTGTCTACTGCACGGTGAAGTCCAAAGGGCACAAAACTATCTGACCAAGCAAAGCTAGGGGAACCCCCCCTCACCAATATATATCTATATCTATTTATAAACTTGCCCAGCACTTTTCTGTCAGGACATGTTCAGTCCCTCAACACAAGCCAGTTTTACTCCAGTCCTGTGCAAAGCCGCTTTGATTACTCCGGTAGAGCATCCAGGCAAAGRCCGTCTGTCCTCTTTGTACCTTCCAGCCTGGTCAAGCTCGCCTCCTGGTCCAGGGAAAAACTCATCTCTATTGCCGCCTGTCTGGTCTTATAAGCTTTTTACACCTGTTTTCAGAAATTGATACTGCTATTTTCAGTTTAGCGTCATAAATCAGCTATTGGTATGGTACTGCGCTCTAGCTGGTTACCGGCCATCCTCAAAGAACTATCCTCCTTTTGACAAGATACTTCAGGACCAACAATGAAACTAATCAAAAACTGTTGAAACCTGTTTTCCAAAATGATAGAGTCCTTTTCATCCCAACACACACATGCCCATGAATCGCAGGTCTCTYCTGTTTTTTCCTGCTTCTCCAGCTGAGCAAAATTCAGCAAGCGGCCAGTCCACAAAAGCATGCTGTTGATTGCAAAAAGGCTGAATTTTGCTTTATTTTCCTACCCAGGCACACCAATTTGAGCACGATCGCACTTCCTCAGCTCTTCAGTTTCACAGAACTCCTGAACACGTATTGTTTGTAACCCCTTAGATTTAACTGGCCCATGGGTTGAAAAGTTGGTAGAGCAGGACAGACAGACACACGTCTTCTCCAGAAAAAACCCTCTACACTAGAAGTTTTCCTCAGCTGAATTTTTTTTCTCTTCATTCTTATACAGCTCGCTTTAGGCCTGGTGAATTATTCCCACGGACAAGTTCAAGCTCCTGTTACAGCTTCTAGTTCCTTGTTGGGTACAGTTCAGGTCATCTTATAATTTATGGTTGGTTGTTAGCCAAACTGCTTCCCCATCAGTTCTGCCTCCCTCAGCTGTTTTTAGTGGACAAGAGCCAGGAGAGACTCCAGTTACACAGCGAGTTTCGCATCCTCGCCGACTCTCTCTAACCTCCCTTCGCTGATCTCAATGGGGAAATCAAAGTCCCGAGGTGGGTATTACAGATTGCTGCAAGGGGCAGTTTCTGTGAAGCCCAACACGTTGGCATGCCTTAGGAGGCAGGGAGTGTGCTTCATTTTGGGAATAATGCCACTTTGAGTTTGCAGACTAAAACATTGCTTTTATGGGGGAAAAAAATTAATACCTTTTTTGTCCTGACCCTGAAGTTTAAAGAACTGCACCCTTGTGCTGGTTTTGGCTGGGATAGAGTTAATTTTCTTCATAGTAGCTAGTATGGGGCTATGTTTTGGATAATACAGGGATATTTTTTAGCTATTGCTGAGCAGTGCTTCCACAGAGTCAAGGCCTTTTCTGCTTCTCACCCCACCCCACCAGCGAGKAGGCTGSGGGTGCACAAGAAGCTGGGAGGGGACACAGCTGGGACAGCTGACCCCAACTGACCAAAGGGATATTCCATACCATACGATGTCATGCTCAGCATATAAAGCTGGGGGAGGAAGAAGGAAGGGGGGGGACATTCGGAGCGATGGCGTTTGTCTTCCCAAGTAACCATTACGCGTGATGGAACCCTGCTTTCCTGGAGATGGCTGAACACCTGCCTGCCCATGGGAAGCAGTGAATGAATTCCTTGTTTTGCTTTGCTTGCGTGTGCAGCTTTTGCTTTCCCTRTTAAACTGTCTTTATCTCAACCCACCGAGCTTTCTCACTTTTACCCTTCTGATTCTCTCCCCCCTCCCACCACGGGGGAGTGAGCGAGCGGCTGCGTGGTGCTTAATTGCCGGCTGGGGTTAAACCACRACAACCCTGCAGGTGTCTTTCCCCCTAGTTAATCTCATTAAATCTCATCTCTTGCATTCTCACTCTTCCAGACTCATTTTTTCCACGCACACTGCAGCTCTCTTACAAGATTTTTTTTTTAAACATACTGGTTCCTCATTGTCTTCTGAGCTGAAGCTTTTTGCAAACCCAGTTCCTATGAAGTAGTTCCTGCAGAGCCCTTGAAAATGAGAATTTTGAAAAACCTAAGCTTACTGGGATGAAGGGGGAAACCGCTAACATTTTTTCATCCCAAAATACCTTTCCCTAAGTGGGAGGAATTTCAAATAAACTACAAATCTTGTCATTTTTAAGAAACAGTTTGTTTAGTGCCATCCATGCTTGCTTCAATTATAAGCCGTAATTGATATATGTTACATATGCTATTATAATATATATAATTTATATAATTTGCTTTTTGTCTACTGAGATGGGGGTATTCTACTTTTGATTAGTGAATTCTGACACGTAGCCCACATAGGACTAGAAATAYGGCTCCTAAATGCTGATTTCTGCCATTTAGGTTACAAGGCAGGTTGCAAAGGTAAGAAAAATGATGTGTCTTACGACAYCAGATCTATTATGGACAATGGTTTTTTTTAATACTAAAGACTCCCAGCTCATTTAGATCATTAGTAGCAAATACCTGAAGCAATTCAATAGACAAAATTAAATGTTTCCACAAGTTTTCACACTCACCAAAGCTGTGCTAAACTAAACAAGCATTTTTCCGGCTGTTTCTGAACAATCATTTCAATGCCAGCAACCTGAAAATGACTATAAAGAATAMACTGAAATTTTATTACTATCATCTGCTGTCCAGCAGTTGTTTTAGAAGTCAAGAACTGTTGGGCAATTAAAAACTAATGCACTGCAGGTAGTTTCAGCTGTTTCTGGGAACACGAGACAACTATTTACATGAGGATTTCAGCTGTTTCTGATACAGAGCGATCTCCCCTTTWAAACTGCCTTTATTTTTATTAAGTAACTGCATAAGTAAGTTGCTTACAACTATGATCAGTAATTAATTACCTTTAGATTCTGCCTTTCCCATCATAGCCAGTTAGGTGACACCACCTACAAAAAGAACCTGCTTGGATGTTGTGTGTCAACAACCAATTCCCATTTTTCCAGGTAAATGAGAACTGTTTCATGGGTTACAGATACATCTTCTGATACCACTGCCATTAGCACCATTTAATTTCGGTTTCCAGAAGACCAGTTCCACGAGTAAAGAAGAATTTTAATTAAAGGCAGACACTCAATATTTGTTTCTCCCTCATCAGCATTTTTTAACCTTAGTTTCAAACTATTAATGGCTAAGATGTCAATACTCTAAAATTACAAGATGATAAAATTTCAGTTTGGTGCCTGATTAGATACTGTGGGCTCTAATCCTGAAATAATGATGCAAAATGTAATCGAGTCATAGTATGTTTAAAGTGGTCCCACATTACAACTCTCAAAACCAGTCAATCATTCCTCTCCTTTAATTATTAAGTAATCTTCTGTTTAGCATCATCCATATTAAGATGGATTAAGATCCATATTACTTTTCCAAAAGAAAATTTACACAGTATCAAACCAAATATATTGTAGAAGTCCTGATATAGCTATATCAAAACCACAACCATTAAAAACATGTATGATCTTGAAAACAAAACCCACCAGCCTAGTGAGTAAAAATATTCCCTGTAGACCTGTGTGAATGGATCCTATATCATGCTGCTTAAAAAAAAAAAAAAAAAAAAAATTCCCATAAACCTATGTCAATGGACCTTACATCATCCTTCTTTCACTATCAGGCAATGGAGCCCCACGTCAGCTTATTTTGCTTAAGATTGATAATTGCAAGCTGTTAGTTTGTGATTCCCTGTATTGTTCCAATAAAAATTTCAGTCTGAGAATGGGAATCCCAAAACAAACTCTCACTGGCATACAGACTTAATATATAATAACTATAAACACAAACAAAAGGTCCTCAATTAATAAGATACTGAACATTTGTAAGTGTACTTTAAAAGAAGGCCAACGAATTATTGACATGTTCTGAAAAATTATTTTCAGTCCATTACATGCTGTTGCTGCTGAGCTAAACATAAACATTGTTAAATCAAGGGATCTGGTAGGTTTAAAGATGACAAAATATTTCAGTCTTGAATTTGGCAGTCCAGATGGAGGAGTTCAGAGGTATAATGAGAATATTTCTATTGAGGCATGATTTTAAAATAAGGTAATAACAGTATAATCAGAATTTTATCTTCTTTTTAACAAGGCCAGTACTAACAATTGAGTCAGTGGGCCACATGTAGTAAGTGGGGCTATTTGCAAGAATGAGACAAAGTCCAAAGATTACAGATCAACATGAACCTTTCCAATTTAAACACTCCTGAAAGCATAAAATTATTTTACAGGGCTCCATTTTGTCCTACTGTTAAGTTTCCTTTGTTATTTTTATCAAAGCACCGTTTTGAGACTTACAATTAAGATGTTAAAGAAAGCTGTTACAGTAATGAAGGACACTGAGTTCCAGTTCAAAAGTAGAAACACGTAGCCAAGTACTGAGTCAAAGAAGATGCATCTTCAGAAAATAAGATGTCTGCCTTCTTCCTGCAACAAGCTTGTGATCTTAAGAGTAATGAGAATAAAGTGCATGCATCTTTTAAACTAGTTGCACCTGAATGGCATTACAAATGGCTTTCTGAAAAATTAAAAGTCAACAGGCACTAGCTGTATAACATTTTTATTTTACTATATTGACATTTTATGCACAAATATTTTATCAGAGTAAAAATAGAAAATAATTGTTTCATGTAAAATTACCAAAAAAATGCAAAACACAAAAGAAATACATAATTATTAGCAGAGTATAAGTGTCTTTATTTAAAGAGTAAAAAGTATGCAAAAAACGTTCCGTTTTACAAAAAACTGGGAATATTCTTTCTATGTTTTCCTTCTGGCAGCAAGAGAACAACCTTTGACAATATATTCTACATCTCTTATTTTATTGAAGACATCAAGTTAGTCACAGATTCCTCCCTCAACTACAGAGAACGAGACAGTGATTTTATACTGTTTGAAAGATTCCTTCTTTACTAATTAGAACACAGTGGAAAAGCAGATGATCCCACAACAAAGAACCCAAAAGGACTATCATACCTACTGAAAAGGTGCAAAATAATAATCGGATGTATTTACAAAGAAAGTGGTATCAGAAGTTTCCCCCTGAGGGCTCCTCATGTAACAAGAACGTTCAGGGGGATAAAGCATTGATACTACATTTCAATTTTGCTGTTAGCTTATCCTCCCACRGTCCAGTTTGATCTAGAAAGCCGATGTTGTAAGCTTCTCTTCTTTTTATACTGTATTTTAACTAAAAAGGCCTCTCATGAACTCTGCTAAATAAAACTAGTGACTTGTATTGGACTTCTGGTTTAGTAATGGAGCGGTGTTATATACGTAGTTGCTGCCACCGAACGACCAGCTTCATCTTATTCTTAGTAAGCAAACCTGCACCTATTTGCATAAGTCACCTCAAACACTTGCCAACTGGTGGCATCAGACTACTGTAACAGTAATAAATGGATTGATGGCTGACCTCTCGTGACAGATGCATTTACATATTTTGCTCAGGGCTTAAGATTTTTTTAAAAACAAAATAAAACCAGCATGCTCAGTAGATGGAGTGCTTTAAGGGCTCAAGAATGAAAACAGTATTAAGAGTTACTGAAAGAATCTGGCAAAAAAAATATTTATAATCGTGGTGATGATGAAAAAAGTAGGCTAGAACTACATGCAAGATTTCTAGTTAAGCAAAAATTATCTGCAGATGAACACCCACCTATAAACAAAAAGCTTTGTCCTCAATACATCTTTAAAATAAACATGAGTGTTCTGCGCTCTTTGCCCTCTGCCTGCAAGTATGACCATTCCTTTTCAGATCAAGAGCAACAGTCCAGTGCTCTTGCTACTCCATATAAACACATTTTATGTTTAGAACCTCACTGTACAAGCACTTTTGATTTAAGGTTTAAGAGTAGCTTGATCCCTCACAGAATTAAAGGTTTTCCCTTACACATTTGCGTTTTAATTGTTAAGTGTTACCCAGAGAGGGTTTCACTTATAAAAAGTTGGAAAATATGCATGGTAACATAATATTTGTACTGTTTAGTAACATGAAGGGGCACAAGCAAACCCCAAATCACACCATTTTCAGCCTTCAAAAGAAATAGTCTAATAGGCATCAGTACAGAAGCTCAAAAGTTGCAGCCTACTTTTTACTGCACGTGTAAGTTTGCAYGAAGTAGCTCAGAATTCAGGATACATGCCAACTATTTCTATTCATCATCCAGACTTCAAATTGCACCCAGCTCTGGAGCATGCATTTAGCTTATGAAGCTTCAAAAACATCACTTGAAGTTTAGAAAGAAATTAATTTTAAATAAAAAAATACATCTTTGAATTTTAATATATGTCAGACTGTACAGTAATTTGGAAATCAAACTTCAGTTCTCTGTAAAACTATTTTCAACTTGCATTTTGTTTCTAAACAGGGACTACGGACTGTGATTAACTTAAGTCTTCAGTTACTAAGGTCGACCACTGTGCAGGTATAAGCACCTTGCAGAACAGAGCATTAACAACCCCCACCAGAACAAACTACTCTTTGGGTGAAGGCTATTTTTTCAAGTTTTCAAATCACCTGATGGGGGGTGGTAGTGGGGGGAAGAAGTTTGTCTTTGCTTTTTGCTAAATGGCTAGCGTTAACAATGTCTTTCGAAACAGGTAAGTACTTGCCCTCACAAATGCATATTATCTACATATTACAGTGAAATACTCATAATTGGCTTTTCACCTAAGCCAGATCTAAACCTGGATCTCCTTCTTCAGCACTGATCTTCAGTTCAGTCTAGTCTTAGTTTCCTTTGCTTATAAACACAGAAGCTATTTTAAGAACCTGATGCTTTGTAATGTTTAATGTGTCTTTCGGCTCTGCTTGATTAAATGAGGGTAATGAACATGTTTAACTTTGAAAGCATCAAATGCCATTTGGTAGTTCAGCAGAGAACAAAAGACTGGAAAGGATTGAGTTCAGACAACTGATCAGCCTGCTTGCTGTAGGTACTTCATTTTTGTTAAAAGCGCTGCAAAAATTACTTTGTACACCTGTGGACGCAGAGCGCTGACCAGTTCAACCTTTCTCACCGATTTCAGATTGCATACCACAGAGGCCCTGACTCAAAGTTGCAGAAGTCGTGGTGATCCCTTAACTTACGCTGAAATATATGCTGTTAAAAGATCCAAATTTATGCGAGTCCCAGTTCTTTATAGAAAATCATGCTCTATATTGTACTGTCAAGAAACAAAAGAAGTTTCCAATTCTGATAAAGGTAAGAACAGCAACTGCTCTGGTTATATAGGAAAGGCCTCAGGCTCCCGCTTTCAGGTCCTAGTGCTTAATTATCTTTCTCTGTTTGCAGGGATGCTGTAGCTAGCGCCACTGCTGTAACTGGCTGTGCAATGCCATGGAGCTGCATCTTGGCTAGTTTCTTCTGCTCACATTCTGTGACCAACCGATTCAGCTCTGCTGCGCTGTACCCAATGAGAGTTTTCAAGTCGCAGACAAATTTGTACACAAACCTCTTGCCTTGCACTTTGCAGATCATGTCTCCATCATAGTAATACCTGTAAAAAGAAGAAAAAAAAAAAAAAAAAAAAAAAAAAATCAATGTAAATTTTCAGCATTTGTAACTTCCATATGCATCGGTTATTTACTTAAGGTCACTCGGAGGCCAAAACATGAATCTTTTTCTCATCAAGATTCTCATATAATTTCACATACCAAGATACTGTTTAGGCATTTTCTTATATGAGAAAAGGGAAGAGGGTTGAAAATTGTCCCTGCACCTTGATACGTTAAGGAGAAGCAAAACAGTAATTATTTTCTAGGCAGTTGGAAGCACTAGTTCAGAGATGAAGGTCTCGGAGCAGTTTAAAAACAGCTTTGGGGGGGGGCGGGAAATAAGTTCTATACAGTGCTTTGCCTTAATAAGAAAATGTTGTCTCCCCCCCTCATTATTGTCCTTTGCTTTCTTTACTCTTGTCTCTGCTTTTCTGAGGAAAAAATTCATGTTGGAGGCAGTTTGAAAATTAGCATTGTAGCTTCTCTGATACTAAAGCAGCCATTCTCACCCTACTGTTTTCAAAGATGGAAGTAAAACTATAAAAGCATGTTTGTTTGGTTTTTTTAATAGTTCATATGCTGGCAAAACTACATCCTTTGCCTTTATTTACAACTAAAAGTGACTTCTCTAACTATGAACACTTTTTAYATTGTGTCACAAAAGAATTACCAGACTGGGCAGAAGGGCTGTAAAGATAACAAAGTCTAAAGACCCACTGTACTCCAGAGACATTATAAAACTTTAGGTGATACCAATAAAACAGAAGTTAGAGTTTTACAGTTTTGTTGCTGATCTTGTCTCACTGCAGGTGTTAATAGAACACGTCACATTTCTCCTTAAGAAAACCGAAGTGGCTGGCACATAACTTGGACTTGACGAGCTTAACAAGCTTGTGATAAATTTGGAAAAATCAAAACCAAAACCAACCAAGCAACTGGAAAAAAAAAAAAAAACCAAACCAAAAACCAACCAACCAAACAAAAAAAACCCCACATAATTTAACTTCCTCAGAACCATCACCCAAAAGTAGTACAAATGAGTCCAGATTTCTTGACTGTCTAAAATTCAATCCTCTGCGTGACATGCTTGTAAAGCAAAGATGATTCTCACTCACCAACAAAATTAAGTCAATTAAAAGACTAACTTCTGTCTCCCAGCTCTAGTGGGAAAGAGGTAAGTTACTAAGAATCCAACCAAATTTCTTCAGACACCTCAAATTCTGAAAAAAAGCCTTTTAATTTCTTACTTTTGAGGATCAGGATCTAAGCAACAGCAAAGATAGGATGAGAGACAGACTATGTAGAAAAACCGTTGGCAAGCCTGCTGGTTACCGATACCATGCAAGAAGCCACAGGGCTCTGTTATGGAGTACAAGAACTGTCAAAATAGCTTGCTATTGCTCTGTGGGTAAAGAAAGTCTGGTCCGTTTGCCAAAGCTCTCCTTCACCTTTCTCCTGAATGCCATATGGTTATATAAAAGCTTCCTCTTCAGTCCTTCTCCTCACTCCACCCCCCAAACTAACACCTGCGCCTCCCTCAACTCCTCTCCTTTTTCTTCTCCACATCATTATGCTTGTTTTTAACTGTGACTCCCCTGCCACTCAGCACTTCTCCACGCCAGCCCTATCCTCCAAAGCATCTTCTTGGCACCAGCTGAAGGATCTGTTGTTGTATGGTGTACTTAAAGCACACCAAGGCCGAGGTTTCACGGGAATTCCCGAGATCAACAAGCGGCCTAGGAGAGGCGGGGGGAAAATGCACCACCACAGGTGTCCATCACATTCAGCTTCCTAGTGAGGCAATGAGGTTTAGTTATAACAGGTTAGATGAACCCTGTAACCTAGAGGGTGGGATGATAATTTATGTTCAGCTTTGAAGTACAGTCTTGCAGTACTGGGCAGAACTGGGGGAAGGATGAGCGATATCCTGGTGTGTCCCTCGTCTGTGAAATACAGTATAGCTTAGAGAAATACGGTATAGTTGAGTGTGGGAGCACTGGGCAGGCATTCATGTTGAACGTGACAGGRTACTGGACATAGAGAAACTGGGGAACTGAGAGCTGTGCTCACGGGTCAATACGAAGCATCTGCAGAAAGCCAGAGTTTGTAAAATGTGGCCATGGCATATGTCAAGTGCCACTGGCCAAAATTTTTTTTTTTAAGTTATTTAACTCTGTACAAGCATTACATTTATTGTACAATCCTGTACAATAATGCCTGTCTCAAAATAATGCTGTAGAATAATGCTTTACAAAACTGAACAAATTTCTTTAAATGATTTAGACTGCATTACTGATATGATCAGAAAGGAAAAGGACCACAAGAAATTAGTCCGCATTTATGCAAAGGCCCAAACCCATGCAAGATTCCCACATCTCATGCTAGAAACACTCAAGTTAGAATTGAGGCAATGTGGTGAGAAGATTTTTTCAATATTATATTGAATGCATTTCCGATTACAGCATTTGCTTATTCAAAAATATAGAAAGCTAAAAATAAATAAAAATAAATACCCATGCAAGTTTGCAAAGCCTTAGTTACTTGAGTGTTCCAAGTCACATGAAAACTTTGTTTCAGAATAATACAGGAGATTAATTATTTTTCTTCAAGTCTCACTTCCCTACTGGATAACTAAGCAGATGTTGATTTTAGAAAATTTACCAAGATGTATGTAACAAAAAAAGCTGCTCTGCTGTTTTTCACCCTGCCCTAGTTTCTATACTGCCTGGTTTTCCTACAGCTGGGCAGAAGAGCTAGCACATTTTTCAATAATATCAACATCATTTTCTGTATTAACCAACAATTGACACAGTAATTTCAGTACATTAGTAAACAAAACATATTACCATTTAATAAAACTTTAGCTTGGCAACAGTGTTTCTCATGGGAGTAGCAAGAGGCATTAAATATCCCTTCAGACATTCAAGTGTTAGACAACATGTCAGTATCGATGCAGCTGCCAAAATGGCAATATTTTGAGCAATGTGATTTCTGTAATTCTGTGACTAAAATATAAATGCAAAACTTCTCCAATAGTGATTTATGCAAATTACTGTGCAGACATCTGTTTAATATCCCAGTGATAAGAACATTATTCTAAAGTTCTTCAGCTGCCTTTAAGATCTTCTGCAGAGTTTGTTGACAAAACCCAAAAAACGGGCCTCAGGAGATCTCTGGTCCAACCTCCTGCCCAAAGCAGGCCCTTCCCACCCAAGGGATTCTGTGATCCTACAAAAAAAGTAACATTCTAATTTAATACATAAACAATGCAAGAACAGCCATACAAGACCAGACTAAAGATCTATCTAGAACAGGATACAGACTCCAACAGACCAAAAGAGGACGCCTAAGGAAAAGCCTGAAAGTAGAGTAAGCATATATCGATGCTCTTCCTTGCTTTCAATGATCTGGGGCTCAGGAACTTCTAGAAGTTGCATCTTTCCATACCTAATATCCTTCAAAATATTTTTTTCATTAATTTGTCCACTTTCCTCTCAAACTCATAGAATAATTCTGACATCCACAATGCTGTGCCTAAAGAAGTTACAAGACAAACGAAAGGGTAYAGTTAAGCTGTGTATCTGGTGCCTGCCAGTTTCTTCTGATGTCTCCTGTTCATGTCAGTGAGATACTGAGCAGTCATTCTTTACTGACTCTATGCCATTCATGGTCTTCTAGACTTCGATCTGCCCCAGTGAAAGTACTCATTCAGCATTACGCATACTAATGTTATTTAAACCCTCCCTAAAAGACTAAAGAAAGCCAGAATATGGTAACTTTACCATCATTTCTCATAGAGGTATTTTTAAATAGAAGTTGATTTTTTTTTTTTTTTTTAAACAATGCTAGATGAATTTACTTCCTTTAAAAAAAAAATAATGTAGCCAAAAGTAGAAATGCTGAGAAGTAAATCTTAGATTTCAGACTTCAACCAATATGCAACTTCACTCATCTAAAAAGAGTTCCTAAAACTGCTTAAATAATTTGCAGGATTAGGCAATAAATACCTTTCTTGAAAACTAATCAAGAGAAATAGATTTAACCGTATCAGAATAAGAAATCAGAAGTTCAATTTAATGATTTCAGAGGCCAAAATAATCAGGGGAAAATAAGTCTAAAATTCAGGTACTTGCATTCCTCCCCCTCCTCAAGCACATCACCTACGGTGATTCAATAATACTAGTCTCTTTTACCAATGTCAAACTCCAAAATCACGATGGAATGAAGACAGCCTGAAACGCTTCCATTTCTTCAGATGATAAAAGTTCACTATGTTGGAATCACAACRACTGTTGAAACATACCTGTCAACTGTATTTTTCAATTTAACATCCCTACCATAAGAACAATGGAATGGATCAATGAATATTTGAACTTAGAAAAAGTTTTGTTACATACAGAAAAAATTGTTACATACAGAAAACTACTAACGATTACGTAATTACAGGAAAGTATCGGCTTTATACCATAACAAGAGCAGGAGGAACACAAACAAGTAAACTGTAAAATATAAAAATAAGTCARTAATTCAGAGTATTCACATATTTCTGTATCTTTCACCAATAATCAATATTGTTTGGCACACTAGTAAAAGCATAAATGCTGAAGATACATCAAAAAGAAATACATTTCCGAAAGTGAGCTACCCAAATTAACTATCATGTCAGTGTTCAATAATCTTGAAAAAAGAAAATATATTTTCAAGAAGTTATTGTACTAGCTTCTAAAAAAAAAAAAAAAAAAAAAAAAAAAAAAAAAAAAAAAAAAAGAGAGAGAGAGAACCCCAACATATACCTTGCCCCTAAGACTAGTATGATCTGAAGGGAGTAAGTAGCTTCAGAAGATCTGTTTATCCCTTTAGTAAAAAAGCCACAAATCTTGCATTATGATAGTTAAAAATAAAGTAGCCAAGTGGAAGCAAATCACTTCATACCTCATCAGTTCCTAAAGTTTCTTACCTCAAAGCCCGACTAAGCTTCTCATAGTTCATCGTGGGTTTGTTTTTGCGCTGTCCCCATTTTTGTGCAACCAGTTCAGGTTGATTCAATTTAAACTCTCCTTCATCACCAACCCAAGAAATACAGTCCCGAGCATCTTTGTCAGTGAGAAGTTCTAATAAAAACTGCCACAACTGGATCTGGCCATTGTTTCCTGTTGAAATAGGAATGACAAGATCCATTTCAATTAGTCCCTTTTATGTTCCCCTCATAGCTAAAAATTTTCAACCAACATATTAAAGCAGACCAACATAGAATATATGATGGAAGGAAAACTTGCACTTAATTAATTTCTTCTAATTATTCTTTTGTGAACATTTTCCTGCAAAGTCATCAGTATTGATCTATTAAAAAAGAAACTGATGAATACAGGGGGGGGGGGGGAAAATTAAGATTTCTCATAAATCTGTCCCTAGAACTTAAGAAAAAAAAAATTGTGTAACACTACACATAGTCATTTAGACACTTATCTATCCCTAAAATGGAACAGATTTAGCAAGAGCTGCCTATTCCTCTTCACGCATATACATATATATATACGTGTATATATATGTAGTAGAAGTTGTTTTTTAAAAAAATATTTTAGTCTCCAATTTCAACATGAAATATTAGAAATACAAAAAAACCCCCCACACTTCATCTTACGTCAGTATAACATCTTTCATGTCCAATCATTAAGATTTCTTTTTAACTCAAGTACCTGCAGTTAAATTCCTAAATTCTCAATAAGATACAGATAGCAGACCTAATGTCTAAAGGGAGAAACACAGAGTATTCCCCACTTATGTCAGCCGATAAAATCTTGGCCTAAGAATCCTGTATGACATCATAATAGACTTTTTGGAGAGTTTGAAAGAAATAAAAATTTGAGAGAAAGAAGAGGAAAGGATTTAACAGAAAAATTCACAACAGTGGAGAGAACCAAAGCAAAAATGACAGCAAGAAAAAATAAGATAAAGAAATTAAGATGAGTTATTAATAATCAAAGAGTATGTACAAATAACAGTAATTCCAAAAATAAACTGCAGATTTAGTATGCAGTTTTCCAGAAGGTGCATTCATTTAACAAAACAAGAAATCTGAAACTTGCTAAATTCTAAAGTCACCAAATTGGGCGGGGGGGAGGGGGGAGGAAGGGAACAAGTAGAGCAAGTAGTAGCTATGCTAGGATTCTACAAAATACAGTTTATTTTCTTCCTTTTCTGCAAATGGAAAGTGGAACGAAGTTAAAAGCTTGAATAAATGCTATGCAGTGGTTTGAGAGGACAGACTGTTAAGGGATAGGAAGAGAAACAATTCTATGCATTTTATTTACTGCAGGACTCAAAAGCTGTGGCACCACGTTAACACAGTGCCTGTGTGAGCTCACCAACCTGCCAGGTCTGCGTGTGCTTGTGATATATTTTGTAGCTACAGTCCGCTTCATACCACATGGACTTCTAMAAACCTCACATTTAGAGTGACAAAGATGTGTTCTACAAAACTGTAATTCAAATTAATGAGTAAGTGTTTACTGCATTTGCATTTAAAAATAATGGAGACAATACCTGTTCTGTTCCCAGGGGAACTTCTATCTTCCCCAGAGATCCTTGGAGCTCTCTGTACTTTAGCTGCCTTTGCACTGCTGTTTATTACTTTAATGGTGGTTGGGGTAGCAGGCTGTACAGATGCTGGAATAATCTGCACAGCTGTAAAGCAGAGAACATTGCAGAACATCAATTATAAATTGCTGGCACAGAAATAGGCATATATTATTTATTACCTGTATTATCATAACATCTAGGAGCTAGTTTTTTCCTTTGCTAAAAAGATACACTGTATAAGTCACAATGCCAAGAATAATTTAAAGACCTTTTTACCTCTCTCAGTGGAAATTGTGGTTTTAGACTCGTAGTAGAGGTGCCACATTACAGATAAAACATCAGCTTTAGTTTACTATCACGTGTATCACATGTTTCCGTAAAAAAAAAAAACAACAAAAAAACCCCCAAAACCTCTCATGCCTTTGTTTTCATCTTTATGCTGTTCCCATATGATCTACCCTAATGCACTTTTCTCTATAGTCACTGTACAACCCTCCATACCTGCTGTTCAAACAGCAATTAAATACCCTTCTGTTGCAATGGTGTAAGAGGATGCAAATGCCCCACTCTAAGTGGCTTTAACTAGACACAAACCCAGGATGTAATACGCGGTCTATCTATTTAACATATAAGCTGCTTACAAGTCTTCTGGAAATTAATTCATTTTAATAATTGATGACRCTGCTTCAGCTGGAAGAGTGAGTTTCAAATAACTGGAAAGTTACTTTGATGTATTTTTTCTAGTATTGGTTTCTAAGCAAGTCCTCTCTTCCACACTCCCTTTCAGTTTTTGGAAACGCTTTCTTTTGAAATCATAACATTTTAATGTATCTATTCATTAATGCAATATATAACCTAAAAAACCAGAACAACTCAAGACCTCAAATATGTATCCTAGACAGCTTATTTCAAGACAGTGGAGAACCTACCATCCAAAATGAAAGTTAGAAACTTTCATAGTTCAGGTCATACACCACCTTTCAGCCAATAACAAAATATCGAGAAACCCAACATTTTGCTTTGAAGTTTAAACTATGCCCTCCTCCCCTCATGAAGGAAAACTACTCTCTCGAGTGATTTTCTAAATGTTGTACTATTATAGCGCTGAACCAAAGTACAGTGCTAAACTTGCAAACAGTTAATTGTGTGAATTAACTGCTGACAGAACTACTTACGCTGATCAATAGTAACAGTTGCTATTTCTCCAGAGTGTTCTTGGCTAGCCAACACATCTGCAAATTAGAAAAAAAAAAAAAAAAAGTAGGTTTTTATTTAACCCACAAATTTCAAGTCACCTGAAGATCAAAAACTTTCATATTTCATAGAKGAAAAAAGTCAAAATTTGGTATCAGTTTGCAAGAGACATGCATAGCTCATGGTCTTACGATTAGAGACATTTAACGTCTCATTGAATTTTTAGAAATAAGGATGTGCATGGTGAATTTCAAAGTATCTTATGCATTCTCCATCCCCTAAATCCTTTAGCTATATCATGTAAATGAAGATGGAAATAGGTTTTAGTCTGCCAAGTTACATCCAAGCATGGTAAATCTGAAATGCACATATACATTATTGTATTATACACATACAATGCATGACTTATCGGTTGTGTTGTGTACAATCTAAGGATTTCATTGCCTGTGCTTAATAATCTTCACTTCTATATGACACAGAGATGTACATTAAATAACTTAGAATCAATATTTAATTATAAAACTGTCAAATTCAGGAGATGCACAAACTAAAAATCTTTATTAAAACAAAGGTGGAAGCATCAGTCACTGCTTCCTCCCTATTAGTTATGAAGTTTAATGAAAGACAGGCAAACTGTGTTTAGTATGCAGACATGTTTCATAACAGCAGACATTCTCACTAATACCTCCTGTTATCTTGTATTGAACCCCTCATTTTTACTGCCAATATTAAATAGAGGAAAAACAACTGCTCACAATTGGTTTCATCTTTAAAGAAAGAAAAAAAAAAAAAAGAGAAGGGGGAGGGGGAATAAGTAAAATCAGTTACAGAAAAATCTCCCATACACTTTCGAAGAAGCTCCAAATGGCTCCAGAGGATTTCTCCCCGCGGGACACGCTGGAAGAAGTCTTCTTGACTAAGGCTGCAGAGCTCCCGCCCAGGAATGCTGAGCGCATTGAGGTCAATGTCAGTCATGCTGAACTCCTTCATCACCCACACCACCCAGTGGAGCACCTGGTCTGTCGACCACTGCACTGGGTCTGGGAAAAGAGAGACAAAACTACACATCATCCCATTATATACTGCAAGGTTCCTCCTCACTGAGGATACAGAGCTAGTCCTTACTGTAACTGACAAGAATGAAATACAAGTGGCTACTGATCCAGAGCATTCAAACAAGCATAACCCAGAGTTCATTTTTTTGTATGACCTTTTCTGAAGGCCTTTTAAAAAACTTTATTTAGGGGGTTCTTGTTATCTATTTATTTATTTTTTTAAAAAGGCCTGCTTCTAGGCCAGTCAGTGCTGCTGTTCAATTAAAGTCCAATGATGGTATGTTTTCATTAATATAATAACTTCCATAAAAGAAAGACGTAACATCAAGAAGTGTAGTTACCATGACCAAATCTGACTGGATGGAATGTTGACTCCTCTTAAAATGCCGATGGAATGGTGTTGCTTGGTGGGGAGATGGAAAGGACAAAAAAGGGATTTTCTTTAGCAAAAGCTTTTACATCAGAACTACACCTGACACTTCTCAAACACAGAAAATAATCATTTTTCTTTTTCCATAGGTCTTTAGTTTCAAAAAAGAGCAGTCTCTCTCACACCAGGATGCTCTTCCTCAAATATCCTGATCAGCACACAATTATGATGAAATATTACACTCTAAACTCATCCACATTATCCCAATTTCTAAACTATTTAAAATCACCATCATACTGGGTTTGGCTGGGATGGAGTTAATTTTCTTTATGGCAGCCCATATGGTCCTGTGTTTTAAGCTGGCGACCAAAACAGTGTTGGTAACACACTGATGTTTTAGCTACGGCTAAGCAGTGCTTGCACAGAGTCAAGGTGTGACTGACTAAAGCCCTAGGGGTGGAATGTGACTCCCCTACAATGGAAGAAGGCTCAGAGGAGATGGGCAAGGGTGAAGTGCCCATGCAGCTCAGAATAATGCAAAGAAGCATTTGCAAATGCAAAAAAGGAGGCGGAGGGTGGCCTTTGTTTTAGATAAACAGCTATCAACAGCTGAGTGGATCAACTGGTGGTGTAAACGTCTCCCTGAGTCAGCCAGACCAGCATGGGCGGAGTGAATACATTGCTCAGCCCAACACAGATCACAAACTAGACAACTAGCAAAAGAATTTCAAAGAGAGCAACGGGCTTGGGCTGGTTTCAACCCATGTATTCCTTCCTGGCAACTGGGGACACCCAACATTGTGATGGTGAGTGTATTATATAGAGACTGGTAATGAGAATCACATTGCTATTGTGATTGAACAGTGTATTGCAATTGCTGTATTTTTCTAAGTGTAACTTACMTTTGTATTGTTTTTTTAGTATAATTTGTATCACTCTGCTAAATCAGAAATCCCATGTAACATCAACCATCTTCAAGTAAATTTGATATTAAACATTACACCCTCCATGCATGGAATATCTAAAAGAACCTGGTCAGAGAGTACTGGACTCCAACACAAGGCCTTCTCTGTTTCTCACTCAGCCACCCCAGCGAGTAGGCTGGGGGTGCACAAGAAACTGGGAGGGGACACAGCCAGGACAGCTTATTAAATTGTCTTTATCTTGACCCATGATTTTTTTTTTCCCTGACTCGCTTTGGCCCTTTTGATTCTTTCCCCCATGCCTCTGGAGGGAAAGTGAGCAAGTGAGGAGGCTCACCTGCCAGCTGGGGTCAACCTACCACGCGGGCGGGCTAATAAACATGCACTATATATACACACATAGATAAAAATATAAAACAGTAAGTGTAATACACCACATCTGGAAAGACCACATTAAATAAATCATTAAACCAAGATTTGATACAATAGGACCCAATGCATGCCTGTATTTGAATCAAACAAGCCACAGCATCAAGTTTTGGGACGCCTGTTTGACATTTCAACAGAACACAGTACGCAGATCATTTAAATGCCAGTGCCAAACACACAAAAGTATAGACAACTCACACAGCAGAGGAACATATAGAAATGGTAATAAATAATCAACTCAAGATATGTGCAATACATGATTTGTTGACTCAAGACATTTTAACATAAAAAGTCTGTTGTTTCAAGCAGTATTAGTGTGAACAAGCTAGAAAGAGGATGGGTAAATCTAAGCATCATCTTCAAAATTTTGTTAACGTTGTATGCAATATATTAAAACATATTTGTACAACGAGTACAAACTGGAAATGGAAACTAAAGCAGGGATATTTTCACTGTCTCAAGGGCAAAAAAACAGGAGCAGAACAATTACGTATTTTTAAATTACGATACCCCAAACAGATGTCACCTTGGCAAGTTTTTATTTTAAGAATTAAAGAAAGCAAAGATTTCTAAGTCTATAAACATTATCTAGGAGCCACAAATTCCATTTTGCTTAATAAAGGACAGTAACATTGCATCATTTTTCACTGATGCTACCTAAAACCATGCAATGTAATCCTTTGGGAAAAGCCACACCAAAAGGGTTTTGGTCTTCAAAATGTTATCAGCAGTGATTTTTCATCAAAAAGCTGCTAATTTGTTCTCATTGACAGAACATAATCTGCAAGGTAACATGAAACATTACWTTCTCTAACCAGTTCCATGGTTTCCAAGCTTTCTGCTGCTCCCTTTTCTGGCTTTATTTCTCATACCAATTAATATTTTCCTTCTTCCTAGAGACCTTTGCAATGGTACCAAATTTTTGGGTTCTATTAGCAGAAATACCTTTAACAGCTAAGAATTTGTAATCTCTAGTAAAACCCACCAAAACATAACACAAAGAGAAAGCCACATTTGAAAGACCTGCTAAAAGCTAATTTTCCATTTGCAGCAAAACAGAGAAACCTGTAAGGATGAAGATACTGAGCCACTACCTTTCTGGATGATGATTAGTTACTGACTGGACTTGACTTTCAATATCAACATACCCTGTCTTTTGAAAAGATTCAAGGAATAATTTCAGAAGAATAATTTCAGAGAACTTCACAGAACCAAGCCTCACAACTCTTTGAAGGAAACTGGCCTCTTTTTCCATTTTTTTAAGATGTGTATTTATAAATGTTGGGGGGGGGGGGSGGGGGAAGGCTTTTTTGGGGGACTACATAAGAACCTTAAGAACATTCTTTATTCTCAGAAACTTCGACTGTATCATAACGTCGAACTTAGTGGTGCCCAAGTCCCTGCAATGTCAACTCAGATAACATTTAAAATTTTATTCTTTCTAGGAAGGCAGTTTAGCACATTTTTCTGATATCAAGAGAACGCTATTATTCTTAATACAGAGATCTCTGCCATAATGAACTAKTATGATTTTCCTGGAAAATCTGCACTCCCGTGACACAAAAGACATTAAACTTTTAAAGTCACAGTTGTGGGTTATAGGGTTTTCTTAAAGCAGCAACATTATTAAAATTTATTAACAACATTATTCAACATAAGAACAACATGGTTTTAAGTAATTTTCTTCTTATATTAGTGGGAGAGCATGCTGAAAAATATCAGTCTGCTCCTGATAACGCCTCACTTTTTTTTTTTTTCCCAAACATTCTGTGTCAAATCCCTGATTATCAACAGACATAGCATGATGAAAACTATTTTGGAAGTGCTTGCCAATGAGAACAATAAAAAGGCATGAAAAAGCCATTGCTTTAGTTATCAAAAATACGTTCAGAATATTGGCAAGCTACATGTCCTGCAAAGACCTGCAACTTCACTGGAATTCTTAAACATTTCCAAATATCCCACTTGCCAAATAGATTCCAGTTTTGCACGTCTGCTTAGATACTACAGCTTCATGTGCTGAATACGCCTTGACAGTACATTTCTGCAAGTCACAACAAGCAACTCAGCTGGATAATCTCCTGAACGTGATGTACGTCTAAAACCCACAGTTTCAGTTCAATCCTAAGCAGGCATTCAGAGATGCTTTTTCTAAGCTAACATTAAATTAGCAGCCTGCTAAGTAACAACATTAATTCAAAAGAGATGATGATCTACCAGAAAACTTATATTCAGTTCTGAATCATCTTTTTCCAGTATGAGGTCAAGTATGGCTTTCCATGCAAAATCTGATTTTAGACCATACTCAGCCTCCTACAACCTATGAACAATTTGTTTCAGTATCTTTAGAGGCAACCCCCACCAAGTAGTGAGTCTAGTTCAAATTCAGACACACATGAAAAAGAGCTTTATCACTAACATACACATTTTTAAGGAGGGAAGGAAGAAAACTGTTTTCTAAAAACTGCAATGACAAGAAGGTTATGGAGCAAAAAGCACTATTTTAATAAAACTATTACAACCATTGATTCTAGTTCTCTTTAGCCTTCTCCTATGCAGATATTTGCATTGTACTTACCCATACCCTAACAAGCCTTCTCTAAGGTATTGGAGTGCTTTAATTATATAACCAAAATTAATTATCATTTATGAAAAAACACCAATCCCCCAAATGAACAAAAGAACCCAGCCACTACCTGAACACATGCGCGCACACACACACAGAGTTGTGTATTATTACCATAGGGTATTCCAAGGCGCTCCTGCTCCTTTCGGTAGCCTTCCAACGCTGCAGCCCATCGTGTCACTTGTTCAGAGGTTTCATCTGAAATTGTTGTAATATGTTTTGTTCCATCCAAGGTTATCACTTGAGCTTCCTCAACAAGGTGAGCTTCAGCCTCTGCATGATGAGCATCTGGATCAATCACTACCTCCACAGTCTCCACAGGCTTCACAATTTCAAGGATGTTTAACTTGGGCTCTATCCCTAGGTATAGAAAGAACAAACACAAAACCTAAAGATAGCAATGCAAATATGACAAAAACATTGTTTTAAAGCTTTCTGATTAATAGGTGTTAGCATACTTAGTAAAGAAGCATGACACAAAAGCATCATCAAATTTCTGCAAGAGTCCTAAATTAGAATGACATATTCTATTATACAGTATATACTTTAGTAAGGTAAATACAAAGCTGTCCCTCTTTCCTCCCCCAGTATTACAGCTTCCTGTTCTATTTAGGTGATCCATTTCACATATCTTGAACAGAATGTTCAGCATGTGGGCACAAAGAACAAGTATTTTGGTCTGTAGGAAATATACCGAACCAAAGGAAAAAAAAAGCAAGCCCAAAAAAACCAGAACAAGCATCCACCTCTTTCCCCCAACCAAGAGGCATTTCTTTCAGCCTTTACAATATTTCCCCTGCTATCTCTGGGGTCTACACACAGGAGTTAACATTTTCTTTCAGTGCCCTGCAAGAGGCAGTGTGTTCAACAGCAGGTTAAAAGAAAACTAGAAAATTCTGTATGTTTTAAGCTTCATCAGCTATTCATGTTTTGGTTTTATGTCTCTCATTTAAGATATTAGACCGCGGAGTTTGAAGATATGTCTGTATCTATTCTGCAGCAATAAAGAACACATTCACTAATACTACTAATGCTTTGTATCACCACCTTCTCTGTCATCTTCTGAGAAGGTATTTTGTCCATCTGGTGCCTCACCAAATTTCTGACATTGTATAGAAGATTTTTCTTGTCATTATAATATGCTAAACAGAAAAAAATTCTTTCAATTTTTGTGACATATAATTTCCATTATACTAACAACTAGCAACCACACTTCTTTAAGAGATTTTTATCAAACATACTTTCACATTAAAAAAAAAAAAAAAAAAAAAATCTGTAAAATTCCATTTTATTATGACTTGGAAAACCCTGAGTAGGGTTAGGCAGTTGAAAGCAGGATTCACAGAACATCACATGGCCAGAATAACTTCTTGTGCCGTAAGGTATTACTTTGTGTCCCTCCCATCTAATCTGTATTAAAGCTCAATGTGAGATGGTAAGTTCTGTAGGCAACAGTCTTCAAAGCTAAAACCACAATCCATTCAGAGTTTATAAGGGAAAACAAATGGAGTACTTACCTGTAGTACAAGTAAGAACAAACCAAGTCTTTTTCAGACAAGTATTCCTCTAGACTTTACAAGGAATTCAGCTTGAGAAAAATATTAGAAAGGGAACACTACAAAGACCGTAAGTACAACATGCAGCAATATGAAATTAAGGAAGTGAAAATAGACGTAGACAACCAGTAAGTGGTTGATTAGATGATGAAGCAAACATGAAGAAAAAGCAAACAAGTACCTTACTTAGGAGAGTAAGTGTTTTATCTAGGCCGTCTAAGATTAACATGCGCAGCAGAGGCTTGTTTTAAAGTCAGATAGAAACGGGGAAGGGAAAACACTAAGGGTTAAGATTCTATTTCTGATCTTCAAAAAAGAAAGTAAGRGAAAAAGCTTCTAGAGAGGAACAGTTCACTATGGCTCAACAAAATAATCCACTGTCTGTCAAATAACTACGTGCCAAACGAACTGTGAATCTACTGCTTTATCCATAACGCAAACATGGAGATGAAAGTGATGAGTCTTTGTAGAGGAATCAGCTTAGAAGTAAAAATGTTGTGAAATAACAGTCTGCCACCTAACCTACTGCAACATTAGATCAACATTAATTCACTGGGTTTGTCTGCATCTCTTCTCACATCTCTCCCTTTACCTACTGCCTAAGAAAACAGATGTCCAGTCTTCCTTGGACAGCACATAAGTTGTGGAACACAATGTGACAATGTCACACACCCCTGAAGTATAAACTGGTACAAAAAGTACAAAAATTCAAGGACATCAGCTATCAAGACATGTCCACGTGTTGCCAGTACAAGCCCCTTCACTGCTAATTGTCTGAAGCTAGAGAGTATACTAGGGTTAAGACTGACCTACAGGCAACCTGGGTTTTTTGACTTGAAATGTCTAGTATTAACCACAGCCAGAGACAGGACATTAGCCAAACTGCATCTTTAATCTAAATCAATATGTTTCATTACGCTTCATTCCTTTTCATGAATCGTTCCTTTACATACTAAAAATAGTAAAAGCCTAGTTATTGCAAAAAACAGTTTAGAAACCACAGTCAAATGAAGACTTCCACACTTAAAACAGGACTCGGACTTCAGTTACCTAAATCCAAAGAACCTTTTGTGCTTAACCACCACTTAGTCCCAAAATCTGTGTAAGTATCTATAGCACAGCTACATACACATGCTCAGAAATTCTCAAAGCAGCTAGATGCTAACGTCTTATGTCAGTCAAGTGTTTAAAAAGTAGGTGGAACAGCATCAGTTTGGGAAAATGTTAATCTTGTAGGTGTGCTTTCGGTGTGCATAACACACAGAACTGAGCTCAGTGCAAACAGCAGCTACAGACACTTTCATTCACAAACACAGCCTTGACTCGTTTGTGTATGTGGTACGTGAACAACTTGAATGGCAGGTTAACTGGACTACCTGTTCGTATACTTTGCAAACAATGAGAAATAGAAAGGAAAACTACATCGCCCACCTCCATAACACAGGTCTCTCTCCTCCTATTGCTCAAACCAATGACTGTCAGAGATCGCTGCTCTCATTCTGGCCCTTTCAATCTAGTATCTCTGTCTCCCACAGTTCATCTGAAAAAAGTGTGGCAAGTACTTCCATTCAAGCTTGTCACTACTCTGTTGATTAAGGAAGTAGAAAAAGCAAGAAAAGATTCCTTCAGGCGACAGACTACCAGCCAGATGTTCCACCTCTGAAGTTTTCCAAAAAAAKATTTCAACCTATGCCATACATCCCGCACTGGAATTTACAACCTGAAGAGTTTATCTTCCCTACCCCTGACCTGCTTCTTTTCTTGGGGGTGGTGGGGCTGGGGGCACACGGGGAAACAGAAAGCAAGCAACTAAAGGTAGGGTCAGAATCCATTTTATCATATCTCAAGGAAAGAAACACCTATCAACCTTAACAGCTTAAGGATGGCAAAATGTTAATCTGATATTATCTATAGTCAGACAGGCAGGAGAAAGCCTTGATAGCCTTGATCAGATATAACTTGTGTCTGGATAAAAAAAAAAAAAACACACAACCAAAATATTTGCTATGGAGGTCTTCAAAATTAAAGCTTTTGTCAAATTCTTTGACATACGATGCATCTCAGATCTCCACAGACTTGCAAGAGGCTTAGTTCAGAGCAGTACAGGGCAGGGCTGCACTCAAAACTGCTGTTCTCACAATGGCAGGAAAACCATATACATCTCCATTCTTCAAACCAGAAGAACAGAGTTAAAGCAAGGTGGAGTGACAGAATGGTCTTTCTAGTAAAAAGAATAAACAGGACTGATATTTTATCTGCTGTAACTTATATTACGATATCTTTGTTTGAAATGCTATAAAAGAACTACAATGGACTATATTTCAGCTGGTGTTTATTCCTTTGAATTTACAGATGGCTAATTAAAATTTGATAGAACACTTGAACTGACATAACAGCTTTTCTCTTAAGAAATAAGAGAGTCTAATCCATCACAAGGATTAGCATCTCTGATTACTGCTAGCTGAATTCTATATATTATACAAGTTGGGGAAAAATAAAAATAAGTAAGTCGAGAATCTTTCAATACCTCATGCATACAAGAAAAATATGCAGATGGCATAAGAAGCTGTTTTTTCCCCTCTGGCTCAAAGGGACACTGCAGTCAGAGTAACAAGTCCATTTCCCTGTTAGTGATCCAACTATCTTCCTTTTATTATTTATATCCATGCTGTTTGTTTTCTGATATTCCGTCCTGCCATATTTTACTTGACTTCAACAGACAGATTTCTTATGAGTTGCTTAAGTGTCAAGTATCATGGCTTGAAAAACAACACTGAGGATTGTTCTGAAGTTATACAAAAGTACTTATTACTCAGGTGTTTCTTTTAAGGAGAGAGAAAGAGAGAGAAGGAGGGGGCGGGGGGAAAAAGCAGCTCCTTGTGCTATATGGTCATGCACCTCAGTTTCACATTGAAGAAGAAGGGAAAAAAAAACAGCACAGGAAGAAAATGGAAGATAATAGTGAAGATATTTATGACCTGCATCCTTTTGAAAATGGAAGTCTGAGCACTGCATACTACAAGTTACTGGGCATGAATTAAGAGCAGTTATTCTAGTTCCCTGAAGGATATTTCTACTCTATTTTTAAAACCAGGAAGGTAGTTCAATCCCCATTACATACGGGGAACTGAGGATTCAACCTAGCACTAGTCACCTGACACTCAGCATTAAATGCAAATCGTCAGTCTTACTTAACACTGATAATACAAAATAGAAAGTCTTTCTTCTGTCTAATCTACACTGAAGCCACAAGAAAACAAAACGTGCTCCTCAAATTTTGCTAATCTGCTTTGCTGACATAATTCAAAACAGATAATCAAAGATACCCTACTCCAGTTTGAAAATATGGCAACAAACATCTGTAGCTGTTCCCAGAGCCCAACATGAACGTTGTCTTCAGTGAGTGGTGGCAGTCCTTCCACTCAAGACATATGGAGGGGGCAAAGGAGAAGAATAGGACAAAAAGCAAAACAATGAAGCTACTAATTCCTGAGGATTCAACGAGGGGAAATCCTGTCATACCTGATACTACAAGCAAATAAAAACTATGCATCAACAAATCCCTACCCACCTGGTTAATGCTCCTCTGTCACAACGGTTTACTCTGACTTCTCATCCAAAGAAAACAGACAATAGACGGTGATCCCAGCCTTTCATTACAATTTTCAGTTAGCTACATTACTCTCATAATCTAATCGTTCACGAAGCACACAAGCTCACTCACCTCACAAAGATGAAATTGTCACCTACCTAGACAAAAATCTTTTGTCTGCTTAGATACTTGGTCTGGTATGAGTAACTACTCACCCTTAATGAAAGCCTCATACTGTAACTGTCACTATTTGACCCAGGTTTGTTTGGGTTTTGTTTTTGATTTTGTTTTTACTTAGAAATTGATATGAAGTTACTATAAAAAACATTTCAAACAGCATCAGTCCATAACATTTATTTTAATTACTACTACTTATAACAACAGTACACAATGAAAGAGACATTCTGAAGCTATGTGACCATTGACTGATTTTCTCAATTTTACAGCTAGAAATAGTAGGGGATTAGGTTTTCTCACAAGCATTCCTACAATATTAATTTGTCTGTACAAGAGAAAAACATAACTGCTTACCTTGCCTAGATATTACTTGCACACTGAGTTGCACTGTTCCATCTGTTTTCACTCCTTGATCAAAAAGGCTTCGTTCTGGGTCCAGCTTGATAAAAGCAAAAAAAAWWAAAAATACATACTAGTCTCAGACTTATAAGAAATTTATTCTCCTTTAAACTTTAGAAACACTTGGTGTCTGCAGCAAATTTTCCTGAAGAAGCATGCAAATATTTTTAGTACTGTGTAGACATAGTACATGACAGAAAGAATTTGATTGGAATTTGAAACTCGCCACTCTGTTCTGTTTAAGGTAGTTTCACTTACAGGCACATTTTTTAACCTAAAAAAAAGCAATGCAATACCTGGAAGTACCTTCACTTTGTGAAAAGTATCTACAGTTTTTAATACCTTCATAAAAATTCTTGTCTTTAAAGCAGTATTCTCCCTGTTGTTTCTGGAGAAGCCACAGATGTCYGATTATAACCACAAATAAAACATGCAGCTAAACACAATGCGAGACAGTTACACTGTCTAACATRTGGTGATGCCTGTATAAATAGGGGCGGGGGGCCGGAATTTTTTGAGTAATGTTTTGCTGTCTATGCACCTGAATAGTATAAAAACCTTCTTGCTTTATTCAGATTCAAAACAAGATTAGACCCACAGAAGTTCAGGCAGCAACAAATGATGTGGGCTACCTCAAGAGAAGATAGTATTGTCATTGCCCTCATTCTTCTTTCACTTGCAAGGTGGTAATTTTTTGCTTTCTTACCCTCACCCCAGGAACCCCAAACGTATTTTGATTTTATTCACACTGAATTAGTGTGTACATATTAAATGGTCTGATGATAATGAACCTGACATAAAATTAAACTCTTAATTGTAATTAATATGCCAAATGAAGCATGAATTCCACGAACAACGGAAGAAAGGGACGAAGTATGTAAAATGCTTCTCCATTAAGAGGTTAAATCTTTCACAGCCTTTCAATTTACCTGGATATCTTGCAGGCAAATTTCATGTGCATCCAAGGAACACTGCAGTCTGGGTTCCAGCAACTTCTTAAGATTTCCAATTGGTTCATTGATGTCAATAGCTTGACTCACAAATTCTGCTGTGGTGTAGGTTTGCTCAACGATGCTTAAATATCAAATTAAAACAACAAGTCATTACCTACATGTTACTACAGTAGGTATAGGAAAGCTTAAAAAAAGTTAGAAGTAAACTACATAAAAGGTAATACTGACTCTGAAATCTTAATACCATGCAGAAAAACTCYTAGCTTGAGCAGAGAGTGAATTACTAAATTTGGTCCCATTGATTTTACAGTTGTGTAACTCTTCTTTTACCCTGTGACCGTTAAAAAGCTAGGTTAAATACCAAGATTATTTTCAGACCACCGATTTCAAGAGATTAAGTCATGATTAGTATATTATACATTATTAACTTGCATGTAAACTAATTATATTTGCCTTGCCTAGACTGTATTTAAAAGATATTCAAGTTAAAAACAAACACAGAAACTTAACAGATAAGGAAAAAAGAAGGAAAAAAGGTCCACTCTCATACAGAGTAATTGTCCATCTCTTTTCACCAGTCAGCACAAGGATAAGCTTAATGCATACAAGAGACAAACAGAAGGAACTACAGCAACATGGAGCCTTGAAGGAAACATTAGTCACGTGTCATGGTTGTCCTGCACTAAAATGATGACAGTATTGGGACAGGCATTCAGAAACCTCAGTGTTATGGGACCCGTGTCTTAACAACGACCTTAGACAGTTGGTCTCTCTATATTTACACTGAGGGAAATCAGAAAGTATACAGACATAGTCAGTTTGTAAATAGTAAAAATATACAAGGAGCTCAGAATAAGAAGAAACTAATAAGCGGTTTTGCATCAGTTCTCCAAAACAGGTTCTTAAAGAGCAGGTCACCTACCAGCCTCAGCTATTTCTATCCAACACATTAACTGCCTCCCTGTGCTTTCAAAAACCGTTTTCAAAATTAGGAGGAAAGCATTAGGAAGAAAAAAACAGGTTGAGGTAGTTAAGTCAAAGGATATCAGACTTGGGTATCTGGTTTCAATGGCCCTAACATCAAGGTAGTCAATAGATACAGAACATAATTTCTGCTCTGTTAAAAACAAATGACCCTGTATAACAGTAAAGCAATGGACTGGAGAAACTGAAAGGTTCATCTCAATTACAGAAGGACACACTGAAGCTTAAAGGTTTGCAGCATGTACATGTAGACATATTCCKACAGACATGAAAGTAGGGGAAGAGAACTACTAAGAATGTAGCAAGAGATAAACAAAACGGTTTGGGATTTAAGCAATTAAGATTGAAGAACATGATAGCACTATACCGGTTTCCTATAGTGGCTACAGTTCCACTTCAAGAAAACCACCATTTAATTAGACAAGAAACAGAAAAACTGAAAAGAGCACAAGCAATACTAAGAACGTTGTATCCAGCAAGAAAGCTGAAAAACTGTGGAAACAATCAACAGCAGGATTACGGAGATCATACTAAGTCAGTTACTTCTGCCAGTTTAAAGTTACTTCTTTCGCTTAGCTAGAAAACACTTGTACTTATTTCATAACCATGGCCATCTCTGAAACATTACACAATATCCCATAATAAATCTGAATAACCAAACTTAGTGTGTGCAGCCACAAATCTGAAACCAATTAAAGAAAACAAATAAATAAATGAATTGCAGCCTAAGGACCCCAAAAAGCAAAAACAGTACATACCTTTCTTCAGTGCATTCCTGTTTCTCAGTTCCATCAATTTCTATTTCTATCAGCTCCTCTGCCTCTCTCTTAGTCATGGCTAAAATGTCTTAAGAACAGAGCTATGAACAGAAAAGAGGTTTTTTTTTTGTAAGTCACAGACCAACAAAACTAGATGATGGGTTGTGTCCTATCAAACGTTTTTTAAACCAAATACCAGGATAACTTTTTAAAGACAAGGATTCACCTAAAAAATAAAGCCAAAAGCTAATACAGATTTCACAAAATAGATGACAATACCTGTTCCTCAAACAAACATTCTAGGGRCAAATCCAGGACTACAAATGGACATTAGCACAGAACCCAAAGCCTGATTTTCTTGGAGGCATCCAAATTTACTGAATGTTTTTGTCATGGGCCAGCTACAGCTTTTAGTGGATGGTTGCAAAGAACTTCTGAAAATTCTTTCAAAGTTACGTGTATTTTGCCATCTAGATTCAGCTACTTACTACCTTCCTAGCAAGGCTGAAAGATGCTGCTTAWAAATTTAAGCAGCATTTTACATAAAATGCTGCAACAGGAAGCTAGACAGAAGATCCATTATTTCCTCGTAGGTAAATAAACTCAACAATAAAGTGTTTATTGACTGTCCCACCTTTCCACCCATCCATCCCACAGGCGATCACTTGATGATACGTGCATAATGAATGCATCTTGTTAAGTCCCAGACTAATACAGTATGTTAGCAATTAAAAGGAAAGCTATTCTGTGACAATACTCTCATTGACACTGCAGATTTTCATGTTCTGTAGAATACTGGAGTCTGTTGGAACGTAAGGGGGAAAGAAAGAATTACAGCATTTGGTCTGCAAAGACATAGTTTGTATAATATTATCATGTTTCACTAACCATCCCATACATCATAAGTATGAAATACATATGACAAAGAACTGGGCCAAATTATATTAACAGTTTACAATAAATAACACCGCCAACTCATAGGAAAAGGAGTAGGAAGTAAAGTAAGAGTACAGAGGAAAAAAAATCACAGTAGAAAAAGCAAAACATGCTACTATTTAAATATCCACAATAGAAGAGATTAGCAAGGTTTCCATCCTGGAACCATTCTTTCCCAGGGACTACTCTATCCCAAACCCAACTGTTAGTAAGAGAATTTATTAAAGACAAGTTAATAAGGCAACTTATTAAACTTTAAAACTTCTCAAAAGGAACGGTAACCAACTAAGTTGTAGTTGTTACAGAAAAGGTTTAAAGAAATTCAAACTACTCATTATCTCCTCCAAAAACTATTATGTAAAATTAGTTTTGAAGAAATCAAGTGCTGCATGTGATACCAATCTATAAGAAGCTACCAGGGCTAGAGAGGAAGTAAACAGCACCTCATTAATWTCTCACCACTAGAAGCAATACCAGAATCTGTTCTGTTCACAGATCTGGCTCCGTGAAAATCCCCTAACTGCCAGGTAGGGTCCACTGAACTGGAGTGGTAGCRTCCTCTGAACAGAGTCCTGGGAGCCCCATTTCCGTATCACTTAATCTTGTATATCATCTTCATGATAAATGGGGAAGAATGAAACACCACTTCTGAAGAATGCAGACAAGCTTAATTAAATATCTGAAAGAACTGACACCTGCATGGTTACAGGTGAGCTGGCTGACTGTTAAAAAGATTTTTCAAAATTAAGGTTTGAGCAAGTCCCTTACTGAAAACTCCCAAAGAAGCTAACAGGTACCATAAAAAAGGGGGAAATTCCTTCCTATATTAGCAATCAGATTAAAACCCCGTAACAACAAGAAAAAGTTATCATTTTTTTTGTGAGGAAGGGAATTTACAAGTAAGGTCACAAAAGGTGTTAGGCTAGGATTTCTTTTCCTTGACATATACATAAGTTATTTATTGAGAAAACTGTGCAGACCTGCAGAAAGAACTCACCATCTTGAATGATTTCTGGCAGAAAATATTCAATACTGGTAAATGCAAAGTGAYGCACAGTGAGCAAATATAATAGCACAGTAACTGTATAGAATTAGGTAAGACATTTTGAAGTCCTTATGGATTAGACTCCAAATTGGCAGATGGACTAGTAACTGCTCACTCACTCTTCAAAGGCGGTTTGCGGTTGCATCTCGCAGGCTCTACTACATTTCTGGTTACCCTGGGGAGGTAAAAGAGGGGAGCACAGGCACAGACAGCAGGTACAGAAAGAGGAAGAAAGATGGTTCCATTGAGCACAGGTGCAAGAAAGGGAGATGACGGGTGGAAAGAGGAAGAATAACATCATGAAAACATGTAAAGTCACTAACAGTTCAGAGAAACCTAATGGGGAAAATTATTCAATCTTTCCTATGCTAGAATAGAGAGACTCCTGATGATATAAACATTTCACATGAAGTCTAGCAAAATTTGTTGCTACAGGATGATGCAGAGATTGAAAGTGTACATAGGTTCACATGGGACTAAGCTTCCTGAGCCCTCTCTGAAGGCTACTGAGAAACAAGAGAACTCAAACAGCCTGGTTTGCTAGGACGGTCAACGTGGTAGGAATACCACAACAGCAGCATTTGTTTGGAGGAACATATAAAACTGTGCTTGATTTGTGGAAGTTACAGCCTAGTGATTTCTGTTTGTTTTTATTTTTCCTTCAACCTAAAAAGCCCTAAGACTTACCTGTTATCCTAGAAGGAATCTGACCATAATGCCTGACACAGACCTCCACTAATGTAACAGAAGGCACCTGTTAACAGAGCCTTTTTTCCCCTGCACAACAGCCCAGCGCTATGCCAGTATCTTTTACAGTTTGGCATTTGCAGCCAGGGGAGAAACCCCATTGTTCTGTTAAGATCTATCTTTTCTTCTCCCTGGAACACAAGGAATTAATCAAGTAACAAGCCCATCATGACAGGGGCACAAACTCTACTACTAGAATTAGCGTGTGTTATCCTACCAGGCAATTGTGAAGTGGAGGCAACTGCTGGAGCCCATATGCATTATCAGGTGATACTGAAGCCCAATCACTGGAGTTATTTGTGCTCCCGAGATGCTCTGGTGGTTCAGTTGTTCGTGGAACATTTGGTACTACCCATCCCTCTTATCATTCGAATTGGTAAATACCAACACAAACAGACAACCTATCCTTTACGGATCAGTTTTTGCAAGTTATCAGCCAGTTGGGATTTAAGACAAAGACAGTGGACCACTAAACGGGGTGGAGTCATGCCAGATTTCAAGGGTTTTCCTTCCTTATCAACAGACAGAAGTCAGAAAATAAATCCGAACTGGGAGAAGTGGTTGTGCAGCACGTACCTGGCCGAACGCCAGGAAGCAAACGAAGTAAGATGCCAAACACCCTCTTACGTTTTCACCCAAAACAAGTTTTCACAAGTGGAGATAAGTCTTTACGCCCCGCAGGGGGCTCACGGACCTCGGCCCGGGCTGCCCGACTCGCCCCCAGCCGCGACCGCAGGCCCTGCGGCGGGACGACTTCACCCGCCTACCCCCTCTGGCGCGCCAGGTCCGCCGCGCTGCCCGAGGGGCCCTTCCCCGCGCCCCGCCGCAGCCGGCGCCTGCCGGCTCCATTTCCCGCTCGCGGGGTGGCCGGCGGGCGGCGACCTGACGCGGAGGCGCCGAGGCTCCTCGGGACGGGGCGCCCCAGCCCGCTCCTCCGGCCGCAGGGCCGCCGCCACGGGCCCTCCGGCGGGCGGGCGGGCGGCGCCGCAGCAGGCCAGCGGCCGCTGCAGACCCGCGGCGGGGCGAGGCCGCTCCTCCCCGCAGGCCCCGGTTCTCCCCCCGCCACTCCGCCCGCTTCCCCCCCTCCTCCTCCCCGCGGCGCCTCGTCGTTGTTTGAACCCGAAACGGAAATGAGACTCGCGGCGCCGGGGAGAAACGGAAACAAAACACGGGCCGGGCCGCCAGGCTAGGCCAGGCCGGGCCGGGCCGCGCCGCGCTCACCCGCCGCCGCCGCCGCCGTCCGCCGCCCCGGCCCCGAGCGGAGCGGCCGCACGACACCTCCCGCCGGCCGCGGCCCTCGCAGCTCCAGCGGGTCCCGCCACCGCCGCCCTGAGGAGGCCGTCGCGCGCTCGGGATTGGGCAGCGCGGCCCAGCGCGGGCCCGGGCGGGGAGGGCGCGCCGACACCGCCACCCCCCGCGCAGGGGCGGGAACTACAGCTCCCGGCGGCCCCCGCGCGCCGCCAATCCGCGGGTGGGGGCGGGGCTAGTGGCGCCTGTCACTCAGAACCGTTTCCCCTCACCCGGAAGCGTATCGCCTACTTCCGGCGGTAACGGTTGGTGATGGGCTTTTTCCGTGCTCCCTCTCCCCCGCAACTAGCAGCTGAGCGGGGCCCTGCGG
>JAYKAV010002933.1:134530-185109 GCA_035582835.1 Phoebastria nigripes | reverse complement strand
TTTTTTTTTTTTTTTTTTTTTTTTTTTTTTTTTTAGCTAAAACATTAGTGTCATCATGATTCTGCATCAGATTCTGCGACTTTCTTCCATTTTTCGCTCTGCTGTTTCCATTCACTTGCGCAGAAACATAGGGCTTTCTGCTATTGTCTTTAATAAGACAAAAGAGCTCGATCCAGTTCAGAAGCTCTTCTTGGACAAGATCAGAGAATACAACACAAAGAGCAAGTAAGTAAAGGAAATTATTTTAGGGCTGATGGCAAAAGGGGGAAAAATGTTGATTTTGACAAATGCTAAAATATGCTAGCTCTATAGGTTGGTCTCTAAATACTTAAGGTATGCTTTCCTGCAACGCTTATTGATAGTGTCACAAGTGAGAAGGCTTGTTCTTGCATACCTGACAGAAAATGTCCATTTTTTCACCTTAAAAAAAAAAGTAGTAGTAATGCTGATGTCATTCTTCTTGGGGAGTTAAGGCACTCAATTAAATTTTTTGCACATTAGGTGAACATACYAGTATGTTAATTTTTACCCATCTATGTGGTCTATAAATAGGGGGGGGGGGGGAAGCCCCTTTTTTTGTCTGGGGAAAATGGTTATTCTTCAGTCTTGTTTCCAGAAGCTGAATGGAAATAGCCTCCAAAAGCAATTGAGAATTAATGGAACTGTGAGGCTGATCCATTAAACATCTTAAGTTAATAAGCAGTTTATTCAAATGGAATCTTAGATTCTTGTAATGTTTGAATGAAGTAATTAACAGGAAGCTAAAACTATAGTAATTCTGTGTAATTTATTCTTGGGAATTAGTCTTGGGAAGGAAATAAGCCACTTCTGAGTTCTACTGGAGGAAGGTGTGTGTTTCCACACCTACAAACTAGCCTGTGTAGGGAGGCGTATTTTTGGTGGCTTTACCAATCATAAGTGAAATGTGTGTTGGTACAACTGAGCATTGGTAATCTAAAGAGTTACTATTTTARTTATTTTATATTTGTATCCCAAGAAATTCCTGTCTGAATCTATATGAATGCAAGGTGCCCTGTCTCTTGGGTTTTTTYGCTTGTTTAGTATTCAAAACATGTTCTCTTTGCAAGAACAGTTAAGCTTTACTAACCAAGATCACTGATTCAGAAATAGCAGAGGTACAAATCACAATTTTGTTAGGAAATTGCACCTGGAACAAGTGAAACTAAGAGCCCTGAAAGCCTGGATACTCAGTGTGGTTTTATGTCTGAAAAGGCTGCCTCTCTAGCTTGGATTTACATCACTGATAGTAGAAAGCCTGTACTTGACCCTGAGAACCTTGTTTATGTGTAAGGTAAGTAGGCCCTAAGGTGTGTCATATCTCGACTTTTGGAAATATTTTAAATGGTTTGCTTTAGTTGGTTGTCAGAAAGGTTTTTAATTCATAAATGGCCATGGAAATGTAGAACTTCCACATGAAACTTCACAACTGAACTGTTAATCAGAACTTCTAATGTTTTTTAGGCAAGCTGGAGGGCCTGTTGATGCAGGCCCTGAGTTTCAGAAAGACATGAATGAATCCCTTGCTAGACTTCAACGGGCGTACGGTGAGGGAGATCTAACCAAGTTTCCAGAATTTAAATTTGAGGGTGAGTTAACAATCTTACTGAATTTGTAATTGCAAGTAAGGACATGTTCACTGACCAGTTTTCTTAATTCCCATTTAGTTTTTATTTGGACCATTAATTTCATGTAAGATGCCCTCAGTGAATCTCCTTACTTTCGCACAGTTCACATCTGATTCCATCTGACTCCTTTTTTTGATTATTTTCCAGTAGAGATGTAGACTTACTTATACTGATGCTTAACAAAACTTGCAGTCAGATCAGGCTATCTTAATTACCCTTCACAGACCCAAAAGAAATAGCCCAAATATAAATAGAAATAGCCCAGGGCCTATTGTTACATTTTTTTCTCATCCTCCCAAAGAGGTCAGCAGACTATAATGTGAAAACCAGTTGTCTATGTCATCCAAACTGCAATTTGTAAATTTTGTAAGCTCATCTGGAAAGTCGGTGATTTCAGAAAATGAACATAGAACTTAACTTTGTTATGATTATTTTGTGACTAAATTATATTAAAGTTTTTTCTTCAGTTATTTGGATATGCCTTCTGTTTAACTGCTCTAAGCTTGTATTAGCATGTTTTCATATTACCCAGATCGATTACGACAAGAAGAATGCTTGTGACGATTGGTTTATCAAGAATGCAAAGAAACTGCACAGACTGTCTGCCTTAGGACATAAAGGCAACAGTTTTTTTACAGACAGGCTCATTTCTATAGTTCTTTGTTTCTTTTGCTTGCTTATGTAAGTACAGCTCAAAGTCTTCATTGCTCACAAGCAGTTTTAGCTAAAGTCAGGTTTTGCAGGGGGTAAACTGTCTTTCTCATAAGCTGTAAGCAGCTGGTAGCTGGGATTCAGCAATTTGGTTTACATGGCAAGGTTTTGGTAGCGGGGGGCTGCAGAGGTGGCCTCTATCAGGAGAGGCCAGGGGGTGTCCACACATCGGACAGAGCCAGTTCCATCTGGCTCCAAAATGGACCCACTGCAGGACACAGCTGAGCCAGTCAGCGATGCTGGTGGTGCCTCTGTGACAACATATTTAAAAAAAGGTGAAAAATGCTGTCCTGTTCTCAACCCTCCTGTGAAGGGAGGGAGGGAGGGAAAGAGCAAGAGAGTGCGAGGCTTGGTGGGCATCTGGCAGCCAGCCAAGGTCAAGCCACCATAGTCAGTGACTTGTAATTCTGATCAGATTAACTGGAAATTCTAATTTAGACTAGGAACACACATWAAAATGTTTTGGTTTTTTTGGTGGTATTTCAGTTGGATTAAGGAAGAATTTGGTGTCAGATTGTTACCGGTGCAAATAGAACAGAGCATCTGTAAAGTAGAATCTATGGTGTTTCTTCCCCCCCCCAGTTTTAGGGATGTGGTTTCTTTATATTCAGTTTTATTTCTGTTTAATATGTGAAACAATACGTATTAAAGTTTAGGATTTTTTTTGTAATGAAATAAAATTTGTGTGACCATAGGAACAAAACAAAGATGGGGGAGACCGTGTTCTTTTACCACTGTTGCCTATCCTTAGTCTAATTTCAACAAGTTTTCAAAGCTAAGTGGGTAGATGGGTAGAAACTTAAATTTTTTGTCTTAGTGAAGATCGCTATAAGTTGAGCCTTACCTCTCAGACTCTTCGTAGCAAGGAGAACAGGCGTTAATAGCCCACCACCTGTCAAAAGCCCTAACCCTTCTGAGTTTGTACCTTTGACATCAAGAACTCCTTCCTTGGTGCTTGTATGTGGAGAATATCTTTTGCTGAGTGGAATTGAAATTGTGCACTCCATTCTGTTAATCAGCTGTAAGACACTAATCAAGAGGAAAGAAGAGCTTGGTTACTTGTTCCTACATCAGAGCTATGTTAGAAATACTAGTGTCATGTCCAGTAACGTTCTAGTTGACTACTTCAGTTTCTCTGCTGCCTTCTCCCCTACCCCAGGTGTTGCTAAAAGCTGTTTTGGCAGACTGTTACTAAGGTGCATGTCTGTCTTAAACCTTATGCACAACTCCTCTAAGGTGGAAAAGACCCATCTCCAGCGTAGTTTATTCTTTAGTGCTGCCCACATCCAATCATACCCTGATACAAACAAAGGAAGTGGTGGTGTAGACTGCAACGTACAAGAGCTTGCTTTAGCTTGCCAAGTTAATGTTTAGTTTTCCTTGAATAACAGATGAATTGTGGTGTTTGAGGCTGGAATAAAAAGAGACTAATGACTTTTCTCTCTCTCCCCTTCTTCCTTTAGAGCCCAACTTTGAGGAGACYCCAAAGTGATCTCTGCAGGTTGTACACCAAACAGCAGTGTACATCARTGGAGTTGCTGAACATGGCACCAGTTGTAACTTAATAAATACAGTGTTTCAGTTTAATTTCAGAAGCGTGAATAAGTTCTTAACTGTATGGTGAGCATAGTTAGCTATGATCGTCAACTCTTAAGTGACTGAGGCATCTGAGTACTGTTTCTCAACGTTAACTGCAAAACTCCTTTGCCAAGCTACATCTTAGTGCTGGGAAGTTATAACACTGATAATGATACACCAAGACAGAACTAGTTGTTTTTCTGAGTTTGTCATATCCAAAAAGCTGCTGCAGAAAAAAAAACCCCATGAACCCCTAAATCTGTTGCAAAGCCCTATGGTAGTGATGGACCTGCACAGCCAAAAMCATAGGTACAAATATACTAATTTTACACTGCATCAACGAACATACAAGTGATGAAGTGTTACTCTTATAGAAGCAACTGAAACCTGTTAATGAGGTTGTGAGATTTAAATTTCAGTAACTGAATTATTGATACGAACACTTCATGTTCTGAGGAACTGTTTATTTGTGACACTTCAACAATTAGGGTCCAGATTCTACAGCTTGAGTTGTACTGGCATGATTTTTCTTCAGAATGAAATTACATTGCAGTCTACAGAGAGAGAGATATACTTCCTTGTGGAAGATGGAAGAGAAGCAGTAGGCATTTTATATTAGACAGTAAAACACTGCTTGAGCCTCAATTACAGGAAGCTTTATTCTGTCAGGATAGTGAGTTTAAGTCTGCACGACTACTTACGCAGCTGTAGATGGCTTTGGCAAATCTAATACAATGTCARGGTACTAACAGGTCAGAATTGCAGGAGGGTTTGAGCCCTTGACAATGGTGGAGACATAAGTAGTAGAAGTAGTGGTAGCAAGGTTATCTATGAAAGTTATTTGAATAGATTGTTCCAAGCTGTAAGAGTGAATCCTGTACTGCTGCATGTATATGTGAACAAAAGGAGAAGTCTTCACACAAATTGACTTGTGTATTCAATTTAGTTCTATCTTTAACTTGGAAGTTTTTTTGGGTTTTGGTTTTTTAAAAGCAATCACAGACAGGCTGACTAGATCTAAACATTGGCAGTTTCTATGTTCAGCATGTAGTACATGGAAACAATATTTACAGAGTAGAGGTCGAAAGATCCCTTTGATACTTTTGTATAACAAGTAGTCATTTGATGTCCCTCACAGAGGCTGAAATCTTCTAAATGACAAAGGACTTGGTATGCTTGAAATCCTAAACGAAGCAAACAAGGTTACATAAGTAATAGTTCAAAGATTTTAACCAGATTAACATTTAGTGTACATTTCAGAAGAAACAAAGGCATCGAGATTGAAAAGAAGCATGCATGAAGCGCTGTTAGTTAATGTTTACTCTTTTCTGGAAAGAGAAGTCTACAGAATGCACTGCTACACAGAATAGAAGTAGTAACCTATTAAAAAATACAAGTATCAAGCAGCTCTGTTGAGTGTCTGATTCGTAAGTGCATTAATATTGATAAACAGATACCACAGCTCTTCAAAGTTTGCTCCYTCCCACTCCGAGCAACCAGGTAGTTGGCCTCAGTAAGTTTCTTAAATACATACTAGGTAAAGGAATAAGCTTATGCTATTTAGTATGTTCTGTTTTGATTAAAGAAATGGGTGGCGAGCTTTTAAGGCTACTAATGTAGCCTTAAACTACAGATAGTGAAATTAAGTTGCTCCTAGTTGAAGCTTTAGTTGGATCTCCATTCTTTCTGCACCAACCCAAAAAGCTAGAGCAATGTACATGCAGTTCAAGACCTTCAGCCCTCTCAGTGAGGAAGCGGGGGAAAAAAGTAGTAAGTTTAGCTTCCATATTTAGTCAAGCCTTTTGACCCACATTAATCTTAGAGGAATTAAGGCCCAATCTTTCTCTCACTGCTGCCTTGGACTGTGTCYGAGTTAGTTTCCTCAGTTAACTGATACGTACAAGCAAGGCAGAGTGGAAGTCTTCACAAGAAATGGCATTATTAAGTGGACAGTATAGAGATGATATTGCCAAATAGTGTAAGGGTGTTACCTCTTTAGTTATCTGATAGAGGGAAAATAATAATGAAAATGGGAAAGAAAAAGAACGAAAGAAACTAATAGAACAGGGAAATATAGGAAGAAGTAGGTAAAAGACAACCAGGTGAAAATCTGGTTAGTGTGGTAAAGAAAAAAGATGGCAAAGTATGGAGCAAGGTGCTGTAGTTGTGTGGCACTTGAGACTGAGTAATAGAAAGCTATAAATGCAAACAGATAAGGTATTGCCAGGTATTGGTGGCGTGTATGGTTTGGCAGGTGTGGGGGGTGTGTGTATGTGTACAAAAACATCACAGATCTAAGGAATTCTGAAGACATCTAAAACTTTAAATACAGTACTGAATGCAAAATACTTGCCTTTTCACTCGTAGATTGATAGTTGGTCTTCTTTCTGTTAACAGAACGGGAAAGGAACACAGGTTAAGTAGTGACTTTTCTGGTGTTAGTTTTAACCTATTGAGAACCTTATTTATGAATGCATTTTTCCAGATTTCCAGCAATCCTTAGGGTTTTTTCCCCTCTTAGAAAAAAGTTACAATAACAAATCCATTGAATGCTTTTAGATAGCTGTCATTACCTCATGAACCACTGTCAAATTACCTTCCCTAGCTTGTCTTTTCAAGTCTTCCAGTTATGCTTTTTGTCTAGTTCATGGCCAGTATAAATTGCACAGTATTTTAAAGTAATATTTGTACTTCTCTTTAGTACATTACTCTTTTTTTTTTACCTGTTATTATCTAGAAGTGCTAAGATAAACTTTTAAAAGCAAAAAAAAAAAAAAAAAAAAAATTGGAGGCCAGCCTCCAATGAAGTACACAATTTTAGCCTTGTGTGGGAGCACTAAAATAGCTTAAGGAATTCTGACTTGCTGCTAAGAAATTTAAGTGCATGAAATAAATCCATATCAAAGGAGTAGACCAGACATCCTCAGAAAGTTTCCACCAGTTATATTTTTACAAAACATTTCCTGAAATAATCTGTAGACATGGCTATGAGGACAGTTCAATTTGGTTCTGATCATCTTTTGTCTAGTTTGAAGAGGAGACAAAGGCATGCCTGCAGCTCAGTTAGGGGTGTAAACCATAGCTATGTAAAAAGACACATCTCTGCACATTTATCACAGTAATAATGCTTAATTCATTTTCTGACCAGCACACTGGTTCTAATAAGGTAACCAGCTGGTGTGTAGGATCAGGTTTATTTCAGTGTTCAAAAAAGCCACAGTGCAAGAATCATGTCAGAAAGGCCTTAAACAATCATCACAGTTACTAAATCATCAGAAATGTAAATGAAGTTTGCAGTGATTTGTGTACTACTTGCATCAAGATACTTACTGGGAAGAGCTTTCCTCTGAAAAAGAAAAAAAAAAAAAAAAGAATTAGCACAAGAACAGTTTCCTTAGCTGATTTAAAGTTATTTGAAACAGTTATTCATAGCTTATTCAGCTTTTCAGTTTCTAGAAGGAGTTTCTGAACCAAACATCTCTTTTTGGTGTAGGGAGTTTAAACAGAAAAAGATTAGGTTGCTTTCAAAGGTAAATGAACTTCCAAGTGACCATGAACTCTTAACAGCAGCTCCGTTAGCCTGTTACTTTCAGGCAGCGGACCTTCTCAGACCCCGATATTTGGCATCCCTTCTTGCTGTGCTGAACTCTACAGGTTGCTTGGTGTCGAGCTTTTTTGCAGCAATCTTTGAAAGCAAATTTTCTCCACGTGCACTTTCACCACGACCCAGAAGAGGGAGCCAGTAATTTAGTTTCCCCTTCATCAGAACTCAGCCGCTCAGACCTTTTAGACTARAAGTGAACTTGCACGGCTTGTTTTTATGTTGCCTTTCTTTGCCATTCCCTCTCAAAACTAGAGCAGAGAGGCTCCAGGAACCAGGGTTCGGCTCGTTGCTTTCCCTAGATTGCTGTTTGGTAGCCTCGTGCAACTGCACCGTCTCCATGTCATTCTTGAAGTATCTTTTGCAGTAGAAGTTGGCAGAATAAAAATGTCTGCACAAAAAAGTTGCTGTTGTAAATGTTCTTTAGCTTTAGTACCATGGAGTTAGAGCCTTCATGAAAAGGAGGACATGTTAGGGTCAGCAGAAGTACAGACATTTTTTTTGACACAAGGAAGGAGTGATTTTATTTTACTTACTTGTAAAGTAGCCCTTTTTTTGGGCATAAAATACTCCAAGGCCACACAATGCCATTACCAGAGCCACAAATACTACAGCAGCGATGATACCGCTTACATTAAGGTCATCTGTAATTATAAAACATAAGTCCAATGTTGTAAGTTGTAAAAATTTCCATTGGCTGGATTTTTTCTCTAATTACTACAGGCACCTTTTGTATCTATAGGTGGTCTTTGGCCCAAGCTGCATAAGTTAATTAGCAACACTTAGATGTAGATAAGCAGCCCAAAAGCACTACTGTATCACAGCCACATTAACAGGAGTGCTTGATACACTTCAACTGCTTAGTTCAGGTCAAAAGTAGGGAAAGCATAAGAGGGGTCAAGGGATACATACTCCTCATTACACCTATTCCCAATAAGTATTATTCAAGTCATATGTCTCTAAGGGAAAATATCTTGAAATCTTTAAAAGTCTTAAAACAAGTGTTTTCATATAGTTAGTTTGCCTAAAATAACTGAAACAGCTGATGGCAATGTCAGGCCCCAGTCCTGAAGAACTCTTCAGGCAAGTTATTTAAAATTCAATGCTTTTTTATTTTTAAACAGCAAGGCTTTTAAAATTCAACACAATAAAGGCCAACAAATATTTTAGCCGAGATGTCTAAAGTTAAACTGTACACTGGGCTACCAAAATATCTAGCCATTTTTATTTTGAAGGTGATGACCCATGCCCATTTCCTGATATAATCACTAAGAGCTTCAGACAGTCATCCATTTTAGGAAAAACAAACACATCAACAAGCAGAAACATTTTCATAGTGTTTTGTTATATGTCCAATTACTTATTTGGATCCTGACTTTAAGCATACATTAATATATGGTTGGGAATTTTACCCCCAAACCTATCAATTTTTGTGCATTGGTTGACAGCAATTTAGGACTTTGGTGAGTATTTCCGTAACAGGGATTCTATCTTGGTAGCTTGTGGAACACTTGCTCATAATCAACCAGGAATGCATTAAAAGCCATGATACAGTGATTTTCAGCTAAGTTCTAAGAAAGCACCAGACAATTACTTTATGGAATACTTGGACATGAACTTCTGTGCAGTATTTGTTAGGATTTGTTACCATCTGCTTTCCTATCACATCTGCAAGAGCTAGTTTTATATTTTGCAAAAACATTCATACGTTTTGGGTTATTATAGACTCTGCCCCTCCAGCCTTTGCCAAATTCTTTATTAGCCAACCAATGTTACGCCTCACCTACACTGTGCCAGTAGAAAAGAAATGGGCAGCAGGAGATTTTTTTTTTTTTTTTTTTTTAAGGTACACTGACTTCTTCAGTGTTCCTCTGGCAGGTATAAATGAGTCATTCAGTTCAATTTCTAAGATCTCACATGAATGCATCTCAAAAGGGAGGCTATTCATAAAGAAAATAACCCAGTAGACTGGCACATTATCTTGTACACCTTCCACAAAAGCATTCTGAAATATTAAGGCTCTCATATGGATACTGCTGTTCTGTGAAGTTCAGTGTTTAGCAACCTAAAGGCTGGCTACTGCAATAATTTTAAGGTACTAAACTAGCTGCTTTTCTGTGAAATGCAGTGAGATATGTTTGTGCTGTAAGAAATGAATGCTTTAAGTAGCCACAGCAACTACATATAAGGAACTCATTATTATTCCTCCCCCAAAATGCCATAATCAAACAAAAAGATATAATTCAATCTGGTCTTAGCTTCTCAGTTGCATCAGGCAATAAAATAATTCCTATTGCAAGACTGTTTTCCGCCCTTATTTTCTTTGACACATACCAACTTGCATTCGCTTCACTGAGCATTTCTGAGATAATCCAATCCCATTGGAGGCTTCACAGAAATACTCTCCAGTGTCATTCTTTGTAACTGTATTAAATAGCTGTTAAGACAGAGTCCAAAACCATTATCAGAATGGAAAAAAAAAAAATCAGAATTTCCTGTGGGATAGAAATTTTGACATGTCAACAGGATTTGGTTTTTTGTTTGTTTTTTTTTAAACAAAAAAACCTGAAAGAAAGTGAGAAATTCTAGTCCAGTTTGACCTCATAATTCAGCTCCCTAGTCACATTCCCTGGTCCTTGACTTCAGCTTCTGGTCTAAGAGGGTCTTTTAGATGGACATTTTAACTAGATGGAGTGTATCTACAAGGAGATTCTCTTTAGTGGATCAGTACTTTCCAATAAAATACATTTTCTTAGACATGCTCTAATTTCAGAATCCCTGAAATCAGAACGTTTTGTTCATTTTACCAAAACAACAACAACAAAATTACAGGGGAAAAAAAAAAAATCATGTAGTACAAAAAATATTTACCACAGAAAGTTTGTGGTCCCTGCTGCACCCCCCCCCAAAATGGCACTTTCTCTCTTCTTCCAATGCAGAAATGCTAAACTGCACTGTTTATCAAATACTATTACTGTCAAAATGAAAATGAGGAAGCAAGAGATGGACAGAGACTGACTCATGTCAATTCCAGTGTTTCTCTGTATTTATTTTTTTTTCAATCATTAGACTTGTTAACCTTTTTTCCCTTTAATATAGCCCATACTTTAAAACTAAGATTTTCAGAAATGATTAGTAATTTTGAGTAGTCCACCTAATTTCCACAGTGTGCTGAAAGATCCACAGCACCTCTGAACGCTAAGTCACATTTCAGTTTCCACGTTTGATCATGCACAAGAGTGGGGTGTTCCTAGAACAACTCTTTGCTTCTGAAAAATCTCAGCTGACAATGCATTTTAAGTAGTACGTATCAATTTTTTTAGAAGGATCAGCTAACAGGGGAGGGATGAGAGACAGCCAGTTCTGAGGGGGAAAAAAAACCCCACAAACCAAACCACAACTAAAACAAAAAAACACTAAGCTTACTTACAGTCCCAACTCATTCCCACTGACTTCACAAGTACTGGACTGGAACTTGTAAATACCACTGGATTGCACAGATTCTGGACTGCCCTTAGTGCTGCACTCCCACTGAAGTGTGTGAAGTTGCTATTTCAGATTTTAAGGCACTATCAAATATAACTCTGTGGACATTCTGAGAGATCATTCTCACCTGGCACTAGTTACCTAACTGACAAGGTGAAATTTGTCATGTATTTTCTAGATTCTGCTCATTTATCATTACTGCAGCCTTGCAAGCCACCCAATTTGTCTGTATCACTCAACATCTATGGCTTGTCATTGGTCTGAGGCAGAAACCACCTTCTATGTTTGTTAGCACRTATTTCAGCATGACATTGATCTCCGACAAAGACCTTGTGCATTTCTGGATTAAGACCYCTGTGCATCATTGTACTAAACAGTAAATTATTTCTTCTTGATAGCTGGTTATGACAGAGTTGGTTATTACACTTACCAGAGTGCCAGACTTTTTATTCATGGTGTAAGTTATGTTTGCTGCTCTAGCACTGCCTGTTCCTGTCTTTTCCAGTAAGGCCACACCATTCTTGTACCACTGGTACTCAGACGGAGGAGACCCCTCAGCTTCCTTACAGCTCAGTTCCACTACTGTTCCCGTCATTGCGGAGCTGGGTACCTCACATACCGGAGTAGTCGGAGCAACTGGACAATGAAATTGCACTTGTTACACAGTCTTATCAGTATTGTCTATACGACAACAGTTTGACAGTCACTGGTGAGGAGGTGAGCACTTGTGTACATGCTTAGAAACTACCACGTTAATGAAATGAGGTGCTGGAGAAGGGGTTGAAGGCAGAGTCCTGCTACTGGAGAGCACAGTAAAATTTGTGAGTTGCTAAAAATGGAAGAAAGGGGCTTGCTCCCAGCCCCCGCAACCACATGCTGTGTCATTCTGTCTCCAGTCTATACACTCTCATCCAACCCCAGGGAGTTTGCTTCACCTTGTTTCTCGCATGGGGCCTCTTGCTCACACACAGAGGAGGGATAACTCAGGGAATCTGTAATCCAGCAATTCCCCCCTTCCCTGCCCCAGTATTTAAAAACAGAAGTGAGGAAGAGGAAGAAGATTTTTTTGTATTAAAAGAAGTCAACTGGTTTTTGAAAAATGATTGTCCGAAAGAATTACCAAGACTGGCCAGCACCACAGCCATTGTGTAAATCCGACGTTGAGGACCAAAAACAATTGGCTACTAAATTGCAGTTTAAATTAAAAACAAACATTCCCACACACAGATGCAGGAGAACTGATCGTTCCTTCAGCCATGAAGATGAACATCTCTTTTCTGATTTTTATTACGTGAACAGAAAAAGGAACTTAATTTTTTTTTTTGGTAACTTGAAGCTATGTAGAAGAAAACTAAGGGTGAAGAGGCATGCATGGAACATTAAAAGCACAAGAGACACCTTAACAAGTATTCATAGTTTTTTCTTGGCTGATTTTAAAATAAAAAGAAAACCAAGTGAAATACTAACTACTTCACATTAACTTTCAAAAAGGTTTGTGAGCAATGCACGCGCACACACACACGTGCTCCTTTGGGCTCTAAGATTTCCACTTTAAGCTAAAAAGCCACATTTAAAAGAGGAAAGCTGTTGAGAGAGTGGAAGAAAGAAGGAATAAATGGGGTTACCATTGTTGGAGCTAATCAGAAGTTCATGAATTTATCATCCTTTATGAAGAACTTTGAGACTTTACTTATAATTTTAAAAGCTAAATTATTTTTGTATAGGAAAAAAACAATATAGAAACTACAAAAGTGAGTATTTTCTCCCTATTCAGAGAAAAGAAGAAAACTACCAACCTCTACCACTCATCCACTGGGAAAAATACCAGGAACAATGTAAGAAGGATGTTCTCAGTATTCACTTTTCCCTCCTTTCCCCAACTGGGAAAGAAAACAAACAAAAAACCCAGAAAGAACCACCACCCCCTCAAGCCAACACCATCTCTCCTGTAAATAAAGTCCACAGATTGCTAGCTCGCTGGCTGGCATTGTGCGGACACTGCAGCAGTTTCTCCTTCCAAAAACAGGAGGAGACTGTAGCATATTGGAATGAACTGCTGCTTAGGAATATTTGATAGTGTTGACAGATGCTGACTTTCCAGTGCCAAACACCATGATCAGCTTATCCAGATTCTCAGCCACTGAGTGACTTCAGTTTTAGTAGAAATGGAAGTTTCACAACACAATAAATCAGCATACTTGCTAACTTTTGAAAACTGAAATGCACRTTTGTATCAACAAAACCCTAGTTATATTCCTTTCTAATGCAAGTGTACATTTTGTAAAGCTCTTTTGTGAAGTATGTTGTAGCATGTGCATGCGTGTTTATAAACCCAGCCCAAAGAAGACCCAAAACCCCAGCAGCCACACACCATATGGACAACCCTACCTTCAACATCCCTTGCCATGATTCAATTTCTTTACAGAAGCCCAAGTAATAAAGTTTGTACCCAATACTGTGAGAGTAATAGTAGCCTCTCCCAGGCGTTGCCCCTCTTCACTCTTTGCACTGATTTCACAGCGGTAGGTCCCAGAATCCCTTCTAGTCACATTTCTAATACGGATTCCTGTATTCAGCATCTCTGCTCGGCCTCGAAGATCACCTTTAAGAGAGAACAGAGAGAGAGGTTTCTGCTCTTTGCTTATAGCAAATGTCTACATTTCATTGGCTTGTTCTGAAATCACGTACAATTAATGAACTATTGTTCATTTGTTCAGCGTTAGTTATCTATCACCAAGGAGCAATATGTAATTCCCCTCCCAAGACAGTAAGAACCTTCCACAACTTGTCCATTTAGTCCAAAAAAAACCTCAGTTCAAAAAACCTACATCTGTCATACACTTTCTAGTTGGAATGCTTTTTCTGCAGAAATTTCGAGAAAACATGTATAGCAGTAGTCAGGTGACAAGAGAGACATCATTTTCCACCAGAGGGATGGCAATCACTAACTTAATTACCTTACAGAAAGAACTGTGAGTGAGACCACAGCAAAGTATTTGACATTTTAACTTGGCAAGAAAAACTTGATGGATTTAGCAAAGATATTGCCATCAGACTTCTTACAATGAGGGTTTTTTCATTCTACAGCTTGTTATGAAATTAAAGTTACATGCACACACAGAACCATGAGTTCCAGTGTTTCTCTAAATTAAATATATGCAGAAAAAAAACAAGTTCACCAACAAGACCAGCACATCTTGCAAGCTCTACAAACTAACAAAATTGCTGTGCTTTTATTATACTTCTCAACCTTCATTTATTGTATATAAGATACCAGAGACCCATATTTTCTTCAACATATAAAGCTGAGGTAAGTCCTTTTCAGAACATATAAACAGAAATTCCACTTCTGAAAAGAATACGAATAATTTAAAATATACAGCTGAGTTTATATTTTATGTATATAAAAATTGCTGCATTATTCATATCTAAGCCTCCAGCTCTACAGGAGGCTTCAGAAACCTCTTTGTAGGATAGGAGTGCAGAGCTTGCAGTAGTTTTGGGGAGTTTATATCTGAATGTAATTTCATTTTTGAAAAATGTCAAGGAATGTGCAGTGCCATTTTTCTTAGTCTTTAGTTTTATTATATTTAACTTCATTAAAAATGTAACTAATCATTGATGATTTTATTAAGAAATGCCTTTTTTTTTCCCCTGGAGAAGAATTCTTTTCCTCAAAAGGACAGCGGTTCAGTATGGAGAGTCAAGAGCATTCTCTTTCAGTCATTTTCCTAATGTTATTCCCCAAGAAAGAGCCAATATCTATGCTAGAGAATGACATGTTAAACCATCAGTCTAAGTTTGTAGTACTGTACCTGTAAATTCACCGTTATAGTAGACAAATGAGACTCCTTGAGACTGGATTTTCTTCCATTCTATTCTTAAGCTCATCCCTTTTGAAAATTTGTGCTTGCAACTAAGAATAGCCTCTAGAGGGGAAAAAAAAAAAAAAAAAAGAATGCAAAAGGGAAAATTAGAGACTTTAGCATTGTGTTTGGTACACATTCAGGCTCCATGAAATTAATATTCCCCCTTCAAAAGAACTTGAGCAGTCAGCAAGGGCCAGATGTACTTCTCAAAGTGAGGCTATCAGACCTTCTCCAGATTTACACAAACACAATGGGGAAACAGAAACTAGTAATTTTCCCATACTTCAGTAGGCTTTGGATCAAATTTCAGATGTTGGGGACTAGATATTCCCATGTTGGATGGGCATAGCTTCTGTATTACTACCCTCATTTTAGGTTCAAATATTTTCATCAGTGAGCAGACCACCATTAAAAAAGGACTCCGACCCTGTTATCAAAAATATTTTGTGAATTACCATTCTGAATTCAGTATCAGTAGTTTAACTGTTTAAATGTATAACTTAATGCAGATGGAAAACATACCAGTAAGATGGTTAAATATTCTCCTAAGTAACTTATGTATTTAGTTACAATTTCACATTGGTTATTGTAAGGGTATGTGGAAGGCGAGATAAGGTTTCCYAATCAAGGACCTTTTCAATGCAAAAGTGATAACAAATAAAGGGGGCAGCAACAAACAAAAACACAGAGACACAAACATGACAGACAGGGACTAACAGAGATGATGACAAAGACCATCAGTCTCCAAACAAACTGATGGGACTGTGGTGTGGGCAACTGGAGCGAGTGAGGGTCTCTGCACCAGTAGTTGGAGGGGCCACAGATGTTGGGAGTGTGTGTTGGTGAGTTTCAAAGCACGTGTGCCTGGAGTGCTAGCTATAGGGACAGAGAGGGCGGGGCTTGAGTAAATTTAGGGCCAGCAACTGGGGTCACACTGGGGGTGCAGGCACCCCTGGGCTTGTGGTGCTGGCTTCTGGAAGTAGGGGTGTGTGGTGTGTGTGCAGTGTTTGTATCTTCCCTAAACTTGGYGTGCCTGGAGGTGTGTGTGTAATTCACTAGCAAACCTCAAGTTGGGYGAGCTGGTGAGTAGGGCAGGGGTAGCGGATAGGCAGAGGGGATGTGCTGGTACTCAGGGGATCCAAGAACATGCATGTGCTTGTGAATCTAGAGAGTGTTGTGTGAGGGCTTTCACCACTGAACTTCAATCTCCACCAGCCACAGAGCAGGAAGGAGGCTCAGCTGTCTATACTTAATACTTTATGTGAGCCCAGGCAGTGTTTTATGTGGGTGCTGTTGAAGGCAGCACCTTGTCTGTGGTGGTCTGTGCAGCTGGCAGTGCCAGTGTCACGAGTGTGTGTATGTGTGGGTGTGTGCACACACACGCATGCCCGGGACACACATGCAGCCTTGCTACTGGTTGAACCTGCAAATAGGAAAGCAGCAGCTGTGTCCACCGGCCTGGGACAAAGACCCCCGGGTCTCCAGGTGCATTGGGCTGGGCTCCAGTGGCTGGGCAGGAGGAACCCCCAGGCCCCTGGAGCTGCTGGCAGCAGAGGCTGCTTATAGCATCCCTTGGCGGTTACCTCTTATTTTTCTTGAGTTCTCTAGAAAAGAAGGTTCATACAATTGTTCACCTTTCTGTCTGTCCACTCAAGTTTCCCTGACTTATGTATAGTGGGCATCACCAACCAAATTTCAGAGAGAGGCTGAGATTTCAAGAGTTACTGGTTATTGCTAAAGTTGCCATAACTGGGTAGGAAACAAATCAAAATTAGTGCTCCTAATGAGGAGCAGGTTGTACTGGGAGGTCAACTGTTCTTTTTTCCTCCGTCACAGCAGGGCGTCAGCATATGCCATCACTAATATGTAGTTTGCATCATAGTAATTGTGGTCTATGGTCAAGCCTATAGTTATTAGGGGGAACTAAAAAGGGAGAGAAGACATGACAAAATGTATAGGTGACTTATTGGGACAAACTCAGTGTTTCAGTAGTTCCATTCTCCATGGAACAGCATGCTGAAATATATAATTTTTTTTTTTTTTCCCARTAAATAACTCTTAAGTCAAGGTATTAATAAGAATTGTTGGGAGACAACATCAGAGGAAAGAATCCAACCACACATCTGACTGGCTCCAAATCTATTAATAAAGTAAAATTTAGTATCTCCCAGAAACTTCTGTAAAAGAAACAAATACAATATTGATCTTGCCACCTTTAGGCTGCTCATCTTCCAATATAGGCCAGAGTATCAAGGATCAAAAGCCTTTATAGTTTTGGCAATATCTGTCTAGCTTTCAGGAGACAAACATCCACTGCTCAAACATACAGTCAATCTGCATTAACTAGCACCCTCATTTCCAGTCTCAGCAAACGAGGCTGAAGGGCAATTAAGAGCTACCGACAGATCTACCCACTCACCCGTCAGAGTCTAATTTCCCAGGTCTGTTCTGTAGAGAAACAAAAAGCTTCCAAGGGGCCAGACTGGTAGCCTTGGTGATCTTTCATAGGGGAAAAAATGTCCAGACTTGAAAGAAAAATTGAAGCAGGAGGGCATTCTTTGCCAGAAACATGTTAAACATGCACTGGCCACTTCGAAAAACATGCTGTGCACTCAGGAAGCTCGAGGTTCCTGACTTCAGGTTGAGTGGATGGGTGGAGGCTTCCTGAATCTTAAGATTTGCTAAAGTTTCCTTTCCATTTTGTTTTTGTATCCTTCTAACAAAGAAAAACCATCATTCAAGCTCAGCTTGCTTTTGCTGCTAACCTTGTGACAGTTGGCTGGTCTCATGAGCTTGTCTATATTAGTTGACATAGAGACAGCTCAGCTGAAGCGTTCTTAGCTGAACAAGTCACCTCTGTCTTGAATGAGCTGCCACTTTCCTGCATGCCACATTTTTTCATTTCAGAAAAAGCTAGTGTTGATGCCCTCCCACTAATCTTATTCGGAGAAAGGGAACGGAATGGAAGAAAGGGAACGCACGCAGAACAGAGACAACATAATAAAACCCTCCTTAGTTATAGTTCCCCTCTCCTGCTTTTTCCCCTACTAATAGAGTCAGTGAGAAGTATTTTCCAGAACAGGTCTACTTGACTTGCATTAAGGTAGGCCCATAGGATGCTGTGCATCAGCACAGGCTCTGCCAGGCCTGGAAGAACCTTCTGGGATCTTGGAGAGGTCTGGACAATGTTTAATTTGGATTTACATCTGGTCTGGAGGCTATCATTTGGTTATAGAATCATAGAATATCTCAAGTTGGAAGGRACCCATAAGGATCGTGGAGTCCAACTCCGTGCTCCTCACAGGACTACCTAAAACTAAACAATATGACTAAGAGCATCATCCAGACGCTCCTTGAACTCTGACAGGCTTGGTGCCATGACCACTTCCCTGGGGAGCCTGTTCCAGTGACCAACCACCCTCCTCTACAGTAACAGGAGTTGGAGGAGAAAAGAAAAATGCGTTTCAGATCAGCTGCATTCAGTTGAATAGCTACATCTGTCAGCCCCTGCTGTTCCCTTAGTGCTGCTACACAAAAAGAACTCGGCACGGCATCTGAGCTATATTAAACTGATCTCACTCTGTCATACAAACAACAAAAGAACAAAATGCAAGCCATATATCATATAAAAAGACAGAACCTAATCAAGCTTTATTACTACCTGAAGAGCTTCTCTCTCCTCTTGCCCGTCCTAAGCTCTAAATGTATTAAGTTTTTCTTCCCCGAAAGTGACAAGAATACTTGACAGGAGCCCAGCTGACAGCTTTAGAGACCTCCAAAATATTTGATTATTACCTCAAACAGATGAATAAAGTCTAAAGCTCAGCAAACAGYTCTTTCAATTCCCGAATTCCCATCTCTCTCCATTCCAACCAACTGCAAAAACCAACCAAACAAAAAACCCCACATAACTCACAAACCTCACATACACACTACTAGGATCCCTTTCTCATCTACCCAGCAAACATCAGGTTTTCCTCCCTGCCTCCTTAACTTCTCTAGCACATTACTGGATGCCATTTGTCATTTTACATATGACATATACATATTTATATATGTCAATAGCCATTATAGTTACTGACAATTAAAAATAGCCATTAAATTATAGTTACTGACAATTAGCTGACTTACAGTTGTTCTCCCTCTAGTCCCTCACTTCTCTGTCTTGTAAGATAATTAATGCTTCTCCTTTCTATCAGTTCCCATCATTTTGGGTGGAAGGAAACCAGGCAGAAGTTACACAGTGAGCTACCAGGACTGACAAACAAATCATAGAATCACAGCATAGGGGAGGTTGAAAAGGACCTCTGGGGAGCATCTAGTCCAACCCCACATCAAGTAAGAGAAAAACGGGGACAAGACCAAGATTACACAAAGAGTCAATGGAGAGAGTAGGAGCAGGACCCCTCAGGAAAGAGGAAGACAATCTTAACAGCTGCACAGCTTCTGTATACATAGTTTGCATGTATTGTGTATATATTAAAAATAAGCACATCAATGCCCATACCATACCCTTAAACTCCTCTGCTTTTACATTTTTGTTATCCGTTTCAATAGAAATTCCAGACACTTTACGATCTGCAAGGGGACAGAAAAAAAAGACAATTCAGCAATAAACACTTGTAATTTCATATGTGCTTCAGCAGCTACAAGCAATATTTTCAAGACCTCCTTACACTGGACAGATTAGATAATTGTCTACTAGAGAGAGCATGGGACTAAGAGCCAGACCAGGGCTGGCCATGTGGGTGGCCTTGAACAATTCATCTTTTCCTCTCCATGCCCTGGCACCTGTAAAAAATAGTAATATTTCTCTTTTACAATAGCATGATAATATTTACATGTGAGAAGTTCTATATAAACAGTAGGCATTGTTTTATACTGGGGTAATGTCTCAGTCTGTTTCTAACTGGGGAGACTTGTATTAATCCATAAGTGTATTTTCCATTGTATTCCTATTACAAGGCAGGCATGTTTACTGAAGAATATCATGTACAGCTTCTACAGGGTAAAAAAATGTGTGCAGTAATTGGCAGTTACCTCAAATTCTTGTGAAATGAGAAGGAAAACATTAGTCAACATTTCTATAGTTTTATATCAAAGAGAGAAAAAAAACCCCATACATTCTTGGATATCTCTTGTATTGGGAATACTGAAATTCCAGAGAGAACAAGTGAAATAACCACTACCCTTACATCAACACCCACCCAGCTACCTCCTCCTGCACTGCGCCTCACTATACATCCTCTCTTAAGAGCTGCTCTCCTCCCCGGAAAGGACTCCACCATGTTCCCTCACGATTCAGAAGCGTTCCTGTGAGGCCCAAGAGTCAGTCACAGTTACTCCGATTACTCCATGGCAGGCTACAAGTCTAACAAGTGCTTAAGAACAGCTAAATACAGTTCTTTATACAGGTTTACATTAACCTTTTTTTTCTTCCAAAAGCATCTCAAGTTCCCTTGGGTTTAGGACCAGTTTTGAAGACAGCATGCATACTCCTAATGCAGTTCATTTCCTCCATCCGCATCAGCCCACTGAACAATTGCTACAGAGGATATGAACAAGAACTGAGCCCCTCTCCCCATCAACAATATTTAGAAACGTGGCTTGTTTAAGAGCATAACGTTCTTTTGACTGACAGAAACTAGTCTTGCTTTACTCCTGTTAGTCTAATCTTGCTATTTACCTCTCTCATGCACACAGACCTCCTTTGTTCATCTCCAAACAATTAATTTCCCTTTCCCCTGCCTAATGGGGGAAGAGTTGCATACAACCTAGCAGATGGATATCCAGTCTTGATCTGAAGACATGAACAGATCAAGAATCTTTTGCTTCTTATAGTTTTCTTTTGACAGTTGATTACTTCTGTTGAAGCATGTGCCTCATTTCTCACTTGAGTGAGTCCATTTGGGCTTTCAGCTATGGGTTATCACAGCTCTGAGATAGCATGCTGTTTTCTTTGTATGAATGTACCATCATAGAATCATAGAATGGTTTGGATTGGAAGGGACCTTTGAAGGTCATCTAGTCCAACCCCCCTGCCATGGGCAGGGACATCTCCAACTAGATCAGGTTGCTCAGAGCCCTGTCCAACCTGACCTTGAATGTTTCCAGGGATGGGGCATCTACCACCTCTCTGGGCAACCTATTCCAGTGTCTCACCACCCTCAGCGTCAAAAATTTCTTCCTTGTAGCTAGTCTGAATCTACCTTCTTTTAGTTTAAMACCATTACCCCTTGTCCTATCACAACAGGCCCTGCTAAAAAGTTTGTCCCCGTCTTTCTTATAAGCCCCCTTTAAGTACTGAAAGGCTGCAATAACGTACCCCCAGAGCCTTCTCTTCTCTAGGCTGAACAACCCCAACTCTCTCAGCCTTTCTTCATCGGAGAGGCGTTCCATCCCCCTGATCATTTTCGTGGCCCTCCTCTGGACCTGCTCCAACAGGTCCATGTCYTTCTTGTGCTGAGGGCTCCAGAGCAGGGTGCAGTACTCCAGGTGGGGTCTCACCAGAGCAGAGTAGAGGGGCAGAATCACCTCCCTCGACCTGCTGGCCATGCTTCTTTKGATGCAGCCCAGGATACGGTTGGCCTTCTGGGCTGCAAGCGCACGTTGCTGGCTCATGTCCAGCTTTTCATCCACCAGTACCCCCAAGTCCTTCTTGGCAGGGCTGCTCTCAATCCCTTCATCCCYCAGTCTGTATTGATACCCAGGGGTTGCCCCAACCCAGGTGCAGGACCTTGCACTTGGCTTTGTTGAACCTCATGAGCTTCACACAAGCCCACTTCTTGAGCTTGTCCAGGTCCCTCTGGATGGCATCCCATCCCTTAGGCGTGTCAACTGCACCATTCAGCTTGGTGTTGTCTGCAAACTTGCTGAGATTGCACTTGATCCCACCGTCTATGTCATTGATGAAGATATTAAACAGTACTGGTCCCATACACCATCATAGATTTCTTCTCAATTAAAGATCATTCCATATTGTTCAAGTCTGGCACTACAGAGGAAATTCTCTGTTCCTACAGCCCTTTCCCTCCATAATTTTCTAGTTTTTTTCAGCATCCTTTAAAAATACAGATTGCGGTTCTATCAGTATCTATAGCCGTTGCCTCTGTGAGTCATGGAGCAACAGTCAGAATAGCTGTTTGAGTCCCCGGCACTGTAGCAAAAGTTCAATTACTCATTCACTGTATGCTGTTGTGGTGGGTTGACCTTGGCCAGCTGCCAGACACCCACCCAGCCCCTCTCTCACTTCCCCTCCTCAACATGACGGGGGAGAAAATAAAATTAAAAGCTCATGGGTCAAGAGAAAGACAGGGAGATCACTTAGCAATTACCACCACAAGCAAAACAGACTCAACTTAGGAAAAATTAATTAAATCTATTGCCAATTAAAAATAGAGTAAGTGCAGGGGTTGTGGGGAATGAGGGTTGTGGTCAGTCCATAACAGCTCCTCTCTGCCGCTCCTTCCTCTGCACTTTTCCCCTGCTCCAGTGTGGGCTCCTCTCCACGGGCTGCAGTTACTATCAGGAGCCTGCTCCAACATGGATCCTCCATGCACTTCAGCTTCCTTCAAAGCATATCCACTTGCTCTGGCGTGGGATCCTCCATGGGCTGCAGCGTGGATATCTGCTCTAGCTGCGGTTTCTCCATGGGCTGCAGGGGATCCTCCCCGTCTCCCCTCGGGGCTCGCAGGGCTGTTTCTCACACTTTTTCCCTCACAGCCGGGCAGCGTTTTGCCCTTTCTTACCCAGGCTTTCCCCGAGGTGCCGCCATCGTGGCTGTGGGGCTCAGCCATGCCCTGCGGTGGGTCGGTTGGAGCTGGCTGGAACCGGCTGTGCCTGGCATGGGGCAGCCCCGGCCTCTCCTCACAGAGGCCGCCCTGCAGCCTCCTGCCAGCGCCTGGGCGCCTGCACCCCATACCCCTGTATTACTCTTCAGAGTTACTGCTTTCTAGATGTCTCACCATCCCCTTCCGCCCTTCCAAAGGTATGTCCAACATTTCTTGTTTCCAAGAGTATACAGCTTCACACCTGACAACGTAAAGTGAATTTTCATATGTGCACGTTACCAAAAGATCCAAATTTGTGTGCAACTATCCTGTCCTTAGTATGTTTTAATTTTATTGTCACTTTGTTTTACCCCAAAGTAGTTACAGCAGAAGTTTATAATACGAAAATAAATAAGAAGTGAGGAAGACAATTCCAGCAATGCCATTTACATACCCTTAGAATACTGAAATAGCAAAAAATATTTGCATTACAAATAGTGCTTGGAAATTTTTTCCACCCCACCAAGAAAGGAAACTTTCCTGTTGGACTTTAAAAAAAGAAATAAAAAACCCCAAATGACCCCCCCCACACCCTGTTGAAACCAGAGGAGGGAACTGCTTCTCCTGCACCTCCCAAAGTAACCGTTACTCCTGCACGTCCACACAGAGTCCACCTCCTTGTTTTTGTCCAAGCTTGGTGTAGAATAAAGCCTGAAGTCATTAAGTCATTTTCCTTTTAACCTATTAAGCCCTATTTAGATTTATGGAAAGAAAAGTAGCTTTTGACTTTTACCCAAACCATGTTGTTTCTAGAACACTAACTACCACCCCCATATCCTATATGTTAATAGATAACAAATCATGGTTATCTATGGAAATAACATCTTCCTTCATGTGTTCATGATGTGGAGGAGCATTTTCTTTTGAGGCTCTGACACCAGCTAACACTTGCTAACACTTAGGTAGGAAGCATTTCTAGGACTCCAGCGTGTGGGTAAAGCCATTTATAAATTATTAGCACATTAACCTTCTCTGTCTGGACACAAACCAGCACATGCAATTCACCACTGTATTACATTCACCGTTTCATGGACCTAGAAATTTCTCTCCTCCTCTTTAATACAGATGTCACGCAGCTCACTGTCGTGGTCTAAGTAATCATAAGCTAGAAGCCACAATAAAACATGTTTTATGACTTCTGGGGCAGGATCATGGTACTCACTTCTCACTATGGAAGTTATCACGAAATTGCATTCTTTGTATTGGGAGCTTGCAATTGCATAAAGTCTCCATATTTCCCCTTGCATCAAGGGATTTGTAGAATACATGAAGATTCTATTATGCAATGCAATAAGTACAAAATACGTCAGAAAAAAAGAAAGAAATAAGTTCAACATATCCACAGCCCTCCTCCTCACACACACAAACCACACATATACATGACCCTCTTCAAGAAGCAGTAGAGTCCAAACAGTAACTTAAGGTGGTGCAGAGAGAGCTGACTGAATTAAAACCATTATATATTCTGATCAAGCAGAAAGACAGGAGAGCTCTTTAAAGCTACAGCATCTCTTTCTTAAAATGTCCTTTTAGAAATGCCTCTGCCAATTATTCAGAATCTAAGATTTAAGCTTTGGATTTTAATTCACCATATAAAGAATAATAGTGAAAAGATGACATATTACTGTACCGGTAAACTTTTTGTTCAAATGCTTTTATACAGACTGAAAAAAACCCTACTCTATGTGTCAGTAACTTCATTTGTTTAGAAGTAAACCCCAAAAATACACGCTTTCCATTTGCTAATCACTCACACAGCTGTAAACTGATACTACTAGCTGGAGGAATCATTAAGGAAAAGCATATTAGTCAAACCAAATCAAAGGAAACAGTATGCCTGGAGGAAATTACATGAGAACAGAATCAAAACAAAGTTATAAGTACAAGAGAAAAAGCAGTCTTGTGGTATTTGTTTTGCCAAGTTCTAAATAGCAGGTGGTCTAGAGCAAAGCTTAACAAAGGATTTCAGAGGATACTGGAAGTTTAGGAAGTCTGATGTCCCAAGAATAAAGCGATAATGAAGCCAGTTCTCTTACTGAAATCCCTGAAAGAGAATAGGAAACCAGACATCTGTTTGGTGTTAGCATCCTTCAGACACATGACCACCTCAGGATAAACCATCGGTGACATGTTTAGATGCTGATGCAGACTTCTCAGCTATGTAACGACTTACCATGAGGTACTCAAACGATACCTAGAGTTTTGCCACAGTCACATCATTTAAACACTCACGTCTGTTTTGGCTCTCCTGTTGCCATATTTTTTCCTAAGAGAAGTAGTTCATATGTTACATAGCCCATAAATGGGTAAGGGGGAGGAGAAGCTATCTACCTTTGGACAGAATTAGCTATGACTCACCTTAAAAAAAAAAAAAAAGACTAACTCCCATTCTTCATAGTAGTCTAAGATGCTGTTGCTACAACCGAAAGGCTACCAACCCTGCTCACAGTGGCATTGGCAGGCTAGACTATGTTAACTCTGACAGTTAACAACAGGCAGCCAGGGCTCAGACCCACCACTCTACCCAGCCACGTTGCTGTCAGTGCTCAGTGTTTAAGCAGCCTTCATCTTCCATCAGTTCTGCTTGGTGAATGCCAACCTCCAGCAAACGTGCTGGAGAGAGATCGGGAGTATTCACAGCCTCTGCAGGAGTCTCCTGTGTTGGCCAGAGTCCTCAACCGATCTCCAAAATTGGCAATTTAGGCACCAAAACGTAGCTTGAAATAACTGGAGTAAAGCCAGCTTCATTAAGTAAATGTAATATAAACATGGCATCAAGACTTCAAATTTTGGACTAGGGCTAGAAGAAATTATCCCACATCATGGGAAAAAAAGGAAAAAGAAGCTCAACTTCAGTCTTTCAGTTATCTTGAGTTACAAAATTTCTTGAATCGTAAAGAATAATAATAGAACAGGATTTACTTTGGGCAGAGTTCATCCGATTCACAAAAAAACAACCCTGCATATCTTCAGCCACAGAAAACAAATAAGGGAGTAGTCTGAAGGGTGGGAGGGGTGTCTGCAGGGTGGGAATAATAAACCCATCTAAGCCCAGATGTGGAGAGCAAGTTTGTATTTTAATAGGCATGGTGTGACTGCATAAAGGATGGTAACCTAAGAGAGAAAGCACATTTTCTGGCTGACCAGCTAAAGGGGTCTAAAACACAAGAGGAACTTAAAATTGCTTCTCAGCCACCCCATCACTTACGTGGTAGCTGTCAGCAGCGCTTCTGTTGTGTTTTGGAAACTGCTAGACTTAAACACAGCAAGTTTTAGTCATTCAGACCCCGGAGCTGCTGCAACTCTCTGAGACCTGGTGGTAACACACATAGCTCTTGAGAGTGGCTTAACATGCTGCGAAATATGTGGCAAAATTTTCAACGCTCTTACTGGCTAATTAGGACATAGACCTTGCAGATCAAGGACATAAACCTTCCTTAATCAAGGATGAAAACCTAGGAATCCTACACTATGTATACAAGTGCTATCCCTACATCAGTGGCAAACGAGAGAAGTTTTTCTAGCATCTTGAAGAACTGATTTTAACAAAGTTGTTAAGTTTTTAGTCCTTACAACTATAAGGAAGACTGTTCCTCGATACGAGCAGATGCAGTGCTGGTTTCCTGGCACTACAAAGAAGTTGTTCTAGTGTATCTGTGCAGGTAGTGTTTCAAGCGTCAGGAGAAAAAGATATGGCTATTTATTTTCACTCCTTAGACAGTACTAGAAATGCAGTATCTTGGTCTTGACTCTTGGGAATGACAGAGATACAGCAGAAGAAGCAGGCTTTTAGATACTCAGAAGGTTCAAAGAATAGGGGGATGCAGGGAATAAAAGCTCACTGGCAGAGTAACACAGCTTAACTTCTATGTTGTAGGCAGTGCCTTTTCCGTAAGGAGATTTATTAATAACCTCATGAAAAGCCTTGCAATGAACCACAATTTGTGCACACAGATACCTGCTAGCTTTCTCTCCCCTCCTTTTATACAAGCCCTCTCCTAACTCCTGACAAATTTTTTATTCATGGAGAAATGGGCGAGGTTTTTGGAGCAAGGGAAGAGCGGGGGCAGTGGGGGGAAAGAAAATGGCTAAATCCAGTATTTGGTTTGGCTTCTCTTTTGGAAGAGCAGCTATTACAAAATTAAAATTCCATCTCTACAGCTGAGTATCTGACACACACAAAATGGACCTTCCCCCCACCTCCAGCGAAACCAAAAAAATTTCCCCAAAACCCAAAGGCATTTTCTGCCCTTCCAGCCCAGGCTCAGAGCCATGCACAATGGAGTAATCCTCCACTCCATTTGCTCTCCTGAGCAGAGCTATACATTTGAAGCTGATAAGGCCAGCATCCAGATGGCAGGTCGGTTAGATATACAACACACACATTAAGTGTCTTGCTGGGAAGTCATCAGATACTCTCTTCACCTTTTTTATTGAAAGATCTCAAACTAAGAGCAAAAGCAGTCAAATTAAAAAAAAAAAAAAATTAAAAATTATCCACAGATACTCAAGTAAGACAAAGCATTAAAGTTTTAAGGTATCCTGCCTGCAGGACCTCTATTGCAACAAAGCAAGGTGTCACCCTGAAGTGTACTTTAGAGTGGTTCCTCGAAACAGAAAAACCTGACAAGTAGTAGGTTGTTTCAGAAAAAAAATCAAACAAAAAACCCCCCAAAACTTAGGCTGAAGTGACAGAGTTTAAATGGCCAAGCTGCTCAAGTTCAAACAGTTTTTCTTGGATTTACTACTTATTACATATCCAGAGGTCTAGAGCCTAATACAAAAAAGCACAATTTTATTTAGATGTAGTATAAAAATAAAAACAATCCTTCACACTCATCTGTTACAGGAAGTAGGTTTTAATCAGCTTCAGTAACTCTGCTTTCATAATGGAAATCACATGAGAAACAGAATGCAGAACTGCATTTTCATCCAGCCAGGAGTTATTTAAACAGGGAAAGAGAAGCTTTGCCAGAAAGTGACTAAGAGCAGGATTTCTACCTGTATTAAAAGCTGGTATTGGATGATTTGAGGAGCTCTCAGTCTCACAGGGGAAAAAAGTTCTTGTGTTAAATGCCTCAACTACAGAGCAGACTAGCAAAGAGGTTTTCATTTATAATGCCAACCTAAGAATGAGTTAATCCTCCACTTTGTGTGTACTGTTTAGTGCAGTCGGGAAGGCTAGCACACCAGCTGATGGTGCCTTTATTCTTAAGTTTCAAGTTAAGCAAAAAAAAAAAAAATCCTGAAAGTAAAAGTAGTAAAAGACTGAAGTTTTCAGAGCCARTTATCTAAAGTTATCAGCAGTAGCCCTAAGAGTTTAAGATCATGTTAATGATTCATTTCAGAGCAGAGCCCCAAGGACAGTTGGCCCTGGAAACACAAAACTGGAAGTGCTTGTAGAGGAGAAGGTAGGGAATAAAAATCAAGTGGCACGGGACAAGAAAAGAAGAGATTATTTAGGTCAGCCTTTCTGAAGAAACTGAACAGTGAAGCACAACAATTCCAGATAAACTGAACAGCCTCCTAAGTGCTTTCAGCAGTCCCAACACTGAAAGATTACTGCATGAGATGGTGTGGGAAATTCTGCGAAAAAATAAATTTACAATTAATTTTTATATAATTAATAATCAAAATGTAAAATTCAATTCCCTTCACAGATTTTTTTTTGCCTCCTCTTTTTCTACTCACACAGAAGAGAGGAACGGTTTGAATTCACAGCTTGCAAAGGTTCAATGTAGCATAGAGTTTATTCCAACAGAGAGACAATCCAGAAAGCATATGCTATTAACCAAATAAATTTTATAGCTCGCACTTTTACAAGACTCAAAATTCCGCTACTCTTCTTGTCTCCATGGCAATTCCAAGGGAGCTTCTGAAAATGGGGGATGGGGTTTTAAACTAGTCAGGCTTTCACAAAAAAGCGTATTTTCCAGCCCTCCCAGTCCTGCTCAACATTGGTTTCCACAGCAACTCAGCAGCAGTTCAAAGACAGCTTGTAAATGCAGTGCAAGCCTATAGCTGCTTCAGCTGTTGCTTATTCTAAGATGCATCAGGATGCTGATGACTTGTGTCTAGTACCATCATGCTTCAAAAGACCATGAGAATAGGCTATGGGAGTAGAAACCCCTTGCCACTGCTGTCCCGCCCACCTCATATCACACACTACAGCAGTGATCTGAAGGAACAGATTTCCAGTTGCATTACGAGGTGTAACAATTCTGCAACACACTTGCCTGTGCAAATACCTAGAGAAAGTGTCGTAGAATGATTATTAAATTTACAAAACAAAGCTAGGTACCCAGCACAAACTGGCATGTTCCTCTGAAGTCAATAGTACTAGACTGATTTACATCAACTGTAAAATCAGCCCTGAAACACGAGAGAGTTGGGAAACTAGAAGAAACAAACAACCCCCCGAAAACCCACACAACCATTCTGGCCCACAATTTGAGATAAAGATCTCTGAAATCTCCCACAACGTTTAAATGACTTGTACTGGAATTGCCAAGCAATTTGAAAAGCATAAACACTTTTAAGAAGTCACGTCATTTATATACCTACAAGGATCATGTTTCCAGATACTAGGAAGAACATCAAGACGCTACAATTTTAAATCRTTGTAACTAAATACATTGTTACAGTGAAGGAATGTCTCTTCCTATAGTCTTATTCATTTAAGCTGGAACCAAATTTCCTGTGCATCCTCAGCCCCTTCTCAAGTTTATAGCAGTTTTTCCCCAGTAAGTCTTCTCAAACCTTTTTTGATTAATCTAAGCATTTCTACAAAGCGCTTTCACTGCAGAGGATGAGTATGTATGAGTATGTACTAAGTTCTGGCTTCTAAAGGTATAGGAGTAGCTAACTAACCAGAATTGTGCATTGCAAACAGATCCTAAGTAGCAGGTAGGATAGCTAATTTGACCAACTATGCCCAAATGTCTCATTTTCAGCAAAGTGTCGTAACCAAAGCCAAGTCAGCATTGTCACCTTATGTCCCCCACTGAAGGGGATATACATCTGAAAAAAAATAGTTGTTCTCTCTGAAGCAAATACTGACCTAGAATATACTTCTATGCTAATATGCAACGGATGTAAGAATAACTCCTTGTGGTCAATTTTTAAAAAGGGCTTCACACAGGCTTTTTCCCATTCAATTTTTGCTGACTTTGGGATGTACCATGACTTCATTCTAGCTAGCATGTCCATTAAAAAAAAAGTCAGAGTCTTTCCAAAACAGTAGGATGCTCTTTAAATACAAATACTCAGCAAGAGCCTTGTGCAATGCTTTGTGAATTCGGGATTTCTGAGGAGATGTTTCYAATAACTGGGGGTGGTGGTGGTGTTTTCACTTGAGCAAATTTCACTCGAACCATGAATTTTAGGACTGCATCCTATTAGTGATAAACAGCACTGAACTTAGCTTTTTAACTTTTTTCCTCCAGACTACAGACCAGATTCTTTGCTAATACGAGCTGGGAACATGATGACCACTTCTCTCCTGGCCAAAAGATTTTGGTGAACCCTTCCTAATAATCCAAATGCAATTGCCAAATTAGCTCATCCCATTTTCATGCACACATGATCTCATACACCGCCAAGTTTGCTCAATAGTCTCTTCCTGCCAGAAGCAGCTAACAGTCATGTTTGATGACTATTACTTTCAATCAACATCGTAGTTTACAGTATGAATGCATATCTTTAGCCTTAATTCTACAGGCCTTTAATAGATAATTTAGTTCTTTAATATCAAATTTTATAGAAGCACCTTCCGGTACATTTGAACAAGACTGAAGCAAGTCCTTCAATTCAGTTAAGGCTGATACGTATCAAGAGGAGGTAGAACAAAGAGAAGATGTTTTGCACGCTTAAAGGAGAAGGGTGATTAGAAGAAATCCTCCGGAAGGTAGAGCTAGGAACAATAGGTCACAGTATAATAGATGCCAAGTTTTCCTTAAAGGGGATGAAGAGGGTAAAAAAACCCCAAACAAACAAACAAACCCCACCACTACAGTCTTCATCACATTAAAAGCTACACAAGCAAAACAACATATGGGTATTCAGATTAGAAAACATTAGAAGAACAACACTGGAAAGTTACACAGGAAACAGGAATAAACATAATAGAGTAACCCTGTGCTTTGTTTATTTATTTTTAAATCAAGCATAAATGTTAACTTGGTGATCATAGCAGCTTTTCAACAGAAGAGATGTGTTAGGACCCACATCCTCAAGAATATTTGGGTAAGGTTCGCTAATGAAACACTCTGCTGCTTTGCGTCAGAAGAAGGGAAAGCTCAGTATGTGAGCTAACATTCACAATTCACGGATTTGCTGCTTCATGTAACAGGATTTAATGATCTTGTCTGCAGGTACTTAAACTAAGAAAGTACCAGCTGTTTCACTCTCACAAAAATGAAACAAAAAAAAGATGTCAGCAATTCTGTAATGCTGTAAAACTACAACAAAAAAACAATCCAGGAGACAGAATGATTTGTATGGAAGACAAATAATCTTGCCAGAATTAAATAGTCAATCTAGTCACAGTTCAGAGACAGAAATAGTACCAGGAACATGTAGAGCTGCAAATTTTTTTTTTTTTTTTTTTTTTTTTAAAGCCATTAGATTCCCCCCCCCCAGAATAAACCATATCTGATTAAGGATTCAGCCCCTTGGATCACTACCTTCTCGAGCACAACTTAGTGCTTAAAAGTCTAGTGGTTAAAATGGCTGTATCTGGAATACTCTACAGCACACATAAGATATAATATCATCAAAAAACACGTGTTACATTTCTAGAATACTTGTTAAAGTCAATAGATCAACACATTTCATGAAACCATGACTCCCAGATAGGCATACATGCTGCTTTAAACTACTGTTTTGCCATCTGCTTTGCCTACTGCCCGTATTCCCTTTATAACCAACTGCTCATGAGATATTGATGCTCTAGAAACTTGTGTAACACTATTATTGCTTAAACTGAAGTTTCCTTTAGAAATAAGACTAAATAATACCACTTTGAAGGTGTTTGTGCTCCTTCAACTCAGATCAACTAATTTCAGTCTAAAGATCTCTTTTTGAGAAAGATGACTGAAGAACAGGCCAAGGACTATGCTGGCAAACAGATTATACAGGCAGATGCACATCAGCATAAGCACTGTGATCACATGGAACCCAAACACAAAATAAGGTCTTCAGCGTTCAGCTCTAAATTCACAGAACAATATATTTTAGTAGGCACATTTACATATTTATTCCCACTRTTGTTGCAGGGTTGAGCTTCTTGCAATGAGCCTGGATGGTACAGAGCTAGCATCAGCAGAGCTATGAATGGTCAAGAAATCAAGAAAGGGAACCAGATGGCTTGTTGAATAATAGATTGCTACCAGCATTTCTCTTCTAGAAGAGGAACTCATCCCCAACTAAGTAAAAGTTCAATAGTTCTGCTGAAAGCGCCTTTGTAAAATAAGCCCATAAGCTTTTTATGGTTTATGTTTACAAGTGCCAGGTATTGTTTTACGACAGATAAGGAACAGGTTCCTTGCAAGAAAAAATTAGYTACTCTTTCACAGGAAAGAGCATCCGCTTCAGAGCTTACAGATATGCAACTCTTCATAGCCAAGTCTACACATATCTTCTACTTAAACAGCCTGATTTCTTAACTAAGCCCCTTGCCACATTTAGCCATAGGAGCTTCCTTGGATACTATCTATCCACCCAGCACACGTTTCCCACCCCAAGGCAGAGGCAGCTAAAGAACATGGACTGTCTACCCTTCAGTCACCACAACTGACAATCTAAAATAATCAGATTTCATACCACATTTTTACATACAAGATTTCAGCAGGGCTCCACAAAGTTGTAAGGGATTCAAATGCAGCATATAGGTGCAGGACTGCAGCCTTAACAGCAACATGATGCAGTAGATAATTTTTCTAGTTTTCAGATCTCACAGTGATCTTTCAGTTTTCAGTTTTTCACACACGATCTTTCAGTTTTCAGTCTCACTCCAAAACTGATGTTGTTTAAGTTACTAACATATCTATATCGGACACACTATTTTAAATAGTATGCCTGTAAACAGGGTTACTAGGACTCCAGTCAACTTCTTTATGTACATATTGGACACACAAGCTACACTGTTAGTTCAATTGATATTCTCTCTAGTTACTATTTGTCCCTCTTCTTCTCTTTGTATTCATGCAATGTGAGCCAATTCAGCTTCAAAAGAAGGCCAAATTCCTCCTCACCCCCTCCCAATATTTCRTTAACTGCTTGTAACATCTAATTTCTGCTGGAAGCCATAGGTACAGCATCACTTCAGTAATGAACAGCAGCTCTGTTCCTTGCCCATCCTGTCCTACCTCCAAGCTGCTCTTTTGCTTTGGGGGTGGGGGGAGCGTATAGTGATGTATACAATCAATTATTAAAGATGCCAATAAGATCCAAGTTCAACTTTGCGCCCCCAAAAAATTAGATGAAGTTAAAACCAGTTGTGTTCAGAGTTTATCAAATGCTAGGCTGATCCTAAATACTGACTTATTCCCAGCTTTCCAAAGTGAAGTGTAAAACAATCTTTTGAGTTTATTTACAGATTTAAATAGATTTCTATTCTTTTAGGTTCTATTATTTTACTAGAAGACAAAGTATCTATCTTAAAACTGTACAAGTTTTATGACATTTTCATAAGAAAATATAAGTTTCCTGTGACTTTTTTGTTGGACTGAAGACTAGCTTAAAAAGGTAAGAAAAAAAACTTCTGTGCAGCTTTGATGTTCCATAGAAGACATTAAGTTTGCTTTAACTCAAGAAAAATGCTCTGCACCTGAAAGTCTGTACATATAAGAACTGGCCATCCCCCTCCTCTTTCCCTGTTTACATAGCTTTCAAAAGCTTTGAATAAACTTTAAATAAGTTTAAATGCTTACAAAGAGACATCACTTCGTTCTTCTCTCACAAAAATCGGTGCATTCTCCCAACAGCTATTTAYGTTAGAAAGCCACTACACTCTTTGGCAACTGGGCAAAACCTTTGTAGCACTGTTTTCCCTCCCTTCTCCCCCCTAAAAAAGGGGGCTAAGCATCTGAACATAGCTGGAAAAAACAGAACTGTGTGTGGATTGTTACAGTCTTGAGGGCTCAGCTAGAGATACAACTGGAACATGAATGAAATAAGAAATAGATAGAGTATGCAGTGACAGGGGAAAAGTAGAGCTGAAAACAATTATTTAGCCTTTCTACATATGGTGATGATTCCCTGTTGATAAACAGCTTCCCCAGACGATGTTTATCCCCTAGAACATTATTTATTGAAAGGCTCTGAAGATGAGTGCTGTAAGTACATTAACTTCTGGAAGTACCCCTGAGCCATCCTTTCAACACTTGAACTGAACATGTAGAAAGAGAAGAATCACATTTACTTTTTATGCCTAATACATTTCAGAAGACTTCTGTATCGCTTGATTCAAACAGCACTAGTTGATGTCCAGGACATAGGTCTTATTTAGAAAAGGAAAAAAAAAAAAAAAAAAAAAAGCAATTGACTTACAAATGGAATTATGTGAAGGCCTCTTAGACTGTATGGCAAGTAGCAAAACCATACGCTAATACAGCCCAAAGGGTCGCTTCTTGATGTCTAAGCATACTTCCACTATGGATGCACCTGCTTACTTCTCTCTACGTCCTCTCCCAGGCACCAACTTTGATGTTACCAGTGAATCTGGAGTGTCTGAGTTTGTCTGCTTACTAGTCACTCCAATACAACAGCATCATCTTAAAAATCTTATGAGCCCTTAGTACTACCTGGCTGTCCCAATCCTCCCTCTCTTTTACATTTTCAGATGCTGTATTGCTCCATTCCAATATTGAAATATTGTTTTTCCTTTCAGGAGCCTCTCAAATGATTATGACATTCTTGTGTATCAGTGAATCACATTACACCAGGGGGGATCATTATGTTGGTGAACAGAAGGCAACAGCGGCATTCATTGCAAGATACAAAGAATACTCAAATACTGACTAAAAATAAGACATTTACCTTTCACATAAAAATATTTGCTGACATTTAAATGGAAAGCTACGAAGTCTTCTCGGAGGATAAAGACCTTTTCTGCACAAACTCTTCCAACATCTAAGCATTGCCATTAATGATCTTTTAATTGGACTTTATGTGGACATTAGAGGAGAAAGAAAGAAAAAAAAAAGAAAAAAGACACATCCCTTCCCCACCTACCAAGGAGAACCCTGTGATACATGTTTGTTCTTTAAAGAAAAGCGGGGGGGTGGACAGAGACATAAAAAAACACCCCAACAAACCAACAACACACAGCAAAGAACTCAACCCAGCAACTTTTATCATGTGTTTCTGTTTCTGAACAGTGCTAAGCAGATACCGGTGATGTCTTCCTTTGATATTCTACTACTTCAGTTTTAGAGATAATCCTCTCTATTTAATTATTCCTAGAGTTAGGACTTGCAAACATCTGAAACAAGCTGGAGTTGTTTATGTGCAATATAAGTCACTGATTAGTTATAATCTTCTAAGTCTCAAGCAATGAAATATATGCATTTATCTGTTAGAAGTTATGGAAATTTATATCCTTTTCCAAATCTTGACATATAATATCTTAATTGGCAAGACATCACATTAAAATTTGTTTAATTCAGCAGCAGCATTTAAAGAGTCTTCAGTCATGTCACATTTATTACAGAAAGCATATATTTCTGTTTAGAATTAACTTGCACAACTTAAGAGTTAACTTAATGCACACACCTTTCATATAGCATGGATCAGCTAAGTGCTTTATTCTCAGCAGGGCCTGACTTTTCCCCAATCTACATTTTAAAAATATTCAGGCTCTCAAGCAAGCTCAACACCTTAACACCAGTCAATTGGACCCAGCATAGCTCTGTAGCATGAAAACAGGGGCTCAGAACACCCCAGCCGACGCCACTGAGCAACRCCTCAAGCCAGAGCTGCAGGGGCTCCCAGCCAGCAGCCCTCCGCGGGCCTTGGCACACCAAAGCCCGTACTTCTCATCCCCAGCCACCGTGCCCTCTCAGATTTTTCTGTCTTTAGGCAGGGAAGCAGCCTCCTCAAATACAGAAGTATAGCCCTTTGTTATTAAATACATGGGACACTTGCTTGAAGCCCAGTTTCAGAAGTGCTCACCACCACCAGTTTGAACGGTGTCAAAGCTGCATCAAAACCCTGTCACACTCCCCGAAATCCCAGTCAGTCTGGCACAAGGCTACATAAAACAAGAGCCACAAACAACAAGCCAGGATTTTAAGAGAGAATTTCTCACCTTTCTGGTTGACTAGCTTAAAGACTGGAGGAGGGGTAGAAAATCAGTTTAGGTGGCCCAACGGTCAAAGGGCAAAGAACCAATATTTACTTTTTAAGACCACTTTATAGAAACAGAAAGGGTACTAAAGCACAAAAGCTAGCCATAATATGCACCTAAACACACCTACGCATTCTACAGATATCATTCCAGATCATGCGTTTTTACTCATTTTTGCCAATACAGCTACTAGAAGGCTTCAGTTATGAAGAGCCTCCCGGAGATAAGTACTGTCTATACATTCAAGTGGTAAACTGCTGCCTAACTCATCACATAATATGTATTCAAACTCTGGTTTTCTGCATATCGTTTCCTCATATGTTTACAAGTATGCCAAGCACAAACACTTCTCCAACTCTAACCCAGCTCTAGCCAACATACACAAGTCCTTAGCATACCACCCCCAAGAATTTCTCCCAATTCATACTGGGCACTTTCTGCAGGCTGAGATASAATACATAATCATTTTTGTTTCTTTATTATATTAATTTGAGCAAAAGTCACTTCTCAAGAATGCATGTTCCATCATTACCTCCAAGTACTATGCTAGCAGTTTGTGAACAGCAAATATAGCCCCTATTGTTAACATTATCTGGTACCAAAACAACTCTATTAATACATCACTTTCTATCCAGATGATAATATGTTTTGTTTCCCTTTGAGTCTGATCCAGTGGTTTAGACAGGCTTGAGAGCATGTTAAACCCTTAAGAAGTTAATCCAAACAAAAGCTATGTAAATATATCTATTGAAACTTCATACCTGTAGGGTCTGTTCTTTCCAGCTCAAGTCTGACCATTTCTTACTTTTTTAAACAGCCAGGGTCAAGTTGTAGCTATTTCAATGCAAGTTTGATCTTCCCACCTCTTACTGAAAACTGCTAAGTTTTGAACTTGTAAAAAGCAAGCATTCAAAAAGGCTTATTACCAGATTTTTCTATCATGTTTTTCCCTGCAAATAATCTTTGAGAGAAACTTAATGCCTGCTTTAATTCCTATTAACCTGGAGGGTTTACAGACTTACTAGTGGTTCAACAGCTACTGCTGTTGTATTACTTGCTGTTGTTCAGAAATGGCTATTTTCCCCTTCCTTCTTCTCCAAAAGGTCCTTCACCTCCCAGTGTATGTTAGAAACTGACAAGTGAACAGGACCAGATGTTCAGCTGCCAAGCTCACCTTCTGCCTGATTTAAGAAATTTTATATAAGCACTCGAGTGCTCAATGATATACTGTGAGCATAGAGGTGACTCGTTGGAGCCCTCCAGAAAAAAACAGTGGCTTTGGAAATACAGGTGAGCACAAGCACTGGCAATCATCCAAATGCTCCTCCAGTCTCATTTGCTGTCTCATTCTTTGAAATACATATCCATTTCCCTAAAAAAACAGTATTTAGATGAAGGAAACAAATCATTTGTCTGGATTACAAGACACCATAATATTTRCTTTAAGCTTCCTGTGGTGGAATTACAGCACAATCACAACGCTTTGAGGAAGACGCGACAGGCTTTTATGCAGAAATGTTTTGTTAAAACTGATCGTTCTTTGAAAAGTATGGGAATGGGGATGGGAAAAGACATGCCAGAAAGTAAAACCGTAACAAAGCTAGCTTTACAAAATTGGGGGGGGAGGAGGAAGGTGAGCTAACCGGAATAGAATTAATTACTGGTAAATGAATTGCCTTTCAGCTTCCACATAACATTTCCCTCAGTTTCCACTACAGTGCTCACCGCATTGTAAATTAGCCACTAAACTAGAAGGAAGGAACTTGTAAACCACCTATTTTCCCACATATATGCAATAGTGCCACAGAGTTATAGTGGTGGAGGAAAAAAACCCAACCAGCCAAAGAAGAAAAAACAGCAATAAGATAGCTGTTGTATACATCCACAGGGACACTATTTTAAGCAATTTTTTTTTTTTTTGTTTGATATCGTTGTATAACTTCAACGGAACCTTAATTTAGCCATTCCATATGGCCCTGGCAAATAGTCTGCAATGACAAATACAAATGTCTACCTTGCGCTTCAATTGTTTTGATACACAAGATATTTATATTGCGATGTGGACATTTCTGGCTGTGTGAATGTTTCTTAGTAATCTTCCTTTAYGTAAGTATTTACACTGGAGTCACCTCTAGCATTGCTAAGAGAAAGTACAACACTAAGCCTTACTTTGAGAAAAGTATTCCAAAAAGGGATTGCCAGCTGCAGGGAACCAATGATAAACAGGCTGTCTTCAGAACTGCTCCAACAGAAAGATGACATTTTGACTGCTGATGGACTTTAAGTAGATCATACCATATGTAAACTTTTAAATCCCAATTTCCGAACTAAATTACTAGTTGTTCCTGCCCCTCCAAAAGCACTGACAACCCAAACCTACACACCCCCCAACAAGGGAAGCTTGCTTACTGCTACTGCAGAAGATTCACATGCATGTCACTGTCCATCTTCAGGGAAGAAATATCACTATTATTTACTAATGCGGAATGATGAGAAAACTGGATTTTTTTTAATATCAGTTGTACAAGAAGATTCTCCCATACTTAAGAAGAGGACTTCTCTCTTGTGACCACCAGCACTTGAGAAGAAGCTGAAGCACTTGGGGTACCCTTTGAGGAAGGGTAAAAGCCTTCTCTAACATTTTTAGCTCATTTCTTTAAAAACAGGTCTGCACACACCCCCAATAACATTTGGGGTTAGTCAGTGGACACAGACAAGTTTGGTAGCTCTAGGTCACGAAAGATGATCCCACATGTTTTGTTAAATCAGTCAGCTAAAGAGAAAAAATTGAAGTCAAAGTTCAACTACTTGCAAGTTCTTACCTAATCATTTGTGATGTCATCAGCCAGTTTCTGCAGCAGAACCTGGCAGCTACCATGTTGCTGCCAAAACAGCCAGCAGTAGGAAATATAGGTATAATACAGGAAACAATCGCAAAAATATCTTTGTGTAATTCAGTTAAATAGCCAATGAGAAGACCTCATCCAGGCTCGATTAGATCTGCTAATCACAGTGGTAGTTTTAACTCTCATTATTAATGCCAGATGTCCTATGGTATTCACAATTACCAGAAATACATGTCCTATGACACAAACAAAGAATTGTTGCAATGTTAACGCTGAGAAAACAGGACCTCAGAGGCCAAGCGACAGCAAAAGCAAGTCCTCCACTTGCATACATCCAGCTTAAACAGAAGAAAACAAGAGGAATTGCGATTGTCTTGATGTGACATTTCCAGGTACATTTCCTGCCTCCTGTATGCAGTGAGGGAAGACAGTCACCCTCAGTTTTTCTTTTGCACATCCAATAGCAGGCTGTGGGGCCAGTAACCTGAACTAAGGATACCGCAGGGCCAGCCAGGGACCAGCGCTCTCTGCCTCCTCTCTGCTGGAGAGAGAGAGAGGAGAGGCACAAAGCCCTTACCACAGAACAGCATTGCTTCTGACTGAGGCCTCTCAGAAATAGCCCCTTCAAGTAACATGCCTAGGTTTAAGGGAAATAGCGCGACTTGCTCAAATGCAGCAAAGGCCATGATTTCTGAGAGACATGCCAATAACTCACAGCCAAAGTTTCTTCTGAGCCCTGAGGATCTAACCACAAGGGTGAAATTGTGAAGCTTATAACATAAGCTAGAGAGAGGAGCATGTCTCCCTTTCAGAGACAGGAAGGTCTTCCAACCAAGACCTCCATTTKTATCCATTTTAGAAGCATTCAGGTATCTTGTGCAGTGTCACCACAGTCATAAATGAAAAAAGTTAGGCAGAACATTAGAAACAAGCATTGCTTTTCTGTAGTTAATTTTCATTTGTTTGTTTATATTTAAGAAGCTTACTGTCATCTCACAGCCTACGTTATGGTGTCTAAGAGTCAGTGCAGGTTTGTAGACCACTAGCAGTCTATAGCAAGGAAATACTGCTTCTCAACTGAAACAGCAAGAGAAGGAACCTTCCTTTGATGTCTCTTCCCCTGACTTCCTCTCCAAAAAATAGGTAGTCTGGTTTATAGTATTATGTTGTACAGATATTACTAGAGACATATGCAGCCTTACAGATTTAAGAAATCCCATCTCACCTGAATATGGACTCTGATCTAGAAATCAGAGTAAGTCCCTACCAAGTTAATCCAGCAAACAAAGAGGGTTCAACAGAAGACTGGGGGTTGACAATATTCTCAATTTTGAGTACATCAGTTGTACATCACATATAATCAGGAAAGCATGGTTTAAAGACTTCCATTGTCAATTCCTACAGCCCATGCAGTCATGCTTTACAATTGCTTGTCAGGGGCGGGGACAAGACACAAAAGGCTTTTTTGGTCTAGAACCTCTGTTATCTGGCTGAAAGATTCCTGAGCACTAAGGAGGGTTTGTTTTAAAGCCAAAAATAAACAAACAAACAAACCCTCACCTTATTTGTTGCTCAATCAAACTACCCCAGTGAGCTCCATCAAATGTTTATGTTAGACTACTATTTATTGCCTCTGCATTGTCCTCACACAGACACATTGTACTGGATTTGCTTCCAGCATCACCAGCTTAAGTTTAATTTCTAATGTACACTAATGCAAGAAAAATCACACCTAGAAGCTTCACAAAAAGGCCAGTTCATCAGTACGTACTATCTCCTCTAGAGTAGCCATGATGATTCATAACAATCATTTCTGTACATTTCTGTCTTGCCAACAGAGCTCACAAGTCCTACTCTGTGGCACCTTTTAAAACTTTCCAGATAACTTCAGTTTCAGGAGCTCATGCTGACAGAGAATATGATTGAAAACCTCCAACTCCCTTCCTTTCCCCTAAATTAAAGGTGAAAGAGAAGCTTTAACTCAGAGAAACCACTATTTCTGCGGGTCATTAATATTCCTTAGTACGTTCTCACTGAAAAGCAATCCAAACCTCATCTACCTCAGCACTGTTCTTGGCTATACTGACATCCTTCGACCAACCTATACAGCTCTTAATTTCTGCAGCTAAACTACCAAGCAAGTTCTCTAGACCTACTCCACAATATAACGTTCACACGCTTCAGGTGTCAACTACTACTTCCTTTTCCTCATTTGTTTCTGCCCATTCCCCACTATCTCCATGGCACGTTGGACCCCAGTCCCACATAAGAGACCACTCAGCCCATACGTCTGACTTGGACGCCAGTGTTACTCAGTCTTATTGTTAATGTGAACATACTCCAGCCACAGGAGCAGCAGCAGACTTCTGATTGCCTGGATTTCTGCCTGGATTTCCTCCGGCTCACAATCAGCTTCTGCACACCCACCTACAGTCACTTTCTTCATGYGACGACTTCTTATCAGCACCTTGCTGGTAAACTTTCTCCCCACCTGGCGTTTCTTGGGAATTGGGACAGGAAAAGAAAAAAACAATGCATGTCTGACAACAATGTAGGCACCAGACTTTGATCCACTGTACTGCTTCCAAACCATCCTCTATCATTTCTTCACTGGTCAAAGCCAGCACTGCCAACAGACACAACTAACCAGAAAGCTGAGCAGCCTGAAGACACTGAAACCTGTCACCAAAAAAACCACAGCAGCCTCATCTGCTCAGATATACCTATGCAATTAACAACAAATGAAGAAAAAAAGATGAAAGAAAATAATTTTTATTATTATTTACTATATGAAAGTCTGCACTAGCTGCCCATCTAACAGCCCAAAATTTCCATAAGGTCTCATAGAAGCAAAGAGAGAAGAAAAGAAAAACCGCCACCAAACCAAAGACCTAAGAGACAYGCGTCACTTCAAGTCTCTCCTCGACAGGACTCATCCCTCCTCTGCATAAACGGAGTTTCCACACACACAAGTTTCTGTTAGGTGAGGAGGAATGAAAGGTAAACTACAAAACATACCCAGCATCAGCACCRTGGATGTCCCACATCCACAACGGATTGAGAACCCGTCCCAGGCTGGTCCCAGGTGGTCACTTCATTGCAAGACTGTGCTACATAATTATTTCCAAAACATTATTTCCACGTACAGCCTCTTTCCCTAAAATACCAGCAAGCCACAGGAAGCATACAACAGGAGCATAGTAAGACGTGATCTGAAAGTGACAGCCTTATCACGCGACTGGCACTGTTAACACTGTATATTAATTCACTGCTTCTTCGCAGGTATGTGGCCCCACAACCTAGTTTTTTCTTATTTCCATGTGCCTTCTGGGTGGGGCAGCTTTTGCCAACTTATTTTAACATCTCCTCTGCCCCCCCCCCCTCCTTTTGTTTTTAGTGAGTTGGACAACAGAACCACAAAAATATTGGAAACGTTAAGTCTGTCCTGGAGCTGCAGCATCCAGTGCTGGCAACAGAAAACATGCTCCCATCACTTGCTCATTCATCTCGTAAAGGCCATCAGAAAAGCAAACTACGCAGCCTGCATCCTAAAGTTTGCATCGCTGCAGAAAGCCACTGGCTTGCGCTGAAACAGGCCCGGCTTAAACAGGTTACATCTGTGTGAAAACAAGAGACACATGGAAATAATCAGCGCGCACTCCCCCGGCTGCAGCGAAGGACGCTTTCGCTTTTATTTCGCTGTTGGAGACGCGACTTGGCTCTTGTCGCTCCGGGGGCGAGGGAGGGGAAACGACACCCCGCCGCGGCTCCCCTCGCCCTGCCCGGAGGCTCCCCGGGCCGGGCAGCGCCGCCGCGGGGGCGGGCGCGGCTCTCGGCGGGCAACGCAGCGGGGCGCGGCAGGGCAGGGCCCGGGCGGCGTCCGGGGAAGGGGCCGGGCGCCCCCGGGCCGAGCCCTCCCCCCTCAACACGCGCACACGGTTCGGGGGGACCGTCCCCGCCGCGGCCGGGGAGCCCAGCGCCGTAGCGGGGCGGGGAGCCCAGCGGCCGGGGCGCTCCCGAAGCGGAGCGGTACACGACAGCCCCCGCGCCTGCTCCGCGGGGAAGAGACGCGGCTACTTACAGCTCAGGACCCCCAAGTAACCGAGGAGCAGCAGGCGGAGGCTGCGGCTCGCCATCTTCCCGGCAACGGCCGCTCCCCACCGGCGGCAGCGGTTAATAACCGCCGGGCAACGCCGGCGGGGCGTGAGGCGCGGCCGGGGGGGCGGCCCGGCCTGGCCTCGCCTCGGCCCGGGGGAAYGGGGCGGTGCCTGGCGGGCCGGGGGCGCCCGGGGAGGCTGCCGTGAAGCAGGTGCGGCAGCCGGGGCGCAACGCCCGCGCCCGCTGGCCTCTGCCTCCGCGCCGGCGGAGCCTCCGCGCGCCGCTCCCGCCAGCCATCCTCCTCCTCCTCTTCCTCCTCCTCCTCCTCCTCCTCGCCATGGGGCCAGCGCGGTGCCCCCGCGCGCCCCGGGGCTGTGTTGTATTGCATTCAGCAGCTCTTCCCTCTGAATTACTTATTTTTAAACTGTGAGGTCTTCGTGAGCTCAAGGACATTTGTTGCAACAGAATAAACTTTCATTACGAAAAGCTTAAACTTCTCAAAGAAGACCATGCTCCCTGCTGGTACGTTCCCCGAAGTCAAACCCACCCGGCGTGGAAGTAGGAAGAAGAGGGCGAAATCACGAAGGAAAAATTCAGATGTTCCGGACGAAAAGCGAGCAGTGTGACGATGAGGCGCTCTTTTAAGTTGCAGCCTTAAACAAAGTCAGAGTGACTCCTTGTGCCTGTACAGCCGGGCTGGGCAAAATCCCACCGCAGGGCACAGCCGTGAACCAGCAGAAGGTGCACTTCAGGTGACCTCCAAAGCCTTTTTTATTAGTAGTTTATGCCAGGCTGGGAGATGCTTGATTAAATATACAGGAGGTGTAATGGCCCTTTAAACTTATGAATCAAGGAAAATTACTCATTGTGACAGTTAATAGTGCATCTGAGTAGTTTCTAATGACATCTTAAAAATATATTACCACTGATGTGATACGGTTCTGTAACAAGAAAAGTATCACAAGCATTTCTTTGATAATCAGAACAGCAACGTTGGCTATATTTTGTTAGACTGTAGCAAAATGAGGAAAGATTATTTATAAATAAAATCTCTAGCAGCTATTTTAATGGAGACCAAAGAAGTAGGATGCCGTGATGCTCTTCATATCAAAATCTTCTTAGCTTGTTTTTCACATGCGAAAATGTATATAGAATACAAGTAATATTTCTGCAAAAAATGTGCGCATATATATATGTCCAGTATATATTACCAGTATAATGGTGACACGCATTTAATAAAATCAGAACTATTCCATAGGCAACAGAAAAGTTCTTTATTTTGTGTGGCCCAGCACATCGTAACTTTAAGCATATACAAAGTCTCATTGATTTCAGTAGGACTGCTTTACTGTTTAAAGCCACACAGTGATAGAAACACTGTTGATATAAAATTTAAATATATAGGAGGAGCATGGTGGAAAAGGTATAGGGGTGGGGAATGTTCAGAAATGGCAGTACGGAATTAAATTAAGGGATAGCTCACAGGATGACTACTCAAGCCGATGTAATGACAATGAATCGACGAGGGGAATGAAGAGATGAATCGTGAGGAGAAGGTATCCCATTAGATGATGGGACGAAGTTTAGACTGGTACAGTAGTCTTTCCACCGCAGTAAATGTTCAGTTCTAATTGCCCAAATACATATAGAGTTTAATTTGGATTTCATTAACATGACTCTTATACCACAGTAAATCCACTTAAATGCGTAGGGTTTATACACGCATGAGGCCACATTCCTTTTTTTTTTGTTCACTGTTTGCAAGTGAAGCAAATACCCAGTGTACAGGGTTGTCTCCCCAGCATTTCTCTGACTTTTTCTAGTACAGTTTCACAGTACTTTCACAGTTTCTTTACATTCCTTTTATTTCAGCAACAACTAGATCACGGTTTCTCTGCTTGCTTTATACAATTGCAGGAAACACAAGCAACTAAATGAGAGTATTCTGAATACATTTACAGAATTATTGGAAAACTGGTTGTAATGCATATAGTTCATTTAATGTATATACTTTTGCTGAACAATGGTATTCTTAAAAATACTGTAAATACTTTGTTAGAAGAGTACAAGACTGCTATCCATATTTTTAATCTTTTTAAGTTAAACATAGTAAAAATATTTTAATTAAACAGCACATGGAGCCCAACATGGAAGAATTTGTGCGAGATACTCAGTTTAACAGTTATTCTTGGAGAGCTTTCCATAGAGACTCCTTTTTAGAATAATAAAAATAGTCTATAATTAACGTCTGCACATAGAATGCCGTTCAAGAATAGCTATCGTATTTTGTAATAACTATTCTAGTCAAGTTCTTTGTGTAGAAAAGCCTTTAAGTATTGTGTGGAAGTGCAACATGATTTCAAGACTTGGCTGCTTCTTAATGATCTCAGTAATTCATAAACCAAAAGATTACCCTCATTTCATTAGGTGATATTTTAGATAAATCTACGTTCTTACATTGCAATGGAATTCTTTCTCCTTTTAATGAAACTTTCTATTGCAAATGCAGAGTGCTGATGATAATCTGCTCTAACAATACAAGTTTACCTCCTTTATTATGGTACCATCACTCTGTTAAAGAGCTCTGTGCGAAACCAGTTTTGAAAAATAATTCGCAAAAATTCTGTGAAACAGTATAAGCCAAAACTCTGACTCTTCGCTTTGGGAATGTTTCATTTTTCTTAGCTATAGGATGATAAAAATTAATACAGAGAAATTAATCTATATTAAGATAATTCTCCTTTTGGTGATTTCTCCACTCAAAATAGGTTTTATTTTGCAGGGGGAACAAAACCAAATCACCCTAGATTTATTCTTCTGCACCTTGCATGCTGATTTCTAGAATAACTTTGAGGTATAATAATAAAAAAATCAGTACAAAAAATTAGAACTGCTAAATGTGGTTACAAAGGTGTTGCAATGTAAATACTCGAACACATTACAGATAGGTAAGAGAGGAAGATGATTGTGATTCCTCTTCTCAAAAGCATGCGTAGGATAGGGGGAAAAGTGGTGCGCTACAAGAAGAGAACTGGCTGTTTAATTAACACTTAGAAGAGTAAGATGTTAATTCCTGTGTAGTCACTCATCTGTCATGGCTTACACATACCAAACTAGAAGACAGTCATGGGAGAGCTCATGAATGTTCATCCTCGCACCACCATTAAAAAAATAAGTTTAATGAAAGGCAATGCTTCCCTAGTATATCCCATTCAGGCATAAACCTGACATATCTCAAGTTTACTCATTGAATTTAAGTAGATCAACTAGTGTAACTCTAGTTTCATGTAAGCAAATGCATATTTTTTATTGTGTTGATGAGCAGGTACTATGGATGTGTGATGATCCGTGAGTAGCTCATCTCTTGTTTGTGGAGTGAAAGCATCGAAGATTACAGTTCTGCACCACTTTCCCTCTTTCTTCCTGTGCTTTCCTAAGTTCAGTGTTCTTTAAACTTTTTAGTGTCTCTTAGCTGATGTGTAATAGCAGGTAGCCCAGCAAGGTTGCTGGTAACTGTGTCTGGTTATGATGAGAGGAGCAGGGGGAAAGATTTAGGATCTGGAGCCACTGAGGGAGAAAGTAGAAGATGTAGGAAAAAAGCACTCCTGTGCATAAGTATACCGATGTCTTTATTTATATGGAGAGTTGGAGGGCTGATTGTTATTGGAATTTACATCATTTAGGTTTTGATCAAGAAGACATGTTTGAATATTTTTCCATATTTAAAGAAGAAGAAACAGATTTTTTCATATTTCTAAAAGAGGAATGTTGCATTTCAGGTGGTCAGAGATGCCCTTTGAGACTTGGTGCCATAGCCTGTGGGTTAAATCTCTGTACACGTCTTTTTTCCAAGCACACCAAATTGTTGTCACATATGTTTGTTCTAGTAAGTGCTGACGACGGGTGCACATAGCTGTAGAGCGACTGTTCTGGTGTGATTCTGGGCACAGCAATGGGACAAGTTGATGGAAATCTATTTTGTAAAACTGCTAAAACAGATTCCATTTAATTAACTACCTTAATCACCAAACCATGTATTTCATGCTCCATGTCACAAACCTTGTTTCTGAAACTCATTGATCGATGTGCTATGTATTTTTCATTGTGCCCAGACTACCAGCCTGCAGTACATTGAATCTATCAGCTTGAAAGCTTTGCTCTTTAGCGTGAATAATTATCAGTAGCCATGTGTAAGCGTGTGGAGAGGTTGATATCTACAATTTAAGGGATAATTTTTTTATTTTGCAATTTTAACTGTCACCACACCTAGCTTTTTATAATGGTCTGGGGTATTGCTTTAACGGCTATCCACTCCTTTAGTTACAGTAGGCCTTGTCTCCTTTCTACTTCTGTGGCATCTTGTTACTTTGTTTCGCTGCTTCATGTTAATTGCTTTAACTCCTGTCTGGAAAAAAAAATGGGATTTAGCTAGCAGATTAGCTGCTTGTTTTGTACTTTGAAACTGAAAACTGTGAGCAAGTATAGTTTTGAGAAAAGAAGCAAAAAAAATCCAGATATTCTTTTTTTCCATGAAGCTGTTGTTGATGGCTGTTTAAAGACAGAGTATGCCATAGATTAGTTATCTTGCTATAATGAAAAGGATTAGAGTGCTGTGACAGACCACTGTATCTCTATTAGACTGTTAAAATATTTCATATTTAATGTGCCAGCCAAACTTGAACCAGGAAAGCCAGCAAATGTAACGGTAGAACAAGACTTTTTGTTCTCAGTAGCTTTTTTCTGTGACTACCAACCCTCCATTTTCTGGAATGTCTCATATAATTTTATCTTTGACTTGCAAAGTGCAGTATTAATGCCATTTTTTCAACTGTATTTGCAAGATCACTGCCACTGAGCAGACAGCTCAGTAGCAATCAAAGGTACATTTCTAAAAAAGACCCACCAAATTGGATGGCATTGTAGGGCGTTTCCCGATTCAGCCTATGCAACAGCAGACAATGTGTTAGCCACAATGCTGATGGTGGTCGATTCAGAATTATTTCGCCACGGTGTGCACAGGAATGTGTATATGAAGCTGCACTCTAAGTCAGGTCACTGAAATAATGTGAATAAAACATAATCTTTCAGCAATACTGATCCTGCAATTTGTATCACTTCAGTGTTCTCATGTTCAGTGCCTTGTACAGCGCTGCCACAGTTGTCTGCCTAGAGGGTAAGCAGTGAGAAATGGATGAGAATGGCAAAGGGAAGGGCAGGAGTTTTTAAGCCAGTTTTGCTTTTGAGGYAATCTTGCTTCCATGAGAGCCATAAACTGTCATGGTTTGTCACTTACCCATTACGGGTGGGTCACATACTATAGCATAAGAGCACTTAATGGGGTTACTGATGTAGGGCAACCTCCCATTTTCTTCTGCACATTCTAAAATAACATCCACAGTTTTCCTAAAAGTCAAAGGGCTTTATGATACCCATTTTCTGATACCTTGTAATTATTCTTGGACAGTTTTTCACTTTCGTTACCTGTCTCTTCTCGGTACCACAAACATGCTCCATGTTGTGACACACTAAAAGCTGCTGGACTTCAGCCAAACCCTTCCCAGAGTACTTCTCAGTCGGAAGGCCTTTGTCTTTTGGCACTGAGGGATCGATAGCTGGGGGACTGCACCGAGCCTTTACGTCCCCCCCCAGGCTGCTGACAGGGCCRTGTTTGGCAGCTGAGAGAAACCCCGAGCTGGCCCTCAGCTCAGTCCATGGGGTTCGAGTGGACCCAGGGCTTTTCACCCTCTCACAGAAGCCTCAAGTAAATATAATGTAGTAAACAGAGAAATGATATTACAGTTGTAAGCCAGCTGTGTCAGCATGAATCAAAAATAAACTTGAAGACTGAACTTTTTAATTAACCCCAAATCTATGCCATTGTTGTTCCTCTTTTCTGCTTTTGTCCAGGGGCTGCAGAGATGCCAGCTGAACCCTGGCTGAAATTTCCAGCAGCTTTGGATGTCTTTTGATTTCCACTGGGGGGTAAAGCTTTGCACTGTTACTCCGTTGGACGGGGATTACCAAAAGGCAGATGGCTACAACCATGCTCCTCCCGTAGTCTTCAGTGTGTTACAAGTCCCAGACATTTTTTATCTGCATTGTGCTTCCAGAGTGACACCAAACAAGTGGAAGGAGGGACCAGATATTCTACCACCATTTTTCTGAAGATTAAGCTGAATAAAAAGTTGCAAATACTTGTACAAAAGAAGATTTAGAGATTAGAAAGTGGCAATTTAAAACAGAGAGACATGTAATAAAGAAGTGTGCAGTATCAAATAGGATTTTACTCTTGTTGTTCAAGACTTCCTCAGAGTGATAGAATAGGGTTTGTTTCTGTCTTTCATTCTCCACATTTTGAATTTATCTCCTCATAGAGTAAAAATGTTCTTTTTATACCCTACATTGTGAATTTGTTTGGGTTTTTTTTTACTGTTTAAAACAAAACAATTATGTGATGTGAGCATTGACTGCATATGATTCCTCAAGCCTTAGAATAAAAAGTTAATAGAAGAAATGGTGTAGTTGAGCTATAATGATATAAATAATAATAGCATTTTTGTGTTTTCTCAGGACCTTTCACCTCAAGGCTATAAACTGTTTTACACACGCAAGTATATAGCCTACAATAAGCCTGGTGCACTAAAAAATAACTTGTATTTAACTCGTTTTAAAAAATGAGGAAGCAGAATGATTGACTTGCTGAAATTCTTAATCTATCAAATAGCATAACGAAGGGCACAGATAGCTACCGTATCCGCACACCTGATTTTCTGGATGAGAGCCCAGGTGAGCAGGGAAGGCAGTGCCAGGTACCGAAGCAGGAGGAGCCAGCTGTCCTGCTGCTCTGCAGATGTGTTTCCACAGTGGAAAATTCTGTCTGTTGCTGGCCCTTGCCAGTATTAACACATTTTCTTTTTCTGATGCTGAGTTTAATTACATCCTTTAGCTCTTAATGACGCTAATTCAGTGTCACTGTTTGACATTGGCATTCTTGATGGCTTTTGTTGTATCTTTGCCAATTGGGGACTGGGCTGAAGACCACCATCAGCTAAATTGTAAGGCATTGAAACAAATTCTGAGTTATTTCATAATTTTTAACAAATTTTACTGCAAGCCATGGTTTTCCTACCTGGGCAGTAGCTCGTTTGTGCTTGGCTTCAATCTTTTGGGGAGGTCAGCGGTGGCGCAGGGGAGCTGGCGGTGAGAAGCTGCAGTTACAGGGGCCTGCCTGCGGCCCTGCCGCAGCAGGGAGCCGGGCACCAGCCACCGGGCTGTTAATGTTAATGCTGTAACCCCAGCACTACGTATCTGCGACCCTTACTACGAGACGGCTGAATATACACCTGAAGGCCACCCAAAAGCTGCTGTTTTCGGGGATGACCTGACTGCCCGGCCAAATGAGGCCTGTTGGGGCAAACGGAGGGCAGAGGGGCTACGCGTTACACCCACAGCGCAGCGGAGCTAATCTATGCACAATGGGGCCTCTGCGGAGAGAGCCAAAAGCGGAGGGCGAGGAGGGCCGGCTCCCCGCTGCGCTGCGGGCAGCCGCCGGCCGTTCCTCCTGCCC
>JAYKAV010002933.1:55023-134215 GCA_035582835.1 Phoebastria nigripes | reverse complement strand
GGGCGGCCGGGCCTGGCCGTGCGGGGCGGCTCGGACCGCCGGGCTGAGGAGGCCGCTGTGGGCGCGGGCCGGGGCGCGGCGCCCGTGGGGACGAGGCGCCCGTGGGGACGAGGTTCGCAGGGGCCTGTCTGAGGGAAGAGCCTTTGCAGCCAGAGAACGTCATTAAGATTTCGTTGCTTCAGAGTTTTCTGTTGTGACTTCACGCAGGCATTGCAGGGACCAGGAATGGACGGGCAGTAAGAGYTGCTGAAGTGCTCACCTTATGCATGTTGAGACAGACACATGGATTAGCAGTGCAGTGGCATATCTTCCCTTCTGTAGAAACAAACATCTTATAAAGAGGCTTTCAAAACTCCTTATTGCTTATTTTAGATAATTCCTTTTACCAGGGTTCATCTCCACACCGACTGTTTCTCGACTGACATCAGATGAAGTGATTCAGATGCGTAATGAGCTCTTTACCAAAGAGAAAGAGAGGCAGTTATCTCTGTATCCACGAATTGAGAAAATCGAAGTAAAATACACTGGGAAATCTCACCCTGGCAGTGTGTTTGTAATGAACAAAGCTTTGTCTACTCCATACAATTGTGCCATGCGTAAGTGAATGGACTCTTAAACTAACGTGCCACTGGTGAGGAAAATTGTGCTGCCAATTGAAGTACTTGTCATCCAAATTTGAAATGTTTATATTACTGACTTTTTAATGACCCAGGTAACAGACATGCATTCAGAATATTTGTAGTTGGTATGTTTAAAATACATTTGTACTAAAATACATCAGCAGAAACTGAGTTAATTTTTGGAGACTCTATTAACAGCTCATCCTTCCAAGTCATTTAAAAAAGTGAAACTTGCAGTTTGTTGTTACAAATGCAGGGGTCTAAACTGCTGACTCTGAGGAATATGGTTAATAACTGTGTAATACTTTTTTCATTTTCTTTAGACTTAAGTGAATGGCATTGCAGGAAATCCATTCTAGCTCTTGTGGATGGTGAAGTCTGGGATATGTATAGACCCTTGACCAAATCATGTGAAATTCAGTTCCTTACTTTCAAAGATGAAGATCCAGAGGAAGTAAACAAGGTAAGTCTSTATCTTATTCCATTGTAGGTGAGCCTGATTATGACCACTTGGTTCTGTATGCCCCTTTCAGTTCCATGTCTGTTTCCTTTCTTGAACTTTGTTGTCGTGAAAGTTCAGATATTTGTACTAGTTGGTTGGCATATCACGGTTATCGTTAGTTGGACCAGGGTGTGGGCTAAGTGATGTGCGGGCATCCTTTTCAACCTATATTGCATTATTCTATGATTTCAGATTTAAATATCTACAGGGAAACATCTGGCTTGCATTTTAAGTGCAGTTTTGATTCTTTTGATTGATTCTATATGGAGAATCATTTCCAAATACAAGTTTAAATACTAAAGAAAGTAATGCTTGGGTTGACAGCTACATTTGTGCCTAATTCAGTTAAATGTTGGTGTTCTTTTGGAATAAATAGCTGATGTTCATCTGGTATGGGTTGTTAGCTTCTAGGTAATAAATCTGTATGTTGAAATTCTCTTTATAGGCCTATTGGCGTTCCTGTGCCATGATCATGGCGTGTGTGTTAAAGCGGGCATTCAAAGATGAGTACTCAGTGAATCTGATTAAAGCTCCAGAAGTGCCAGGTCATTTAAGTGTTTTATACTGATTGTCTTGTCTTTTGCTGCTAATTAAGTGACTGTCTAATAATGTTACCAAAAAAATCAGAGGCTCCTTTTCCAATGATTGAAGGTACTTAGCATTGATTCGTGTATTACATGCTGTTGTTGTAGCCTTTAATTTATAGCAATCACACTGAAAATGATTTTCTTATCAAAGTACAGAGAACTGGTCTGTGGCAACTGGGTTTCAGACCACTTAGGATTTCATAGGTTAAGTTAGTAACTTGAGGACATAACCTTTTTATTGTGAAGTTACATGAGTAAGGTATTTGAAGATGTGATGTGTTTCTGCGAAATTTGCCCTAATAACTACATAACCTTGTAAGCACTTGCGTTACTAAAAATTATGATGTATACATCAAGTTGGAAGATTATTGAAATACAAACAGGGTTAGTAACAACTTTTGCTTGTCTGTGACCTGATACAGGTTTAATCTGCCATTTGACTGTATAATTACAGCTGAAAATGTATATTTTATGATGGATTTCTTGAGATCATTTTGTTTTTCTTCTAATTCATTTTGATATATTTATAAGTGTGTATTATGGCAATGAAATACGTACTTTGTTACAAACATGAATATTTTTCTCTTTGGAATTGGAATTGCAGTGATCTCTGGAGCTTTCTGTTATGATGTAATTTTGGACAATAGACTGAATGACTGGAAACCAACAAACGTAAGCACAATAACTTCTTCCTCAAAAAGTTATAAAGCTTGCATCCTTGTCCAGTGGTTCTTTTCTAATGGGGGAGAGGGGGCAGCAAGTTTTTTTTTCCTTTTCATGTCTACACTAGCATTTTATTTTAGGTCAGGAGTACTCTTTGGAAACTAATCTCCGCATTTACTACCTACTGGCTTTCATGGCAGAGTGGTCTCAGAGCACACAAACTGGGTTCTTTTCAGATGAAATTAAACCTAGAGCTGTCCTCCACATACTTACAGGTTTTAAATGTATGGGGCTAGAGTTGCTCCAGTCTGAAATACAATTCCCAAAATAGTTGGCGTGGCTGTTGGGACCTCAGAGCCATCTTTGTTACTATACAGATCTGCTCCTACTCAGCCACTCTTGCCTGGTAATGTAGATACAACCATAGCCCTATAGCCTTTGTGTGAATAGAGCCCTCTGAAAATAAAAATGTGTGTAATATATGTATTTTCACCTAGTGGTTTACAGCATAATCAGTTTATTGTTGTAAAAGAACCGTGAGCACATTCAGCTGAAGCTTTCCTTAATAGCTTGCTTGTATTTCATGCTCTTCGGTAAATCTAATAATCTAAAACCTTTAAGTCTCATAACTGTTTGGTAGCTGGTGTGATCACGAGTGTTTTACTCGTCTGGTGCCTGTTCTTGTTCTCATGCCCAAATATTAGCACAGGTGTGTATGGCTAACAAAGCAATGTTGGTACAATGCAGAATTTTTCTTCAATATGATTTTGTAGTTGAAGTAACTTAGTTTGAAATGTTTTCTAAGTGACATTATAGATGTAATTTCTCCTAATAACAATTTCTTATTTATCGACAAATCTGAGTATGCAGAGCTTTGGATTTTGGACCACGGTGATCAATGTCTATTTATTAATTATTCAGTACTTTTTGATTCCATCAGAATAGAGGTCATTTATAAGTGGAATCATGACTCTGGAAAACAGGATACACAGATGAATATTTACAGTAGCAAGACTGTATGTGTATATATCATGTTGGGAAAACCTAAGAAGTTTAACTCCAATTAATATGTATAGTTTCTGATGGAAAAATGCCTATTGATTTCACTGGGCATTGAATCAGTCCATTCAAACAGCGATGATCTGTAGCAATCTGTTGCAGATAAATAGTAAGAGTTACAATCCTACAGCAATATTCTTATATTTAGGATTTATAGTAAATGATCCTTATTGTTTTGACTAATATTTAGTGTTGCCTATGCTTTGCATATTCAGTACAGCTGTGAAACAGTGGTGACGGTTTTATATGTATCAACTGTTTTTTAGGACAGCTTCCGTTCTCTTACAAGGGATGCCAGAAAGCTAATTCATAAAGACCTGCCATTTGAAACACTGCATGTTGAAGCAAAAGTAGCACGTGAAATGTTTCAACATAACAGGTAAGTGTCTGAATTTGCCCTTCTTTTAGAAAGGCAATTAGAAATTAATTTAAATCTCTGCTTGTTTTTGTAAATCTAAAATAAGATGTGACAGGTGAAGTAAGAAGGTACTTCTCCCACTACTCTGAATGAACATGCCTCCATTCTCTTTGTCACACTACCTTACTTCATTTTTAATGTTCTCTCCGGAGGCCAACACCAGGCACCTTTGCTGGATGTAGTTTTGTGACAAATGGACAAATGTAGACTTCTTAGTTTAATAGTGAGCTTCAAGATTTCACTGCTTTTAAATTGAAGCTCTGGTGGTTAGACTTGGCATGCTAGTTACTCTCAGCCTTGGCTGAAAGGCTTTCATATTCAAAGAAGTGTAGATTTTTCATATCTTGGTATCTTCAAATGAAGATTTGACGAAATGCAGTTTTTGAGCTCTGCAGGCGGAAAATGTGTAAAATACTCTGGCCTGTGCTATAAAAGAAGGCTTGTTCAAAACACTTCAGTCTTCTCCGGTGAAAAAACACTTAAGCAATGTTTTGGGAAAAAAAATTCTCTGGTCCACAGCTTTTTGGCAGTTGGAGAGAGGTGGGGGGAAATGATAAATAATTTATGATTTTGTGAACCAAAATAAAATTATGCTAAAGCTAAAGTTGCAAAAATAACTAGTTTTTTAGCTTAATAATGGAGATGATATTAATGTGACATACGGACTAGCATCTCTTCACTATGTTGGCTGGCAAGCATTCACAGCAGGTGGGAGCTGACTTTTGATAATAGCTTTAGACATTGTATGTGTATTTGTGTGTGTGTAGAAAGAGCAGAGAACACTTTGCTGTCTTGCAGATGACCAGCTGTTGGGGACCACACATTGCATAAAATCAGTTTAGGTGATCTGATAGTGTCTTCTAGTCTTACATGTGACTTGAAAAACTCCTATTTTCATTTGAAGTAGTAGGTTCATTTTATCTTTCTGAATAAAACTCTGCTGAGAGAGCATGGCCCTCCTATAACATATACATAGAATAGACTAGAATAGACTATTTCAGTTGGAAGGGACCTACAATGATCACCTAGTCCAACCGCCTGACCAATTCAGGGCTGACCAAAAGTTAAAGCATGTTATTAAGGGCATTGTCCAAATGCCTCTTAAACACTGACAGGCTTGGGGCATCGACCACCTCTCCAGGAAGCCTGTTCCAGTGTTTGACCACCCTCTTGGTGAAGAAATGCTTCCTAATGTCCAGTCTGAACCTCCCCTGGTGCAGCTTTGAACCATTCCCATGTGTCCTGTCGCTGGATCCCAGGGAGAAGAGATCAGCACCTYCCTCTCTGCTTCCCCTCCTCAGGAAGCTGTAGAGAGCAATGAGGTTGCCCCTCAGCCTTCTTTTCTCCAAACTAGACAAACCCAAAGTCCTTAGCCGCTCCTCATAGGACATTTTTTCCAGCCTTCCTCTGGACGCATCCTTAAATTGTGGGGCCCAGAACTGCACACAGTACTCCAGGTGAGGCCGCACCAACGCTGAATACAGCGGGATAATCACCTCTTTTGACTGTGGTTATACGTGTTTGATGCACCCCAGGATGTGGTTTGCCCTCTTGGCTGCCAGGGCACACTGCTGACTGCTATTGAGCCTGCTGTCAACCAGCACCCCCAGATCCCTTTCTGCAGGGCTGCTCTCCAGCCACTCCTCTCCCAGTTTATACTCATGCCTGGCATTACTCCATCCCAGGTGCAGAGTCCGGCATTTCAACTTGTTAAATTTCATCCCATTAATCATAGCCCAGTGCTCCAATCTATCTAGATCTGCAAGGCCTCTTGTCCCTCAAGAGAGTCAACAGCACCTCCTAGTTTGGTATCACCAGCAAACTTGCTAGTGGTGCATTCAACTCCTTCATCCAGATCGTTGATAAAAATACTGGCCCTAGAATTGAGCCCTGAGGAACACTGCTGGTGACCGGTCACCAGCCAGATGTAGCCCCATTCACTACAACCCTTTGAGCTCTGCCATTCAGCCAGTTCTTCATGCAGTGCACTGTGAACCCGCTCATCCCAGAGTTGGACAACTTGTCCAGAAGGATGCTGTGAGGGACAGTATCAAAAGCCTTACTAAAATCCAGAAAAACTACATCCRCTGCCTTCCCTTCATCCACTAGGTGGGTCACCTTATCATAGAAGGATATTAAATTAGTTAAACAGGACTTTCCCTTTGTGAGCCCATGTTGGCTGTGCCTGATGATTGCATTATTCTTTAAATGCCTTTCAATAGTGCTTGGTATAATCTTCTCCATAATTTTTCCAGGAACTGAGGTTAGACTAGCAGGTCTGTATGACATGCTTTATGAAACATGCCAATACATGTTGTCATATAAAATTGAGACTTTAAACCTGTTTCAAAGCTCACATAAATAAGAGCATGATTTTTAAGAATGCTCCTTAAATCGATTTCTTAAGTATTCTTGTAAGAACTAGGTGTTAAAGGTGAGGACTTTTTAATCTTTTTTTTGTCTTCCTCAGATACAAAATGGAGATGATAGAACGAAAAGCTTCTCAGAATATGGAGGGAATTGTAACGTTACATAGGTGAGCAAAACTGAACTCTCATTCTGTAATGATTCACTGAAAGATTTGATTATATTGCAAGTACTCGCTGCAAGTAAGAAGAGTAAGTTACTTGTGGTGGTTTTTACAGCTTGTATTCATTGCTGTCTGTAGTCTGTCTTAAGTTGTTGTTTGGGTTGTTTTTTTTTTTTTGTACAACCATTGTTTCATGATACTTAACACTTGGTGGATCTCACTACATTTCTGTTTCTTGTTATGTTAAAGGTGGTAAGTGCCAGAGAAGTCTTACTGCTTTAAATGCTTTTACATAAAATCTAAATAAATCTCTAGAGCTTGACAGGTTAAACAAAATACAAACCAAATACTTGTTTGAAGACAAGAGTTAGCATTGTATAGAGGATTTTTCTTCCAAAGTTGTCAAGATCTTCCTAATGGCAAGCTACTGCCTTGTAGTGGTGGAGATGAGAATGGAGCTGGCTCCTGGGATACAGTGTAAGATACAAAGTTTGTAGGCTGGAGGCAGGAAGCTTGTATTGTTTCTCAGGCATATAGAAGAATTTGTGACTGGCTTAGGCTAGTGTAGGATATTCAGTTTTCTAGATGTCTAAGTTGTTCTGCATTTGATTTTGGAGTCCACATCTCTCTAAAGGAACAGGTGTCTTTGCAGTGATGGTTCTTGAAATTTTAGAATTATGTTGTGTCTGTTGTTCCTCCTTCCTCCCACTCTCTAATTTGCTCAGTAAGAGGGAAAATGGGCTTACCTATTGATTTCTGGGAGAGGTTTGTTCTGAATGTTCTTTTGCTGTACATCTTTTTGTSTCTCACTTTTCTTAATTGATTTGCAGTTTTCCAAGACCTGAAAGGGAAATACCTGTGCAGGTTGTAAACACTGTACTGTGGAAAATGTATGATCTTGGAGACAAATATTTTTCTGGTGAATGACAGAGTTATCCCACTTTTAAAGCCAACATGGCTTCAAAGATTTGTTAAACCTAGGATCCTCTTTCTAGACTTGAGGTTTAAGTTTCATAAATTCATTTTAGGAAATTGTGTGATCTGTACTTTTGCTTCAGGAAACCTAGAAATGCTGAACTGGGGATTTGTTTGGATTTGTGTGGATTTTCTTTCATGTGTTCTGTGGATAGGAATTTGCTAATCAAAAATAAAAACAAATAGGCTTGTATCTCTCCGAATATATTTGACATAGGGTTTTTTTTTTGCTCCCATCAGGTTTGGTGACTTTGTAGATGTTAGTGAAGGCCCTCATATTCCAAGGACAAGTTTCTGTTTCCAGTATGAGATAACAGCAGCCCATAATCTTCAGACTAACCAATCTGAATTGATCAGGAGGTTCCAGGGTGTGTCCCTGCCAATCCATTTGAAGGTAACTAATCTATTTTGTACAGGTTTTCCTTCTCTAAGTTAGGGCATTTGGCTTACTTTCCGATCTTTATTATATGCTGTGCTGGTAGCCGAATGTAATTCAGAGGTGAGAACAGTAGCAGAAAGGGAAGGCCCATGATGATGACTATGTTGGATATTTGGGGTTCGTTTTCCTGGAACTATTGTGGATATGAAATCAGAACTAGAAAAGTTTGCATCAGAGGGCCCTTGATGTTATTTTTCAGCACTGAAAGTGGTGTTCTGGTTGTGCAATTTCTGCATGGATATTTCATTCACCTTGCCTTAGCTACTTGTGCATGCTAATCTTCTGAAATTGAGGCTGCTGACAGTGTTTATTCAGATTCAGGAAAGAGCAGAACTTTGAATTTATACTCGTGGTAAAGGATACCATTTCAAAGTCTTTCATGACACCAAAGTAGAACGTAACAGCAATAACAAAAAAAGTCCTAGCACTAATCAGTCTTAAACAAAGGCTTTGCAGAACTATAGGTGCAGGCAGGAGTCTTTCTTCCCATTTCTGTGGACTTACATGATTTTGACCTGTGGTCTAGCACATGTGCTATTGTCTCAGTTGGGGAAGTTTTCAAGGGACAAGTGGGCACTTGGTTCCTCACCTCATCTCTGTGTACCCTTCCTCGTCATAAGATTTTAATTCCTGTCTTTGCCCATTACCCCCTCAATGATTCCAATCAGTAAATGGATATGATCAGCAGACATTTATTCAGGTCCCCCAAAGGAATATGGGCAAATTGGGCACTGAAATCATAAGCTCTAACATCTGAATTGGGGATTGTTATGGTTTTGTGCCATCATTTCTATACACTTGTCAGAATCTATTCTATGAGAAGATTTTAATTTTTTTTTGGCCTCCAGTAACATCATTTAATGACATTTAATACAGGCTCACCACACCGTGTGGCACAAACTGCTGGAACGATCAAAGAGGCTGGTAAGTCCCATTAGCGGTGAAGTACAGCTTACCAAATATAAAGATATGCTGTGATAGAGTAGGATTTGAATGATTAGAGATGGGTAATATCTTAAAGAACATATCTTTAGGAATGGAAATGTTCACAGGTGAAGAAAAATCAGATGCATATGAAATCTCTAAGCTGTTGTTAATTATCACTTTAAACTATATTAGTTTTTTTCAAATTCATCGCTAGAATTAATGTTGGTATCATGTGTGTGTAAAATTTAAAATTATTTTTTCCTGTTTTAATCGTGAATATGAAATAAGAAAACTAAAAATTGGAATAACGTATTTACATTTACCTAGATTGTAGGTAGTAACAAGTTTTCTGCCACAGGTTTGAGAGAACACATACGAACATGTTTCTTGCAAGTAAGTGCAGGGATAAAATCTAATACCACTGGGAGAACCTAGGTGGAAGTTACTGGAGATAAAAGGGAATGCTCTTTCAGTAAGCTGCATAAACGCACTAGTTTGAGTATTTTTTGCCTGTTTAAAACCTACATGGAAAATAAGAGTTTCTTGCAAACATACTTCTGTTAAACAACCAGTGTTTCAAAGTTGAAATGTACTTATCCAGGAGAAGCTTTACAATGACTGAACAAATGCAAAAGGCAAGTTTTTAAGATAAATGGAACTATAAAATATCATAAGCTGCATATAACCAGAGACTCACTTTCAAGCCATGCTTAGACATGGGAAATCTTCATAAGAATTAAACAGCAGATGTTTTGGAGCCTTCAGATCAAATATTTTACTTGTGTGGCAAGAGAGAGAGAAAAAAAAATGCTGTATGTCTACTGAAACTCGTTAGCCAAGGATGTGCTCGGAGCCTAACCCATGATATTTTTCTATGAAATTAGTTTGAAGATGCTTGTAATTCAGGTTATTTAATTTTGGAGACAATAATTGTCTTCGTAGGCTGTCCTTTCTTGTTACAGTGACAGTATAAGGGGAGGATTTCCCGGATCAAGGAGAATTAAATCATGTTTAAAAATATAACAGAATTGTTATGTTTCTGCAGGTCACTGAAGAAAAATATTTGGAAGCAGCAGCAGAATGTCATGAGGCAAAAGATGGAACTGAAGAAGGAAAAACTGTATCAATTTAAATTAACTTTAACCTCTAAATGTACATAATAAAATGTGTATTTTTACATGGCTTATTTGTGCTGCATATAAAAATGTCTTGGCTAATTCATTTGAATTCTGTGGACCTAAATCACGGATAGAAACAAAGTCAGTAACAGAAATATCAGTCAACTTGAATGTCAAAAAAAAAAAAAAAAAAAAAAAAAACAAAAAAAAGGAGGGGAAAAAAGGTAATGTTTTATTTGCGATAACTCATCTTGCAAGTTACCCTTGTCCTTATCTCGACAACAATTGTATGGGTCCAGATGTTGTCCTCTGTGATTAGTGCAGTTTGGCCTACAGACTGTAGTTGAACTGGCAGCTGGAAAGGCCATCCCCTTTATCTTGATGTAATTTCAAGACCCCTTGTTTGGTCTTCCAAGAAGAAAGTACTTCTTTCTAATTTCTGACCTGATGTGTTTGTTTCTTGCTGGAACTTCCTGATGAAATTCCACTGAGTTTTTTGCCTACTGCAATGGAAAGTTGAGACAAATAGTATCTTTAAAAAAAAAAGAAAAAGAAAAAAAGAAAAAAAAAAGCCCTTTCAGAAGCCCATAAAGGGTTACAAAAGATTATTATTTTACTCATTTTGATTTCCTGTCAGAATTCATATTGTGTTTCCTATTGTGTTTCCGGTTCAAAAGACTCCATTCAGTAGACAACTGTGTAATTGCCGTTGCTTTACTAATACAAAAATAGCAGAATGTAAAAGCTGAGAAGTTCTTTGAGTTTAGTATTTTCTGCTGTACAAGTGCAGTTAAAGATCATTTTCCAGAATGGTACCGGGAATGTAGTCTATTACTTGCATCCCCAGTGTAGTAAGATTTATTAGGCATTTTCATTCTTTGATGTTTAAATATGGTGACTTCAATTAAATTTCACAAGGGGTTTTTGTTAGATGATGTTTTCTGACATTTTGTATTTTCATCCCTAGCTCATTAGAGCTGTTCTCATTATACCAGAAGAGATTTTTATTAACTATTTGAAGTGCAAATATTTTCTCTGAATTTTATCCCAATTACTATTTTTACCATTACTGCATCACTTGCTTTCTAATCAATTGACATAGTTTTGTAAGAGCAGGGTAGCAGTTCAGTAAAATACATTTAGGTAAGGAAATCTTACCTAGCTTAATCAAACTAAATAATAAGTAAGTAAATGCTGAATGTGTCAGAGCATGGAAGAAGAAATGCAAGCGGTAAAAGTAGCTTTTGGTGAAATTGCAGAAATCTGCTTAAGGTATGTGTTAAAATATATTTGCTCCTATGCATTTCTGTGCTTAGTGCAATCTTTAGCTATTCAAATTTACTGGCATACAATGAAGTTTGAAGTCTGCCAATATGCTAACAGACTATGACCTCTGGTTTATTTTTCTGTTAAATACAACACATCTTTAAAGAATAGCCCATGTCTTCTCAGACTACTTGAAAACCTGATTGTTCTTCGTCTTGATTAACGTTGCAGAGGACTTTTTATAATGGTATCAGATGCTTATTTTTTTAAGTAAGATTCTTGATTCAAGGTTTACCTTAAAAGTACACACACACATTCTATGTATTTTCTTAAGACTATAAATGATCTTTGCACTGTACTTCAAATATTGTGTTTCTTTTAAACCTAGCCTTCCAGAGTATACTTTGGCTTTGGACCTGTTGCTCTGGAGCTACTGAAAAAGCAGGCATTGGTTCCTGTCTTGAGGAACACAAAATTCGCTGGGTTTTTTGGAGGTACCTGCTATGTCTGGTTAACCCAAGACCACAGTGAAATTATGAAAGTGGGAACTGATCTAGGTGGCCTGTTTGGAATCTTAAACCAGTTACCTCACCAACCCAYGCAGTCTCCTGGTGTCTGTTCTGTATTTTGGGAACCCAGTTCAGAATTCCTCCTGGATTCCACCACCCGTGGAGGAAGGTGAGAATGCTGCTTCCCCCTAGGAAATTTTTTAACTTTAACAGGAATTTCATGTTTCAAAGCTTTTTTTTTGGGGGTGGGGCGTGATCCAGCTTTTATAGTGCTCGGCGTAAGAAACGATTTGAAAGGCATGTAGCTGGGCTGAAAAATCTGGAGAGGGAATTTCCTGACCTTTACTGGGTCTAGGACAAGTGGGTGCGGGACTGGCAGGGGAATTGACAGCAGAGCCTGGGGAACCTGCAGAGCTCCTACCGCTAGGTGGGGGCAGTGGCTTGGGGAGGAGAGGTGCTGCCTTACCGACGGGAGAGGAGCAAGAGAGTTGCCCGGCAGGGACATGGGTGAATCCCCACGGAGGGGACTTTTTTGCAAGTGCAGAACTCCGTGACCGAAAATGCTGTTGAGGGCTGCCAGCTGAAGTTTACACATAGGATCATAGAATCATAGAATCATTAAGGTTGGAAAAGACCTCTAAGATCGTCGAGTCCAACCGTCAACCCAACACCACCATGCCCACTAAACCATGTCCCTAAGCGCCTCATCTACACGTCTTTTCAATACTTCCAGGGATGGTGACTCCACCACTTCCCTGGGCAGCCTGGTCCGATGTTTAACCACTCTTTCAGTAAAGAAATTTTTCCTCATGTCCACCTCCCCTGGCGCAACTTGAGGCCATTTCCTCTCATCCTATCGCTAGTTGCTTGGCAGAAGAGACCAACACCCACCTCGCTGCAACCTCCTTTCAGGTAGTTGTAGAGGGCAATAAGGTCTCCCCTGAGCCTCCTCCTCTCCAGGCTAAACAGTCCCAGTTCCCTCAGCTGCTCCTCATAAGACTTGTGCTCTAGACCCTTCACCAGCTTCGTTGCCCTTCTCTGGACACGCTCCAGCACCTCAATGTCCTTCTTGTAGTGAGGGGCCCAAAACTGAACACAGTATTCGAGGTGGGGCCTCCCCAGTGCCAAGTACAGGGGCACGATAACTTCCCTACTCCTGCTGGCCACACTATTCCAGGATACAGGCCCTTGTTGGCCACCTGGGCACACTGCCGGCTCATGTTCAGCCGGCTGTCAACCAGCACCCCCAGGTCCTTTTCYGCCAGGCAGCTTTCCAGCCACTCTTCCCCAAGCCTGTAGCGTTGCATGGGGTTGTTGTGACCCAAGTGCAGGACCCGGCACTTGGCCTTGTTGAATCTCATACAGTTGGCCTCAGCCCATCGATCCAGCCTGTCCAGGTCCCTCTGCAGAGCCTTCCTACCCTYGAGCAGATCGACACACCCACCCAGCTTGGTGTCGTCTGCAAACTTACTGAGGGAGCACTCAATCCCCTCATCCAGATCGTTGATAAAGATATTGAACAAGACCGGCCCCAGAACTGAGCCCTGGGGGACACTGCTCGTGACCGGCCGCCAACTGGATTTCACTCCATTCACCACAACTCTCTGGGCCCGGCCGCCCAGCCAGTTTTTTACCCAGCGAAGAGTACACCTGTCTAGGCCATGAGCCACCACCTTCTCTAGGAGRATGCTGTGGGAGACAGTGTCAAAGGCTTCACTGAAGTCCAGGTAGACCACATCCACAGCCTTTCCCTCATCCACTAGGCGGGTCACCTGGTCCTAGAAGGAGATCAGGTTGGTCAAGCAGGACCTGCCTTTCATGAACCCCTGCTGGCTGGGCCTGATCCCCTGGTTGTCCCGCACATGGCTTGCAAGCGCCCCCAAGATGAACCGCTCCATAATCTCCCCCGGCACCGAGGTCAGGCTGACAGGCCTGTAGTTCCCCGGGTCCTCCTTCCGGCCCTTCTTGTAGATGGGTGTCACATTGGCAAGCCTCCAGTCGTCCGGGACCTCCCCCGTTAACCAGGACTGCTGATAAATGATGGAGAGTGGCTTGGCAAGCTCCTCCGCCAGCTCCCTCAGCACTCTCGGGTGGATCCCATCCGGCCCCATGGACTTGTGAGCGTCCAGGTGGCGTAGCAGGTCGTTCACTGCTTCCTCTCGGATTATGGGGGGTTTATCGGGCTCGCCGTCCCTGTCATCCAGCTCAGGACGCTGAATACCCTGAGCATAACTGGTCTGACTATTAAAGACTGAGGCAAAGAAGGCATTGAGTACCTCAGCCTTTTCCTCATCCTCGGTGGCAACGTTCTCCCCCGCATCCAATAAGGGATGGAGGTTCTCCTTGGCTCTCTTTTTGTCGTTAATATATTTGTAAAAACATTTTTTGTTGTCTCTAACGACAGTGGCCAGATTGCATTCTAGCTTGGCTTTTGCCTTTCTGATTTCCTCTCTGCATGACCTAACGAGATCCCTGTACTCTTCTTGAGTCGCCTGCCCCTTCTTCCACAAGTTGTAAACTCTCCTTTTTTCCCTGAGTCCCAGCAAGAGCTCTCCGTTCAGCCAGGCCGGTCGTCTTCCCCGCCCATTCTTCTTACGACACATGGGGACAGCCTGCTCCTGTGCCTTTAAGACTTCCTTCTTGAAAAATGTTCAGCCTTCCTGGACTCCTTTGCCCTTAACACGAGACTAAACTTCCCCCCATCCCTGGAGGTCTATGTGTAAAAAGGTGGAAGCTCAAACTTCTGCAGAACTTGGTGCTAGCTCACATCTCAGCTTATGTGGTGTCCAGAAGGCAGGTCTTTCTTTTGGAGAGATGGAGCTGGAGGACATTGAAAAGCACCAGATTCTTGCAGAAGACAGTAGCAGTTAAAAGAGAATCGGTAATAGAAGGTAGTGTCCACTTCTTTCTTACCAGCAGTATGGTGGTGACAGCACTTTCCAAAGAAGTAGATGTAGATTCAGTTTCCTATTCTGCCACAGAGAGATTCAGAGCCACACTTGCAGGGAGAAACATCTTTGGGGGATGGATCATAAGGTACTCTGAGTACTCCCTACCCAATCTGTATGAAGTGATGCCACTACTAGAAAAAAAAGTCCTGAACATTTCTTGGACGAGCATGAGAACAAATGGAGGCAGTGCTCAGTGCTCATGGCAGCCACAGAGCAACAGGGAGATCTGGTCCTTGAGCTCGGGCCATTTCTGTATTTTACCATTTCTATATTTTATCTCCATTGGAAGTAGCCAAAAGAGACCACCGTAGGTCAGTTCAAAAAGAGACAGAAAAGTAGCTACTGTCATTTCTCTATATTGAATGCTATAGATCCCAGATATTACAGGGATTAGGGGAGGGTAGATGGACAAAAGAGACTACAAGATTAAGCAAAGTCCCCTCCTTGGCTATTTCTCCTTTTTATTAAATTGCTTTTCAGGTTTAAAGAGGCACTTTTTACTGTATCCATCCAGTAAAAGAAATGCAGAGCCAATTAAAGGTAAGGAAGAATCTAGGAAGACACCATACTGCAAAACACAGATGATGGAGAAAGGGGAGGGTGGGGTGATTTGGGCCAACGTACATGAACAGAAGGTGACACTGGCCAGATTCTGATAAGGAATAAATAAGGAAGAATTTTTTTTACGATGGAGGTGGTGAGACACTGGAACAGGTTGCCCAAAGAAGTTGTGGATACCCCAACCCTGGAAGTGTTCAAGGCCAGGTTAGACAGGGCTTTGAGCAACCTGGTCTAGTGGAAGTTGTCTCTGCCCAAGGCATGGGGGGTGGACTAGATGATCTTTAAAGGTCCCTTCCAACCCAAACCATTCTATGATTCTATGATTGCAGGGGAAAAGGCAGGAACTGAAGCCTTCTTCCTTGTTGCACATCTGTGCTGGTTTTGGCTGGGATAGAGATAATTTTCTTCATAGTAGCTAGTATGGGGCTATGCTTTGGATTTGTGCTGAAAACAGTGTTGATAACACAGGAATATTTTAGCTATTGCTGAGCAGTGCTTACACAGAGTCAGGGCCTTTTCTGCTCCTCACACCACCCCACCAGCGAGTAGGCTGGGGGTGCACAAGAAGCTGGGAGGGAGCATAGCCAGGATAGCTAACCCAACTGGCCAATGGGGTATTCCATACCATGTGAYGTCATGCTCAGCATATAAAGCTGGGGGAAGAAGAAGGAAGGGGGGACGCTTGGAGTGATGGCGTTTGTCTTCCCAAGTAACTGTTACGCGTGATGGAGCCCTGCTTTCCTGGAGATGGCTGAACACCTGCCTGCCGATGGGAAGCTGTGAATGAATTCCTTGTTTTGCTTTGCTTGTGTGTGCAGCTTTTGCTTTCCCTATTAAACTGTCTTTATCTCAACCCATGAGTTTTCTCACTTTTCTGATTCTCTCCCCCATCCCACGGGGAGGGGAATGGGCGAGTGGCTGTGTGGTGCTTCGTTGCCGGCTGGGGTTAAACCATGACAACATCTCAGTAGTAGCTCCATGGCTTCTCACATTCAAGTTGTTCCTCCTTCTATCTCTTGTTTGAAAGAGAGTTGAAACTTTTCCAATTGCAGAAATTTTGCTCTGAGCTTAAGACTCTCGAGCCTTCCCTTTTATTTATTGGTTTTAACCAAAAAGGAAACTCCATACCAAGGTTAAAGCTATATGGTGTCTTGATCCTAAGAGGTGTCAGTAGGAAGGTTGAGCTGAGTCAGTTCCAGCTTTGTATACACGTTATCTGACCAAGTGAGATTTTTTTTTTTCCAAAGAAATATTCTGTAATCCATGTTATCATGGATTTTGGAGATAGAAAAGGCAATTATGATCTAGTCTGACTTCCTTCATAACGGAAGGAATTAAATGTCAAGAGAGTTATTTTTTTCTTACCAAGGAAGTCAAACTCTTCCCCGGGAAATTGAACACATGCAAGTGATGAAAACGCTCAATCATCAGTAGACGTCAAGTCCTTTTATGACAGCAGCCAGAATGAGCTTCTCTTTCTATTTTAAACTCTGGCAAGAAGTAATCTCTAACTGCTGTTTGGTAATTTATCTAATGCTATACCACTCAGGCTATCACAATACTTTGTTACATTTGAAGCCAGTGAACTTGCTAGTGCAGCTACATTTATTTTATTAGTTTTTTAAGGAATCCAGACACAGGAACTTAATATCATAGAGGCGTTCGATGGGAAGAGTTGGCGGCAGATATATCTCGAAGAACACCAACCATCTGAAAATGGTAACGCTATCATGCTGTGGTCCTTCACAAGATAACCCCAGTCATGGACAGCATTAACATTTTTTCAGAGTAAAAAGAAACCCTGTTTTTTTAATATCTGCTATTATAATATCTACAACTTACTATGCCTGCTTTTCTGGGGAATGAGCTATGCAGAAAAAATACAYATAAATGGTCTAATGACCATATTTATATCTGCTATTTATTTCTTAAGTTTGCAGGTAACTCAACTTACATTTTAAAGAGAGAAAATGTAAGGGAACATACATTTGATTTTTATAGCATGACTATGAATCAGAATGGTGAGTGGCAAGCCCCGTTCTCTTCCTTAATTGTATACCTTCTATTGGCATGTGTCTATATAGGATAGAAATGGGAAGTCTGGGAAGTCTAGGTTGGGGAGTGGAAAGGTTGGGGTGAAGTAAGGAAGCCACAGCTGGTCATTGTTTCAGTACTGTGGCATTCACAAGCACCGAGGATGGTACTGTACTCCAGGTACACGGCTCTGATGTTAATTAAAGCCTTTGAAAAAGAGAAAAAAAATCTCTTACTGGTTGCAGGCTTGGGGTGCTGTGCAGTAAATGAGACTTCTTTTAATGCAATGAGGAACCAAGGAAAATATCAAGTAACATCTTCCTTTTGTGAGCACAATTGACACAATAAATGTAATCACTTAATACTTCACTTTAATCTCATACATCCCGCGGGGGAATTGAAGTTGTGGAGACAAGCTCAACAGCATCTCCAGAATTCTGCATTTCACAGAAATCTTAGCTTTAAAATTGGCTTTCAACGTCAGTCATGCAGCTAGGTGCTCCGTAAGTACTGCAACCACCTCAGGGCAGCACTGGGCTCGCTGCCCGTTCTCTGGTAACTGCACCACGGAGAAGACAAGCAGGAGCGACCTGTGAGCTGGGGACTCCCCTGCTCCTAGGGGCTTGGGGACCACCTTGGCTTCAGTAAAAGAGCTGATACTGCCACACTTTGCCTCAAATGGAGAGGGAAATCAAACTGTGCTGCACTGTTTCACCCTGGCCCCAAGAAATGAGAATTTCTATCGACTCTCCTCCTCTCTTTCGCCACAATTTCCTTCCCGCTTTCAAAGCTGTTTTTCCTGCAAAATGAACAGGAATACGTTTTTCTTTAACAAAATGTGCTTCACTGCATCGAGAATCCCCTCTCAGAGCAATGGCTCTGACTTTGGAAGGGATGAAGCTGGCTTTGGTTTTTGGGTGGGCATGGCCCCTGGCTGTATGCATCCCCAGGGGAGCCACTGAACTTACAGCCTGATTTGGAAAACATGTACGCCCTGCAGCGGTTCTGAGTGGAAAAATCATATTCAGTGAGAGTGTTCATATGTGGGACTGTTTATATGTGAGGCCATTGATTCATAAGTGTCTGCGGTCTCGAGGTGCTCTGTAATCATACCTCCTGCTGGGGGTTCACAGTCAAAAAACACTGTGAACAGAAAAGGGTATATGTATTGTACAGCACAAACATTAACCTTATTTCTTTTCTTAATTAATGGTGAGTACTTTGAGTTTTTTTGTTTCCCCTTCTGCTCCCTCATCAAACTAATGTTCCATAACTAAACTATTCATTAAGCAGATTTAATTAGAGCATAAGTTAGAGAGTTTTAAAGACTGGCTCTGTCACTCAGTTTTTGTGTGACTGTGAGTATTCAGTATCTATTTTGACCTTACACAGAATAAATATAATAATACTTTCCTATGTCTCTGGAATTTTCTGAGATTTTTTTCTAAAAGTTTGGAATGCACTGGTAATCCTAGAGTAAAATAAATATATTTTCATTTTCTCCTAATGACCCATTGACCCATTTCTCCTAATGAACTGACAATGAAATCTCAAAGAAACGTTTTCTGTTAGTTTTTCTCTTACATATAATAAAATTCTATAGAAATGAATAGAATGCACAGTTATACATGCCAAATGTTTAATTCATCATTTTTCTCTCCTAAATAAAATGAAGAAATGAAATATTTTTGTGGGAAGTAAAGCCAGAAAACCTGAAAAGCAATAAAACAAAATAAAAAGCAGGTTGCTGCGCTCAAAATGTTACATGTTCTGCATCCTAGTAAGGACTTATTGATACACAAAGCTGTTTTTTTCCCTGCTTCTTCCAGTGACTCTAAACCTAGCAAACATTCTAGCAAACGTGCCTGTATGCAGAACAACTCATCTTTTTACACGTAGAACGGAGGTTTTCCCAGCATAGTACTGACTGATTCACGATTTCTGTTCTCCTCCCACAGCAGCAGTTTGTTCCATGTGAATTCTGGTAAGAGGCATGATACAGTGTTAATGCTAACATGTAGGAGTCAGTCAGAGGTAAAAACCCCTATCACGATTAGCATTAACAACATACAGCCTACAGAAGAACTCCAGAGACTGGAGTATGAGACATAAAGAACTGAAACCACTGTTTTTTTCCCCTTGATATACCTACAAAAAAAAAAAAAAAAAAAAAAAAAATAAAAAAAAAAAAAAAAAAAAAAAAAAAAAAAAAAAAAAAAAAAAAAAAGACAAAAAAAAGACAGAAATGCATATAAAAAAATTATGTCAGAGAAAGGACAGACATTAGAGGAAAAAGGATTGTAGTTAGTTAAATACAAAGGAACCATCTGCTGTACATTTAAAAACAGTCAAACCTGCAATTGTTTCAGTTACTTTTATAAGAGAACTAGAGTACATTCACTATTCTTCTTCTCTGAAGCACTTCCATCATTCTGGTTATTGCATTTTTTGTGCCGCTTTACTTGCACTGAGCAGAAGGAATACAGATTGTAGCATGGTCTTGCCTAATTTTGTATCTCCTTAGATAACAGTTAATGAAGACTTCTAATATCAGCCAAGTTCCTCAAAACGTTAAGAACCCAAGATAAAAAAAAGCAAAAACTACTTGGATTTATTTTTACTTAAATACACAAAATGCCCATCAGGAGAGCTGACTGTTTAACAGGACGTAAGAAACAGAGCTAAGAAATAATCATAGGTTCGTCAGTATGCGGTGTTTGTGATTAAGCAACAAATACTCCTTTGGATTCTGGAATAAATAAGCACTGAGTGGAGAGAAAACCTGTTGGACAGATTTAGTTGCCGGTCTAGGATCCATATACAGGGCTCCTACACCCTTGTTCCAGTAGGCTAGAATGAGGTTAATGATCATATTTGTCTGCGTTGAACAGTACATAGTTTGCTAATCGCTTCTTAATATTAACCAGTCACTGATGCTTTGACCATAAAATTAATAAAAAAGTGCTGAATTTTTTTGACCAAAGTCGAACATTATTTTATTTTACTTCTTTCAGCCTATTAGGAGCTGTCTCCTGAAAACTAACAAGGAAAACATAGTTTTAGAAATCAGTAATTCTATAAAATATTTCAAAAATCTGCAAAGAAATAGCATAATGAAGTAGAAATGCACTCAGCAGAAGAAAGGTTAGAGAATCCTCATTATATATCCAATTACCTGAGATTTTTTTACAATTTTCAGTTACTTACATCAGTAATAAGGATGGAATAGTTGAGACAGTCATTCCAAGCAGGTTTAAAAAAGGCCTAAATAATGCCCAGTTAGTTCTCTGCTAAGTATGTCTTGATTGAAATATATTTTCCTTTCTCCATCCTTCTAAAATAAAGTATCGGCTCCTGGGCAGAGTTCAGAAATGGTTGAATCTTGTTTGCTTTCTCTTTGGTCTCCCAGTAACCACTTTTTAAAAAAAACGTTTACTGTTGTTTAAGAAAAAAGTAACAAGAAAAACAGTATGGGAAACGAGACATTATATATAAGATGCAATTTTGGAGACCTTTTTTGTATGTAAATTTAAAGAAACTTATGTACTTTTACAACTTCCCTACTCTTACTAACACATGTTTTAAGAGGAAGTTAAAATGTCATAGTAAGACTGTGATCTAATTTAGAGATTTTAGGGAAATTACCTTTCACTTTGTGCCACTCTAAATGAAACCAGCCAAGTACATAGTTGTGATATGTTAAGTGGCAAACAAAAATTCCAAGATGAATATAAAATGTTGGTAGGCAGAAAAAAGTGGTTTAGAAATTTCCAAACCTCAAATTTAAAATGATGATTCAGAGCTCTGATGAGTGTTCAGGCTAAACTCCTACTGAAGTCAGACACTGAGACCTGCGGTGTAACATTTGCATTTGTGGGCAATGAAGTGAACAGTTTCTAAATCTATACATCAGTACTCCTAAATGTTGTGTGTGCATATGTGGTATGTGTGTGGAGGGTGAGGGGTGCAGGCCAGGGGAGGAGGAGGAGAGACGCAAGTTAAGGTATTAATTTTCTTTTTTTAGGAAGAAAGCAAGCAAATTAATATTGTCAATAAAAGGCTATTGTCTTCTCTGAATTTATTGTGGACTGAACCTGCTTTGAGCAGGGATTTGGATTTGATGACCTTCAGAGATCCCCTCCAACCTAAATTATTCTCTGATTCAATTATTACACTTTTAATGTCTCTAAGTCCCTGACTCCTTATTCACTTGCTGTCACCCAGTGGGCATACATCTTTATGAAAGGCTTGATGCAAAACATCTGTTCCTCTAGTGGGAACGCTAAATTTGGCTTCATTAAGCTTTGAATCAGGATCACACTAGGCAGTAGGACAAGAACTTTGCTACAAGAAGTGTCTCTCACTTCAGAGTCTGTTGCTCCAAGAATATTTGAACGTTTGTAAATTTGCACTATCTTAAATGTATTCCAGGTTGCTATTCTTTACACCATGCTTCCCAAACCCTAATTCTTTCATATCTTTTCAGGGTTTGCTAGAGACTCCTATAGGTTTTGCTAAAAAAGAGAGTATTTTATCTGTGGTTTGCAGCAGCCATTTGTGGTTGATGGCACTTTCCTCTTCAGTCTGCCTTCTCCTGCGTTCAGTCTTGGAGAAGGACTGTTTTTGAAATCGATCACTTCAATAAATCTAATAATTGTTTCTCTAAAGAAGCTGAATGAGTGCTGTACTTGCACATGCTTGCTTCCAACATTACTGTTGAGCAGTGAGGGCAGCAAGAGACTTCAGGCAGCATTTGCTCTTTGCAGCTTTACTCCAGAGTCAGCCCTTCTAGGCAAAAGTGAGTAAGCAGGTAGCCATAACCGCTTAACTAGCCATAACCCAACCTTTGTCTTTGGGGCTTTTCTACTCCCATGATCTTGGATTTATGTAATGGAATAGTTTTGCTTAGGCTGGTACCCTAGCATTTTAATTTTGGGTTTAAAACCTACATAGCATCTCCAACGCTGCAAACTGTTTTGCTTCTGTGTGCTAAAGGCAGAAAAAAGAATCATGCTTTACCAGGAAGTGGTGAGAAATGACACGTGTTTCCTCTTGCTGAACCTTTGTAACAGCCTTTTGTACAGCTGTCAGATTTCCATTACATGAACAAATACATATGTTGCTGCCTGTCTTCTCACACAGCTCTAAAAATGTGGCCTTGCCATCAGTGGAAATGATGACCATCTACTCAGGCTTAAATACAATAAAATAAAATCCCCTATTATTTCCCTTGCAACATTAAAAAAGAAAAAGCTCTGGTGTGATTTCCCTCTTCCTCTTTCCAGCACTCTCTTCCTTCAGTCGCTAACATCAGAATAACACATTTATTCTTCCTATCTTATCTGCTGATCTCTGGTCATCAGGTCCCATCCACTTATCTGCTTTTCTGTTCCTTCGTGTGCTGTAGTGACCGCAGATAGGTGTGTGTTTTAATTTAATTTTCAAACTTCATATCTGCTTTCATTGCTATTGCCTCCACAGAAGCTGTCCATATCAGAATTGATCCCTTAGGCTAGATGCTCTGCCCTTTGATTATTTTATCCCTCTTTGACAGTCAGACATACATGAAAATGTTGTCCCACCTTGCCTTTTTGTGACTGTTCTTTCTTGGTTCTCCTCCCACCTCTGAGGCCACAGACCTGTCTCTGTATTTTCAGCCTTTATTTAATCATTGACTTTGCCTATTCCTCTGAGATGTCCCTCTGGATTTCTTAGTAGCAACATTTGACTTAAGACATATAAACTGCAACACGTAATTTTTCCTCCAGTGTCATCTCTGCTTCAGTTATTCTCCATTCGCATTCAATTCTTACCACTGCCTTTTCTGTCAATACTATAGAGAAGTGATCTATTCCACCAGCCATGTTCCTTACTGTACTTCATCTACTTCGAACAAGCTTCCTAGAGAGGCGGTCAATGCCCCAAACTTGTCAGTGTTTAAGAGGCGTTTGGACAATGCCCTTAACAACATGCTTTAACTTTTGGTCAGCCCTGAATTGGTCAGGCAGTTGGACTAGTGATAGTTGTAGCTCCCTTCCAACTGAAATATTCTATTCTACTTCTCCTCATATACAGACCACCCTCCTTCAGACAAACATTTTTCCTCCACAGTTCCTTTCTCCTATTTCAAATACCTCCTAAAGGTCAACTTCTGCTATGACAGCTTCAAGAAATCTGCTAGTGCTTTCTGAAGAGCCTGTGAGGCAGCCTGTGGGATAAACTGAGAGGCTGGATGACTTCATTTGAACTATAAGCTATAAAAACAAAAGTAAAAATAGTAAACATTGACAAGATTTTCTCTGCTCTTATATACACATACGCACATATATTTAATTTCTTCTCTTTATAATTTCCTCAGTATGTGACAATGTTTATCTTCATTCCTGTTGCAATATTAGTGCAACTGATTGAGAACTTACTGAGACCTATGGCATCACTGAAAAATAAATGTTGACTAGTAATTTTACAGACTACAGTAATTTTACTTTGCAATCTGTCTTCCAAAATGTGTGAGAATGGACATCATATTCGTAGCTATTTTTGTATTTCATATATTTAAAAAAAAATCTATGAGTTATTGAGGCACTTAAAAAGTCTGCTCAAGTGTAGGTAGCTCATTGTTCTCTAACCTAGGATTTTCTTTGGTCAGTGAAATATCAATGGTTAATCAGTTCATCCATGTCATAGTTTATATTCAGATTCCCTTCAGAAGGAGTACCACAAGTACAGTTCAAACTACTTAGTTTAAATGTGACAAGTGCTCATTTCCCCACCTGTGCATTTGTACATCATTGTACAGTACCTCAGGGGTCTGAGTGGACTTACGCTGGTCCACTGATGGACTAGAAGCATCCAGCTTGTTAGTCTAGTTATGTGATTATTAGCCAGTTTTGCCTTTCCAGTCCAAATGACCAAATTCGTATTTACCTATTGGTCAACTAGAGGGAATCCTTTGTCATGGATCTGGAGTAAAACACAACCTTTTGTCTTTGGACTGGTAGCAAGAGGACATGCCAGCTTTGATAGTACTTGCCAATATAAATTTTTTTGTGAAAACCACATGCAGGTTAGGAAAGTAATTCCAACTCTGCAAAATTTGGTAGCCAATTTAGAAAAGATAAAAGGTGTTCTCCAAACAGCAAAAAAAATTTAGAACTTTGCCTTTTGGGGAGCCTCATCTGAAGGTGCTTAGGGTTGTGCAATCACCTCTGTTACACAACCCCTTTTCAGTGTGAGGGTGCGAGGGAGAAAAGGCAATTCACCAAGGCCAGAAATCTGCAGTGCTCATGCCCGTGAGTGTGTACACTCACAATCACGTTGGAGGAATTAGACTGTGACAGCCCCCAAGCCTGATGCTTTGCAGTTAAATAATAGAGACCCACACTGACCGCAATAGGCTTTGAAACAGACCTAGTGAGCCCCAGTCTTTCATCTCCATTTATCTGCATATAAACGAGACATAGCTCACAAGCACGATGTCAGATTACTTGTTGAAAATAAACTAAAGGCTTGATTCTGGCAGAAAAAACTTGAAGGAGCTTCGGGGTCTTGAAAGAGATGTGCCAGCAAGCACATTGTGTGAAGAGCTTTGTAGGGGACATGAGGTGGGACTCACATCACCCAACTGAGCTATAGAAAAATTAGGTCTTCAGTCTATGCTGTCTATCTGCGTATCCTCCCTTAACATTCACCAGAGAGAGAGAGAAGTGGGCACTGGCCACAGGGTAACGTGCTTCACCTATTTATATCTTTCTTAGAATGTGGCAAATTACCCCCTGGAGATGCCTATTTCCTTTTATTTGTCAAAACTAAAATTTGGTATAGTATATGAGAGGGGCTTTTGAATCTGTCTTCCTCTGCAGTCATGAAAAAATTGTTTTTGTAAAAAATAAGACCAAAATGAAATGTACCAGTTTCAGAGATGTTTTTACCCTTGAATAGCAGAAATCTAATTGTGACTGAAAAAGAATTAAGGTTAATATAATTAGCACATTCTATAATTCTTTCAATCACCTACAAAAGGCCGTTATACATAAACAGTACACCAGACATCCATTTTCAGGTACCCTATTTACATTTTCAGGAGGACTTTAAGTCCTCTATTCTCCTCTAATTTCTCAGAAAGTAAAGCTATTCGTTTTAAAACACTTAGAAGAATATTGAATTCAAGTCTCTTTCTTAAGATACTGGAAGAGCTCCAAAGATGTGTATGTGGATAGAAGAGGCTTTTCTCTGCTGAAAACTTCCCTTTAAAATAAAATGTGCCCAGTACCTCTATTTCACTTTGTGGATCAAGTAGCTGGATTTTTTTTTTTTTTTATACTATATTTCAGCTATTTTGCTTGTTCCTTTGTAAATTAAAAATCACTATATTAAAAAGCTAATAAAAGAAAAGATTAATCTTAGATATTGGCTGCCAAATTTGAGTTCAGAGCAAATTTTTATGACCAAATTAAACCTTAGAGTTTTCACCAGACACGTATTAATGCTGAGCATGGAGCTCCTGTTTTGTCAGTATGGATATGCATTTCAAGAAAGTTATATAAAGTTCTTATACGGGCATTTTAATCATCTTCATTTTAAAAAGAATTAAAACAAACCATAACTAAATGATGCAAGTCTAATGGGTATACTTTAAAGAAAGCATTTCTCTGTTGCTTATTTATGAAATGAGGACCAGAACTTGTCCCATGTCCAAAACTACTTGTATGGCCAAAATTAAATAAGTCAAACTAGTCTGTACAGTTACCTTTCCCCACCTCAAAATGTCTCTGGCAAGCTGTAGGCAAGAGAATAACTGCAGATTAGCCATAAATCTCTTCCAAATAGATAACTGAAACACTGTAGAAATTATATTCCATATTGCATGGTCTTCTAAACTATTCATCTCAAAACAAAAGAAGGAGGGGTGCAGGAGCTAAAAAGCAGCATGCATCCCCCATGTCCTCTTAGTTGTCTGCAGACACCTTTCTCGTGTGTGCCGTCCCATCAGTTACGTGAGGTGTAGCCACCTACAAAAGTGAGTGCAAAGACAGCAAGGGGACTGGGTTTGTATTCACCCGAGACTGGTTGTCCGTGTGTGATTCTGGATGGCTGAAGGCATATTTCCACAACGATGCCTGCCTGAGTATTTCTGCATGTGTACAAACATTTGAAGTTTAGCCTCTCTGACTCTTGAGGCTTCTAAACCCTGCCTTAGGGCCCCTTCCCTTGGCCTGCTCCCATCTGCTGTAGCATATGAACTTCTCATTTAAAAAAAACAGAGCACACGCGAAAAATAAACAAAAAAGCCAAAGAACCAAACTGGAAAACCTACCTGCTATGAGGCAGTTTCTTTACACAGAGATGCAAGCAAAACCAATGCAGGAAGAAGGCCACAGACTTCCTTTGTTCCATCTCACAGGTTAACCATGATCACTGAGCTTGGGTTGTGTTTTTTTTTCTTCTAAAGAGAGAGAGGGAGAGTGAGAGAGAGAGAGAGAGAAATAAGGCAAACAAAAAATGAAAAAAAGCAACTGAGTTGCCACAGAGGTCTGTTGGTCTGGCTGGTCGCCTGATAGCCCTGCAGCACAAGTTAGGTGAAGAAAGCCCGCTCCAGACAACTTGAGACCCTTTATAAGTCATGAAGGTGACTCATAACTAACCGACTTGCCTTGCCTTTAGTAAATCCCCTGCTTTCCTTTTCTTAGAACAGAGCTTCAAAAAAAAAAAAAAAAGAAAAAAGAAAACCCAAGGAAAAGAGAAAACTCCAATCAAACTGAGGATTTTTAAAAAATACACTATGTACTTTCCTTCCCTCAGACAGCTTGGCATCAGCCTTTGAATTGAGTAATAATAATAAATGCAAATGATCATTTGGTAGTGACAGTACACTTAAACAAGTTAGGGGTATGTTGTGCGAGAGACAGTTCATGCCAGTATCTTCAGAGATCTAACTGGAGAGGGAGTTTACTGTGGTGAGCTGTTTCTTACTTTTCTCTGTATTACTTTTTTATCCAGAGCTGTCCTGCACAGACTTTTTGTATTACAATTAACCCTGGCACATCCATGCAGAAAAAAAAATCAATAATCAGAGATGCATAAAATTCTCTCTGTCCTCAAGAAGTGTGCAGAGACACCTGACAGCTGTAGCTGGAACAGTTGCAAACCTCTAAAACCAGGGACAAGTTCTAGCCAAATTAGGGTGTACATAGAAGACAGTAAAACAGTAGATCGTGGAAGCCTGTTATTAAAATTATATGGCATTTTTAACATTCTTGAAAGACCACTGCAGATGGTCTAAATGTACAGGAGATACAAATTTATACAGTTCTTAGGTTCTGAACATATTCCCAGAAAAATCCAGTTTATGTGAATTTCCAGCAAGGAAAGGTGTGGCTGCTACCTCCTGATTTTCCTCAGACACTGAGGGTTGTACGCTCTCAAATTCCTACATTTTCACTATGAATAGCAGAATTTCTTTTGCCTTGCGCTTTGGAAGTTCAGTGATGTTTTAAAAAAATATTTTCATTTCAGAACTCATTAGGATGGCTGAAAGACAATAGTTCTGTGTGCCAACCACCGAAATATAAGGAAATAAAAAAATTCTGTCAAATGCCATCTTACACACACTGTTCTTCTCTTTGTTTTGGGTGTGTAATTAGAAACGTCTTCATTTTCCCTGTTGAGCCCATATAAGTTTTGGGTGCTTGTCCGCAGATCTGCACTTACATGATTACATCAGACCCTCACGCCTCATTAACAATATGATGGATTTTGGCTCCCGTGGTTATAGAGGAAAGTTTGAAGCTGTGGCTGGAGCAGTGATGTTTCTCTGACACATCCCAGGCAAAGCAGCTCTGAGAAACACAAGCAATTAATCTTATCTCCAAGGTTCCTGGCTCTGGGGACATTGCCACCGCCCGCACTGCTGGAGGAGAAGAGGGCAGTAAGCCTGGCTGTGCTCTAACGCTCCTGCGTCTGGATGGGTGAGGAGGCTATGGCAGTCATCCTTCTGTTTTCTTCCTATGCCTGTGGGTCAAAAGGAGACTGGATTTCTCTTGGGCCCTTACCCAGGAAAAAGAAAAAACACTGAGCTACTGGGTCCTCTCCCCCAAATGTCTTCTCTTACTTGGTACTTGATGTAGGGCCAAAACTTGGGGCCAGCTTTTATGGGGAAGAAGAGCAAGGCTCCATTTCAGTGAGATTAGACCCTGGGATTGTCTCCAGCCTGATTATACTACAACACAAAAATCTTAATTTTTACCTCAAATTCTTTTTTTAACTTGCATTTTTACTTGATTTCAGTATAAATTGGAAACCTATATTCCTAAGGAGATGAGACTTATGGAATCACAATTGGCATGTGTATGTCTGTGTGCATATCTGTTAGTCTCCTCTCTAATGACTCGAAATCATGGGTTAATTTGAACCCACAGTGACGGAGGGATAACTCGAGGATATGAAGCTCCTATGATTTTTGTGAAAACAAGTGAGCAGATTAGGAAAGACCTTATTAAAATTCCCACTTGTAGTAAGGACAGTAATTGGAGTTCAACTCTTATTAATTATTACAGAGTCCACATGGGAACTCAATTACAAATCCATACGCAACTAGGTTTTGTTCATTTTGCCACTCACAAAATGACCTGGTTTCTAAGGGATTACGTTAAATACATGAAAACACCAGTTAATACATCGATCAATAGACAATTTCGGGTTAAAGAGCAAATAAAATCCTAATGTTGCTGAGAACAATATACATGTGTAATTTAGCAGGAAAGCTGTCAATTAGGCATTGATGCCTAATTAGGGGTAGCCTGATTAGGGTCATGTGTGTGCATTTGTGTTTGAAGGCAGGCAGGCAATCAGCTTCAAAAGCCCAGACTGACGGGTGCCGTGAGGTGGTCTGGTGGCATTGCTGTGGTCCAGGGTGCTGCTGAGGTTGTTCCATGTTCTCTTCCTGCTCCTCTGAATTTCACTCCCTAAACTCTTTTTTGCATCTTACAGCAATTATCACTATGGTTCTGCATTCGAGTATGGCACAGAACCGTAGCATAATTTCCTGGGAGAAGCATAAACATCCTGTGTATTTTCAAGTGTGTGAATATGATTTCAGTGGCTACACCAAGAGATGCAAAGCAATAACATCTTGCAAGAACGTTAAAAAGGACCTTTAGGGTAATTTAAAAAAAAATATTGGTCTCTAAACGTATGCCATATATTTTTAAATTCCTGGAGTCTTTCTAGTTGTCCAGCATACATAGAAACATAAATTTCCTAACTGACATGGTAAAGATGGTTAGGTTTCCTGTCTTCTGTGATGCTCTATGAGATTATGCCTAACCAACAGAGGGCAATACATTCATACAAGCAATAGACTCCGGTCCAAAACTTATGCAAATCAAGGAGAGTTTGAGCTTAGTATGACACTGGTCAGACCCATAACACTCAATAATAATTTCACTTGAGATGATAGTGGTTAAGACTCCTAATGACATCTATCAGAGACAGAAGCAGATCACAATTCGAGCTCTATTAGAAAATAAACAATGAAAAAGGTGGAAATGCCAGATTTAATTAAAACTGTTTAATGCCAGAAGTACCATCTTCAAATAGAGATTTTTCATGAGTAACTGCAGGGGTTTAAAATATGGGTCACTGGAAAAGCTAATAACAATCTAGAGGCAGCAAACTTCTCTTTTAATTAACTGCAGTTTTCTTCAGACTTTCCAGACTCATCATCTTCTCCTTTTTGAAATAAATTGTTTTATTCTTCTAATGAGTTTTTTGAGTTGAAAATTCCAAAATTGCTAAAATTAGGCTTTGCAATAAAAGCTGACTGTAAATCTTCATTTTGAGTACACTTTTAATACTTCTATGGAAATTGTGACATTGATTTGACAAGATATTTTTGAACAAAAGTTCTTTAAAAGGTAACATTGCAATTAGTCAAAAATTATTCTATACAGTTTATCAGTTCTTGTCACACTGCCTAGTGAAGTGTCTAAAACATAATTTGAGATGGGTGTTTGAAGCTTTTTCAAACCATCTCTCCCTGTTCTCCTCTATCCCTTTGCCACAGCCTCTGGCACTGCAACTTGTGCAGTTCTGGGTCTTAATGACAACTGAGTTGCTTTTACAGAAAAACAGTTTTTTCTTGTGGGCACCAAAATTCTGCCCAAGTTACTCTTTAAGTGCCTGTCACTTCTTCTGTGATACTGAAATCCTACTGTCGAGCCATAGAGGAGCCAGAACGTGATTGCTCAGATCTATCTTCCTTTTCTGATTCAAAGGTCGTAAGTCCTAGGTGCAGCTTTAAACACTGATGAGCAGTGCCTTCCCTTTCTTTACAGTCTCTCTTGTCCATGCAATGGAGATGCTGCTTTCTAAAGCTGCCACACAAGCAAGATGTTCTGGGGGACCTACTTTCCAGTGGAACTCATGGCCTTATCTGAGGAACTAGGGCTAGAGCCAGTACCCCAGGAGGTGGGGAGGCTCAGGAAAAGCAGATGAGCTGCTTGTGGTCCTCCTCCACTCGTGTCAAAACTGACAGTGAGAAATCCAGGAGGACATGCCAGAGCAATAGGCTGCACAGACGTTCGAGTGCAGCTTGGAGGCCATTCCAGTGAAAAAGCTGGAGATCAGGCTTTGAACATGAACTCCAGAGCCCCTGTGCTCAAGGCCCTGGAAGGAGACAGCAGTGATGGAGAAAGCTGCTTTAAAAGCTACACCCTAGGGAAAACAGGTTTCTTCTACTTCTTTAAGGAAAGGAAAAGACTCAGTCCTGGAAAGCAATGAAAACTGGAACTAGTAAGGAGAACTCTAATACAAAAAGGGAATGGATATTACTGTGAACTGCCTTTGAGATTACCTTTACATGGCAGAATGGGCTATGTTTATAAAATACACATTTTAATGCATCCTGGATAAGTCTAAGTGTGACTGAATAGAACTCAGGTATAATTAAAATATGTTTAATAATGCCAAATTACTGTGTGTAATTTCTAAGTGCTTTGAGTTGTATCCAGATATCAAAGAATAATGTTTGGATTTGTATCCTAATGGCATTTCTTCTAACAGTGTTCTCAACTTACAGTTGCAGCTTTCATAGTTTTTGGATATTTTCTTTATTATAGACTTTTATTCTTGGGGGAGAACTGATAACCTTTATTCCCAGACTTTCAGTAATTTTAATTTCTAGCAGCCTGTGAGATAGTCCTTTATTTTTTATTATGTTTAGCATCCATGCTTTGTCCACTTTGATTCTAGGAAGGAAGGCAATAAAACATGAACTGGAAATAATTTTGACATACTGGAAGTCCCTTCCCATTACTTTGTTGGTGGTAAAAACTGCTGTCATCCTTTAAAATACGGAAAACCAGAGGGAATATGAGTATTGCTGCAAACCAGGAGTCTGATGCCCATACTCTTCCATCCAGTGCGCTTCTGTAATTCTCAAATCTCGCTAACGTCGTAGGGGAATGCAACATTTTTTGCTGATTACGTTAATATGTGATTTCTGTGTATGAACAGCAGCTGGTTGGATTTCTGCTACCCTTTTGCTCAGATGGGTTCTGTCCACTGTTCTGGTTTGTGGAAATCTCCTGTAGGAATCTTCTATTTCTTCAGGCAGACTAGTTCCTCACACCACAAGTGGTGCCAGCCAGTGCGCCTGGTACTCAGAGCCAGTACTTGATGGAGAACGGCCCTGGACATACACAGGTGCTTCATGGTGCGGCCCCTGTGGTCCCCTCAGGACCTTGCCAGGGCCAGGGTCCAGGGGCAGCCCCCTGCATCTCTGTCCTGGGGGAGAGCTGGCAAGGAACGCAGGGGCATGGCCAGCCACTGGCAATGCTCCCTGTCAGCATGGCACCCATAAACTTCTTCAGCCTCTCTTTCTCAGGAGGAACCAGTTAAGGGACAATATACAACAGGTAGAAGAGAAATCTCTACTGGGTTTGGCAGGAGGAAAAGGGAGTGGGGGGAGGGGAGCATTTGCTAAATAATAAATTAATAAAAGATGCTTTTGTAGCAGGGTTCAGAAAAATTGAATTTGCATGTATCTCCTCATAGCTTCTTAAGAACTTCTTGGAGCTTTCCTGTTCAGCTATGTAATATAGTGCACAATTAGATTAGCAAGGGGGAGCCATTGAAAATACGACTGAGGAAGTTAATCACCACAGAAGTGTGTTTAGTCTATGTTTAAGCTGGGACTACAGAAAGACATATGTAACCTTATGCAGGAAAGTTCTATGTTTCTACTATTTTTCCCCTCAGTCTTGGTAGGCTGAAGGGACTAACATGACTCCTGCTTGGAGAAATGATCTTCACAAATCGCTTAGGTCCCACACTAAGCTAAAACATCCCGCAGGTGTCTTAGCTGGGAGCCAGAGATAAGCTTAGACCTAAAACTAAAAGAGAAATTTTTCTCCCATCCTAACCCAACTGTTGCACTTGCATTTTCACAGAGAAGGGAGAAGAAATCAGAGCTGTGCAGAAAACGCCGACTGCCTTCAGTGTTGTGGAACCTCCTTCTACCTGCAGGTTATATGCTATATGCCTTCCTTACATGGCATTTGAGAACTACTGTATTCCTTATAAGAAGTACCCTGAATAGTCAGGGCAGTACTCGTATGATTGTTATATAAGCCACACAGAAAAATGTGTAGGTCATACACACGTAAGTGCCCCCAAGCACAGACCAGATATCAAATCCTTCAGTTCTTATTTCCTCCTGAAAAATCAGAATTACAGTTTTGGGAATCAGAAGAACATTTTTATAGATTATTGATCACTTAAGCTGAAGAAAACTGCCAGTCTGTGGAATTTATTATTTCAGAGTTTTTATTGTATTTCTGAGGGTGGTAAACATTTTTTCGGCATAAGCCAGGTTGGTGCTGTGAAAGAAATTGTGTATTCTCTTATTCCTGCCTTTCCCAAGATAAATAGTTTTGGATGTGAAATTGGACTAAGGGACAGCTGACTTCAACAATAACCGTTAACTGTTCAAACTTACTGAAAAATTACAACGATATACCAAAGGTACATGGGGGCATATCCTCAGCAAGAGAGTGGGAAGTAGAACAGCGAGAAGTTGCAGTTCAGAATTTATGACAATATAAAACTGAGCACAAAGCAAAAGAAAGGCTAGGCGAACCTCATGTTTCCTCACAAGAGAAGCCTTGGCAATATTTTATCTGAATTAGGGGCTATCTGCAGCTATTTGTGAGTGCCACTTGAAGGTCAAAAATCCTTTCCCTGAACTATGACCTATTTTGCTTTTGAAGATGGTTCTCATGCTGTTCCTTTCTGAGCTGCACCTGTGTACCTGTTCAATGATTTTGTTTAATTGCTTTGCAGTATAGTCAGATGCAGTGAGATAAGGTGGTCTTGTAGCATGAAGTTCCTTCCAACCTGATATTATTCAGTGGTTCTGACAGCAGAATTCAGCTCACTGTAGAATATAGCACAGATAAAGGATTTCTTGGAGAAGAATGCAAAATTCATAGGTAATAGACAAGAGTTTCTGATAAACGGAGTTAATGGTATGCATTTTGGATCCCTGCTCACCTCTTATTATGGTTTAAGCTGAGGGCCTCTGTGCTGTCTTCTCCAGTTTAGACTGCAAAGTAAATCTTATTCATGTAAAATATTAGGATGCTTTCAACTGAGTGGGTGTTTTGATAATCCATCATCTGCAGGACATTAAGAATTATTAAGAATTCCACAGTGCAAGATATCCTTATTACAATTCCAGACTTTCTCTTTGTCTGGATGTCTAGGGAAATTTAGATAAGGATTATGAATTTGTATAGCCTTATTCAAAGCTCCTAACCTCCTGCAGTCTGCACATCACTCTACCAATCCAGCAAGAGGTTTCAGCAAGAACTAAATCAGAAATATCTACCACACGTTGAAAATTTAGAGCTGGATCTGAGCTCATGGTACAGCTCTGTTTCAGCAACATACCAGGCTGTCAAATCAAGAAGAAAAACACATTTTTATTTTCTAGGCTGAGAGGGTATGCTAATGTTTAGTATGAAAAAAATTATTTTGCAGCTGTTAGAAACAGCAATGTTGTAAAGAAGGGCCACTCATGGAAACACCCACAGATATCTTTTTGTGGATAAATAAAAAAAATTACCCAATGAGTAGAAAAAAGGTTCTTAAAGAAAAAAACCCTCCATGCAACCATTGCTGTTTCCCATTGAGACTGTTTTTCTTTGTTCTAAGACCTGCAAGGTTACAAGTGTGTAAACATATCATGTATTGAAAGGGTTAATGGATTTTATCTGCTTCTTTTATACTCACAGGAAAACTACTTAGGTCGATTTCCTGTAACATAGAGAGCTGTATCACAACATGAAACACTCAGCTGACAGTTTTATGGCAAGAAGTGGAAGGAGCAGCTCTGTGAGAGTGTGCTTCAAAAAGAATAATGTGGGTGGGGAATTTTTACAAGCTACGCACAAGTTCAGAAATTTCTGAAGAAGTCAGCCTCCAATCAATGATCTTTCTTTCTGTAAAGTACATGGGATTTTGTGCTTTTTTCAGTGATGAATATTTCCTTCCCAGAATCCCCTTAATGACAACAATGGTTGTTACTACAGAGACATGAGATTAAGAAAAGAAAAAAAGATTGCCTGGTAATATGGTAATAAGTACCTTTATGTCACAGAAAGAGAGATGTTGCATGACAAATTACATGTTTGGATGTCTTCTGTGCTCTTGTATGTTCCCAGGAAAACTGAATAACTTTATAAATATAAATCTGCTAAACATATTGTAAGCATGGTCACACAATTGCATTTTCTCTTTAAATGTCAGTAAGGTTTATTCATAAATGTCAATAAGGTTTATTAATGACAGCAGCAGTAACAATAGTAACAACAACTAATAATTTAATGCATAACTCATTTACTGAATAACAGTAATTAAAAATTCTCATCAATTATAAGCACTCTCCATTCAAGAAATGTATGAATAGGTAAGTAAAACAAAAGCAACACATAAATAAAACAAGTGGAGAGGGCTGGTTTCACCTCTGAGAAAGGACTTCATGTGGGACAGTGGCACACTTAAAACTAAGTTGTAGCTGGGAGCAGAAAGTCATTGGGTAGGGAAGATCTCACCATAACCAATATCACTATAAGTATACTTCTATTTAGCTTTTTAGAAAAAAGAAAAAATGGAGTCTATCGTTTTTCAGGTTGACACCCTGAAAGCTAGCAGCTGCAGGGAAGGCTATATACGAGGGTGTTTCAGTGCCATGAGCCACCCTAGGGCTCCTACTCACAACTTTCTGTAAGTGGCAATGGGAGAATTTGAATAATCAAGCCTCGAGAGTCTGACAGCATGTGTTACCAGCATCAGGTTGTCTTGAGAAACCAACTAGTAATTATGTGCCTAAAAATCATGTTATTAAGTCACATCTAACATAGCCTTCAAAGGACAGGCTGTGGTCTTCAATGGGGCCAGCAGTTTTACTTTGAGTCACAGCCTCAACTGATTTCTTCTCCGTTAGAGGGAGGAATGAAGGAATATATCTGTCTTGTTCAAAAGGGAGCAACACAATCCTGCACCGAGAAAAAGTTACAGCTGCAATTGTAACAGCGTGCTCTGTTTTTAAAGAAGGACGAGGTAGCACTGAGGACTGGATAGCCTGTGGTTTTGCTCAGGTGAGGAGCACTTCCTCACATGGCCAGTCCTGTTGTTGGGTTAAATAAGATTACACTTGTGTCTGTTAACTGTAGGATCTGGACCATCTCTTCCTCCTAGATTTCCGGAACTGGAGAAAAACAAAGAAAGATACCCCAGACCAGAGCCTGACTCAACAGCAAACACATGAACAGGGAAGTGGCATTATACCTAATAAACTGGCTAACAGTGTGACAGTGCAGCAGAGTATATCTGTATCCACGTAGATCTTGGTTCTGTGAATGATCCATTACACTTTCAAGCTAACTCATCAGCCCAAGCATGGCTAACATGGGCACACACGATTGCCCCCCTGCAAGGTGAAGCTGGAGGTGAGATTCAGCAAGTGCAATGCAGTTGGAGGTCTGAGCTGATCGGGGACTGCTCGCAGCAGCTGGCAGTCTGCGGGTAGGTATTTGGACTCCCAGGGAGTCTCTGGCACACAGGGGTGGTTGGAAAGCCCCTCAGGGCACATCCCTGCTATGAAGTGCAAAGCCTGGGAGCCAGAGAAAGTCCGGCTTCAGCAAAAACTCCATACATCTCTGCATAGCAGGGAATGTGAAAACCCTCTGCGACCAAGGTTCTCCTGCCCTCCAGAGCTGCTGGAGTTTTTGCTAAGGCATCCTAAAAGTCCTACTTTAATTTGGGGCAGTTTGGTCCTGAGGCAGTCCTAGTGGGAGGGAAGTGGTACTCTGGGGCCACAAGCCTCAGTGATCGGAGCTCACAACGGAGAGATGAGCTGGCAGAAAACCAGGGGGAATGCTGCTCGCTATTTAGTGAAAGTTTTTTGAAACAGAAATGTTTCCACGAGGCTTATGGTCATCATAAAATTGCACTACGCCGCAGGATTCTTTACCAACTCTATGTGATGTCTCCAAGTGCAAAGACCTGAAGTCAGAAGCAAAATACCAGCACATTGATTTAGAAGTGGTAAAACAGGTTTTCCTGTTCCTTCATGTGTTCGGCGTTTTAGGAACATGTTTTCAGTGTGTTTGTGTGCAACTGTGAGGGCTTGCAAGCTTCCCTGAGAGAAAACTGGAAGCATGATGTTAGTGCAGAATCCTTGAGCCTGAGTTTGCTAAGAAAAGCACCTAATATCCCAACACTTCAGTGCTGCACTCTGCCCTGCAAAATGTAGCCACTGCACAACTTCATTCTTTCAGCTTGTCCTCCCTTTCCCTGCATTCTCCTGTCCTGCAGGAAGAAGAGGTGGCAGAGTAGAGCAAGGAAGATTCGGTATCAGCCAAAACATTTCCCTCTGTCACTTTAGCTCCATGTAGTAGTTGACAACTGAGCACAAAGTGAAACTTAGGAGGGAAATATTCCCTTCTAATCATTTAAAACATCAAGCAACTATGTTGCTGTGTATTCAATGCTCACAAAGAGATAAATTGCTATGAATAATCAGTCATGTTTCCAATGTTCCAAAACTGAAAAAAGATTTTCAAAAATGTTTCTCAATGAAAGAAACCATTTTGGAATGACACTTTCATGTCTTAGGGGATCTCAAAGTAGCATATTTATCCGAGAGGTTGAAAGACCAGTTCATATTTTTCCCGTTCTTTTCAGTGTGCAGAACAGCACCCATCTGGCTAGAAAGTTTGCTGCCAAAGCAGTGCTGATGAGATGAAAAGGGATGATCTAGTTGGAGGAGATGAGACAGACCAGTACCTGTAAAACCCCTCAATCTGAGGGAAGTTAGTTTGGGATAAGGAAGCTGGTTGCAAACAACAGTCCTTTTCTTCTAGGACGTTCACTATAAAGATGTAGCTCAGTCTGCTGTTGGAGGTTTGCATGAGAACATTATAAGTGTGTACATGCATATGGATATATCCCTCCCCCCTCCACCCCAGCCCATGGCAGTGTTTGCAGTAGGCCACCAGATGACTGCGTGCCATATGGGCACTTCTCAGAATACTAAACGTATCTATGAATGATTTTCAGGAAAGATAAGACAACATCAGCTGGAGGATCAGTAGATTTGTAAATTAATTTATGATCCAAGAAGACATACATGGTTACACCACACACACACACTCTCTTATTTCCTGAGTCCCTAAAACTCCAGTGACAACTTCCTTTCTATAGAATGTATCTACACTGTAGCATAAAATGAAAACCTTCAGGTATCAAATATTACCTGTTTCTCTGAAATGTCATCCTTTGAAAGATGAGCATTTATAAAGCAGAGCCCACAACTAACAACAAGAAATGTATCTAGTATTTTCATGCCCACCACATACGTATCATATCCTCTTTTCCAAATGACATAGTGTCATACGCAAAACTTTTAATTTGTGAAGTGACTCATGAAATGCATGCAGGATCTGTTTACGCTTTCTTCACCTTCTTAACAAAGAATGCCAAACCACTGAACGTTAGGAAGCATTCCTACTTCATTTCTTAGAAGTTTTTGCTGTTCCCCTTTCTAATGAAGGCTGCCGTTATAGTCGTATGTCAAGAATGATTCATATAACACAAGATAAGTTTACATATGCCTTACTTTGTGTACTTTCACTTATTCATAAACATACACACTCATTCTTGTTTTAGATTTTATTTAATTCCTGTATAAGGATGTGTTCATTTACTTACAGAAACACCATTTATCATATTGTATAGAATTTTGTGCATAACATTTGTTGCCTGGGCACTAGGATGCTTTACCTTAGAAAAAACAGACATTCAAAAAAGAATTCTAAAAACCAGCTTGTCAAGGTACATGTATTTTTATCTCCTGTATGTCATACTACAGGTGGATGGCTTTATCATATGTTTACTGCTGACCTAATTTTACTGGTTTAGGTGATTGATATTCATTTTTATGGTAATTTATTTGCCCTGCTGCTGCAGGTGGCGACCTACCAGATTTCCAGATGTTTGCCAGCACAGGCTACTGGATATTTGAAAACCCCGTTAAGAGATGCCAGGTATAGGGCAGGGTATGACTATTTCATATGAAAACTAGAACTGAGGAGGTTTCGATGCATGGGAAAGGTCAGTCCTTGCTCGAGACTTGCTCACGTGCAGGTGAAAAAGTCTGTTAGTGGAATCCTTTGTTGCCAGGGACATTCCAGGGACAATCATTTTAATGGACTTGGGTCTTTCTACAGGAGGAGGGCAATTCTGAAGTCCCTTTTGGCTTGAATGCAAGCAGGTTTAGACCTTTGACAGGGGATTCATCTCATGTAAGATGGACTTTCATGGTATTGACATCTGTGTCTGTGTTAGTTACCCTGGATTCTCTGTAAGGTCTGTAAGTGGGAAGAAACAGACTTTTTTGGACACAGTTCATCTGGCCTGTTTTAGATTTCTACTTTAGATAGAGATGATTTGTACCCTAGAAGACCTATTTATCTCCATGACTATACAGAAAATCTATACTTTTATCTCAGATGCTGAGGTCTACTTATGCTAGCGACTACATTTCTTCAGGTGAATCCTATTCACAGAGCCCAGGCCAAGTCAAAAGTTAACCAGAAAAGCACAGTGAAGTGCACCAACTTCAGCATCCTCCTCAAGCAGGGGGTTATATAGCTATAGTGATCGAGATCCAGTACTGATTACCAACGTTAGCAACATAAACACAATTGCAAAGGTTTTGTGGAGTTATTCTACAAGATTTAGGGTGTGTATTTACTTTACAAAATTGCTGTTTCAATTTTTATTTGGCTTTATTTTTAACATATGATGTTGCAGACGTATACTTGAATTTACTGTGACATGATCCGAATACGGCTATAAGATTCCATGATTAAAAAATAAAAATCTCAGGAGAAAATGTCTGAAATCCATTCATTAAAGCTACTAAATGGAATTTATCAATTTGCAGTTTTATTTACAACTGGTTCAAATACATCATCTGACTAAATGTACCTGTAATGATCTATATTTGCCAGAGACTGTAAATAAGGAAAGACGCTGGACATCTTCTGACACTGAGGGCATTCTTGGCAGGCAGTGGCCGTAGCTAACTGATGTGTTTCTTATTTATGGAGTGCAATGTAAGAAAATTTATCTTGATCTAAACATGAAAGCTTTCTGTGGATATTTATATGCAGAAGTCCAAATTTTGATAACCACATTTGAGTTCTTAAAGGCTTGTCATATTCAAATGATCAGTTCTGTTTAAAGTTAGTAGACCTGATTTACTGCCTACTTGTCTGCTCCCCTGATCTAGCAAAGCCACAGAATAAAAAGGGCTGATAGGGAAGGAATCTAGTCACAGCTTTGCAGAAGCGCACTTTATACCTTTATTTAGACGTGCATCTAAGGACCTACTCTAATGTTGCATTCCTACCTCCTGGTAAACAGGTAAGGCAAAAGTTTTCAATTTAGGATTCAATCAAAGGAGGGTGTCACCTGAACAGTGCTCCACAGACATCAGATTCAGCCACACTGCAAGTTGCTTGACCACAGAAGATTTTGACTGCCTGGATGTTTCTGTTATGGCAGCAAATGAGGTTCTTGTGGGAGAATTGAATTCATTCATGAACCTGGTGATATTTGATTTGAATGTCTGCATGAAGACCTTTGTATTATTTTGAATGCAGGGAACGCTTTTTCTCACATTCTGAACTGTAGACTAGAGTTACTCCATACGCTAGGCTCAGAGCGCTGTGCCATGAAAGCAGTTGCCTCACTTGAATGCCACCAGCATTGCATGCTCCTGAAAAATTCTGTTGCTCCCCTCTTTCACACAGGAAATGCCACTTAATTTGTCAGATTTTTCAAAACAGGACTGTGTTTTAACCACAACATTTGCAATGTGAAACAAGATTACTATATTCTGACTGACTTCTGAGACATGCACATGCACAGGGGAAAAAAGAGTAATTATTTAAGAAAAAAAGGTCTTACTTGGATTTCAGCAAAACTTGGGGAGCAGGGTGACCGATAAGGGCTTGGTGCAGTGAGAGGATTTTGTATTTGAGCTCAATGAATATGAAAGATGTTTCATTCCAGTCAATTATATCATGGCTTTACTGGAAATTTGGGATGCTCAGTTCCTCCTGGGGGGTAGGGTACTAGGTAAGTTAATCTGTCAATTAAATACCAAACACRGGTGTAATATTTAATTTAAAAACACAACATTAAAACTTTCTGGATGGTGGACATGTTCCCACTGATTTTTTAAAAGCAGTACGAGTGTTCCAGAGTTTTCAGTTGGAGCAGATTTTCTTAGAAAATATATAAAATAAAGTTAAATAGAAGCAAATGCTATAATATCATCTGGAATATATAATTAGATGGAACACTGATGGAGTAGGAAGCCAATTTTCTGGCAGGATATAATGTGGTATTAACAACAAATAATTGTTGCCTCATTAGTTGAATGGATTCTTAAATGTAGTTTGTTATTCAAACACATATTAACTAATGCCTTGTGTTCTTAATACTGAAGCCCATAGGGCATGTACCATAGAAATAGCAAGTATTTATTTTGTTTGAATATTATGTAAAATTAATAAAGATTCACTGGAGGGAATTAATGACTTTATTCATGCTGGTCCCACATATATATCCTAATGTTGTATCTGTGGAAGACTCCCACTTGCTTCAGTGTGAATTTACTTCAGTGAAAGCTGGATCCAATGTATGAAGACAGAAAATCCGCAGTATTTCCAAGAATAAAGAAATATATACCATACACATACCTTTGCAAGATAGATGCACTACTCAGAGACATTGTGAAAACATACTGTTAAATTCAACAGAAAGTCTTGTATAACTTTATTTTTTCTTGCACGCAACTATTACTTATTTTTGATTAGCCAATGACTCAACAGCTAGATAAGTGATTTGGAAACAGATTTCCCTATTTGAAGTAGAAAACCTCATCTGCTTGTTTTTTTGTTTTTTTTTTTTTTTTTTTAATTAAACTTGACACTCAGGTAGTATCTTTTATTCAAAATTGAAAATCATGTCCCAGAATGACAAACTATTTTGAGTCGCAAGGATATGGAGTCTTACACAAATGTCCCTTCTCCATGTTTCTGTTCAAGAAATGAATCTGATTTTTGCAGTGGCCTGCAGTCATTTTAAGCTGAAAATCTCATTAAACAAATTGGTGTGGGGTTTGTTTGATATATCTCTCAGGAACGTTACAAGGAAAATCTAAAACTTCTCTCACTTTTACACCTTCCATCCTGAAACTTCATGTAGTCACATGAAATTACTTAGGGTTCTTACCAACCACAGGGGTGAGGTGAGCTCCCAAACTTGTCGTCTGCTCTCACGGACGACAAAGTGATGCCTTCCTTTCATTTTTGCTGGGGCTATAGGCCCATGATATTTCATTGTGTTGACTTAGGGCCTTTGAAACAATACTGATCTAAATACATATTGTGGTGTTGTGGGATGAGCAACGTGTAATTTAAGAAATTGTCTTTTGGATAATGTAATGGTTATACTCATATTTTACTTTAAGCAGACTTTATGTTTCTAGCATAACACCCCATCTGCCCCTGCTGGGTTCTCAGGAGTGTTCACAGTGGTTTAACCAAAGCAGTTTTTAAAGCATGCCTCTTACTACTCAATGGGCAGTTTTGTATGCAGGCAAATTGTAAGGCATGACCAGAGACTTAAACCTTCAGTATTTCCTGACAGAACAGAAGTGTGAATGGTTGTGCACACAGAAGTGGGAACTGACCTGTTTAATATGTCAGAGAAGAGTGCATCTATTCTCTTTTCATGAAGCATTGAGCGTAGTGAAAGTAACGATACTTGCTTGTCTGTGTTCTCATGACTATTTTTTATTAGTTCATTTTTAATTCCTCAAATACACTTCAAATTCTTTTATTCTAGGAGCATGTCCAGATAAAATATGAGGTATTTCAGCAACATTCAGTGTTTGTGGAGTACTCCTCAACATGACATTAAGTTGTTTGTGGCCTACATCTCACTTTCATTCCTAGTACCCTGGCAGAATCCTACTCAGTGACCTGCTTCTTTGACAAATACTTTAATGAGCTTTGGAAACTGTCTTCTCTAATCATAGAAATGCTGATAACAGTGCTTGACTTCATGTGAAAGAGTAATTCCAGCAAAGCTAACAGGACTACTCAGAAGTTTAAAGTGGAGTATACCTGTTTGCAGGATCAGAGCCTGAATTTCTGCAGGATTCATGGAGATCACTGTGGTGCACAGGAGAAGACAGTGAAATGATTCTTTAGATCCCTTGTAACGCACACTTGAGAAATGCCATTACCTAAAGGACATTTGCATCTCATTTTTGGTTTGGTAGCCTGTTTCCTTCTTGGGACCTACACTTGTAATGAGTCATTTTCTGGTATTTTAAGGCCACTAAATCACAGGCGGAGAGCGAAGGTGGTGGTCAGAAGAGAACTGTTATTTTCTCTGGATACCTACATGCCATTAAGTTTCCTGATAATTCCAGCTGTTTCTTGTGTCCCAGGGTGGAGATGAGTGAGCACAGTTTAGTGGTCATAGTGATTCAGTGTACGTTTTTGCTCTTTCATCTCTTGACATTTGCTTACGTTAATTTTTATAAACCTTTGTGCTTTTCCCACAAAGAGAAAAAAAAATCAAAATCAAGTTTGCCACCAGACTACAGACAACAATTTTAAAAGAACTCTTAATTTGGTATATATTTATAAATAAATGTATCCCTTTGCTTTTACTGCAATCTTAGAGTTATGATGAAGCAACATGGCTTACACAGAGGGGACTTTTATTTAAAATACATACAGAAATAACTGCAAACGAGGGCTGCGACTTAAAGAAGCAACGTGTTTTTTAGTGATCTTACGCCCAAGGTGTCTGGAACCTAACATGTCTGGTATTGGCTAGGGCAGGTTGGACCACTGTTGTGATTCATCCTGGCAATTCTCAGTTGATTTTGTACATTGAATGGGGATCCCCACTGAACTAGGGTAATTCTAAAAGAGTGCTTGTAAGTGAATTTCTGCATCTCAGCATATTTCTGATCTCAGCCCAGATGTAAAGATCAGGACTTTATCATCCTAAATGTGCATCTACTGATATGTTCACTCTGCTCCTCATTCATGTTCCCTCTGCCCAAATCTGTGGGGGTACTGCACTGTGCAATGTGTGGGAATGATGTCTTCATACTAGTGCAGCAGAAAAGCAAAGACTGCACTACAAGCAATTCCCGCTAACTTCCCTTCTCATTACAGTAACCTGTGCTGATTTCCCAGCTTCCTCTTCTCCTAACATAATTTTTTTTCTTCTGAGCTTCCTTCTCTCCCTTACTTTTCTCCAATTCTTTCATATTATGCTCACTGTCACTTTTACTTCTACTTCATGGTTTGGATTGTGTTACACTCAGCTCATACTCCATTTTTGTTACCTCCATCATCACCATTCACTTTCCTAGCTATTCATCCAGCTCCACAGGTTCTACATATTCCTCCAACCTTTGTTGTAATCTTTGCTTTGCCTCTGTCCATAACTTGTTTCCTTCTCTTTCTTGAATGACAACACTCATCTTCTGTGGCATTCCTCTCTCAACTGTCACACACAAGAAAAGGAAAAAGTTTCCCCTTCAACTGCTATTTCTGCAGTTCTCTTAATATGGACTCTTATTTCACAGACCATGCCTTATTTTTGGTTATAGGGGGAGTCCATCTTGCTGTGTCACTAAGACACTTATTTCAAAATATATATGTTTTATTTAATGTTGAGAAACATTTTGAAAACTTTCACCTCTTCTCCAGCTCTTACTCTTATTCTGGATATCTGCATATCTGTCCAAATGCCAAAACTGCATGTTCGTTCATCTTGTATCATATCTATTTTTCTCTCAATTTTTCCAAAACCTCCAGCAAGGGACGTGGAGGACTTTTCCGTCATCCTTAGTGTCCCCATGCTAGCTTTTACATCCTTTTGGTAGAAGAAATGTTCATTCCCTTCACCTTTTCCTTTTCGCTTTCTCTCTCATTTCCATGCCTTCCTCTCAGTGTAAGATACTATCCCATTAATCCTGAGCCTTGACTCAGTCCTTAGTGCCCAGTTCCTCCATCCTTGTTCTTTCGCTGCTGAGCATTTTTGAAGGAAATCCAACACTTCCTTCAGTACAGCCTGTTCCCTCCTCCATCAGCTTTTTCGTCTTCCAGGACAAAGAATAATAGTCCTCTACTGGATTTCATGGCCAGAGATACCACTTACATGTAATCCTTGAATTCTTACTTTAATACTGCTTTCCTCATTGCCCCTACCCCCTTTTTTTCCTTCTATTCCAAACCTATCTCTCTTCATCAGAAACAAAATAGATGAAATCCTTTATGATCTCACCCCTCTTGGCTCCTTGACTTATTTATCCAAGCCACTTTCAATCATTTATCTGCAGTCCTGGCTAACCGGGGAGGTCCCAGTTGACTGGAGGTTAACAACTGTGATGCCCATCTGCAAGAAGGGCCAGAAGGAGGATCTGGGGAACTACAGGCCTGTCAGTCTGACCTCGGTGCCAGGGAAGGTTATGGAGCAGATCGTCTTGAGTGCCATCACGCGGCACGTACAGGACAACCAGGTGATCAGGCCCAGTCAGCATGGGTTTATGAAAGGCAGGTCCTGCTTGACTAACTTGATTTACTTCTATGACAAGGTGACCCACTTAATGGATGAGGGAAAGGCTGTGGATGTTGTTTACCTGAACTTTAGTAAAGCCTTTGACATTGTTTCCCACAGCATTCTCCTGGAGAAACTGGCTGCTCATGGCTTGGATGGGTGTATCTTCACTGGGTAAAACACTGGCTGGATGGCTGGGCCCAAAGAGTTGTGGCGAATGGAGTTAAATCCAGTTGGCAGCCAGTCACAAGTGGTGCTCCCCAGGGCTCAGTATTGGGGCCAGTTTTGTTTAATAGCTTTATCAATGATCTGGATGAGGGGATCGAGTGCACCCTCAGTAAGTTTACAGGTGACACCAAGCTGGGCGGCAGTGTTGATCTGCTTGAGGGTAGGAAGGCTYTKCAGAGGGAYCTRGACAGGCTGGATCGATGGGCCGAGGCCAATTGTGTGATCTTCAACAAGGCTGAGTGTTGGGTCCTGCCCTTGGGTCACAACAACCCCATGCAATGCTACAGGCTTGGGGAAGAGTGGCTGGAAAGCTGCCTGGCAGAAAAGGACCTGGGGGTGCTGGTTGACAGCCGGCTGAATATGAGCCAGCAGTGTGCCCAGGTGGCCAAGAAGGCCAACGGCATCCTGGCTTGTATCAGAAATAGTGTGGCCAGCAGGAGTAGGGAAGGATTGTCCCCCTGTACTCGGCACTGGGGAGGCCACACCTCGAATACTGTGTTCAGTTTTGGACCCCTCACTACAAGACAGACACTGAGGTGCTGGAGTGTGTCCAAAGAAGAGCAATGAAGCTGGTGAAGGGTCTAGAGCACAAGTCTTATGAGCAGCGGCTGAGGGAGCTGGGGTTGTTTAGTCTGGAGAAGAGGAGGCTGAGGGGAGACCTTATCGCTCTCTACAACTACCTGAAAGGAGGTTGCAGCGAGGTGGGTGTCAGTCTCTTCTCCCAAGAAGCAAGTGATAGGACAAGAGGAAATGTCCTCAAGTTGCACCATGGGAGGTTTAGATTGGATATTAGGAAAAATGTCTTCACTGAAAGGGTTGTCAAGCACTGGAACAGGCTGCCCAGGGAAGTGGCTGAGTCACCATCCCTGGAGGTATTTAAAAGACGTGTAGATGTGGTGCCTAGGGACATGGTTTAGTGGTAGACTTGGCAGTGTTAGGTTAACGGTTGGACTTGATGATCTTAAAGTTCTTTTCCAACCTAAACGATTCTATGATTCTATGATTCTATTTAGTCCCCTCTCCTATCAACATTTCAGTGACTATGAAGACTGTCAAAACTGTGTCTGGAGATTTGGCTTCTGAAGAATTTTCAGAATTCAACAATCAGGTGTGAATGCTACAGAAGACACATGGAGGAGAGAAGTAGAAGAGGAATCAAAATAGTGCTGTTTAAAGCAGCCTTTGTGACTGCCATTCCGGCACTTCTAAGAAGATGGAGCTGTTTTTTGGTTCCAAGAAGTGAGCTAGGACATGAGCTCTAAAAGCTAAAAGTAGATAAAGAAAATGTGTCTCGTAAAAGCAGACCAGATCAAATTGCGTTGAAAGGCTGAATCTGAGCAGATGAACTCCAAATTTTGTGCTGCAATCTTAGTCTATTGATAAACCGGACTGAAGATCTGGATGATCAGGAGTGAACTGAAGCATGCTAGAGCACATTTGTTTCCTGATTGTTCTGTGTATCTACATTTCCTCCAAAAAACCCCTGGGTCTCATCCTGAAGTGCAGCTGAAACACCTCTAAAGTGATGCTTTGCATGTGGAAGCTCTCAGGGTAGACATAGCTAGTAAACTGGTGAAGAGGATGTTTGTCCTGGGAAAGTATTCCAGGCTATCATTTCAACTCAGCCTTTGCTTGAAGGTGACTATTCAGATGTTTCAGTTTACAGTAGAAAGAAAAGCACCAGCTTTCTCAGTTTGTCTTGAGAAGTTTTTAACTTACTTTCCTCTAGAGCATGGGTAGGCATGTTAGCCTCTCTGCTGGGAATGAAAAAATAATGAAATTCATTGTGTGTCCTTGGCTTTCAAATGACTTTTATATAGGATATAATACTCTGTTTTAGGTTATTGATGTTAAAGATGTATTTGCTTTATTTTGCTCCCCCAAAACAAATCCTTTGGCTGGACAATGGACATCTAAAAGCATGGCAGATGGGTTTAACCCATTTAACTAAAGGAAGGAGATGTGGGTTATGGGACCAAGTTTATGCTACCTCATGGCAGGCTGTTTTCATTCCCTGCAGGGAATGCATTTCATTCAAGAAGGAAAACATTTCAGTGAATTTGATGAATACAGTAGGGAAGACGACTGACTTCCTTTAACTTGAAGTCTTGAAGTGGGCTTGAAGACAGTGGATAAGATACTTCTGACAGCAGCTGCTAGATCTGCACACCCGACTGTGTTGGGAAAGAGTCAAACAAGAATGAGGTAATAACACAAAAATGGCTTAATATATAGCTTCTGTGGGGGAACAAGCATAACTCCACAACATTGTTTTAAGGGCACTGTTCTTTATGAAGTGTTGCCTTTGTCTTCAGTCAAATATCCATGGACATTTATGTCTGGGGAATTGTCACTGTGTGGTCTACAGCACTAATCATTCTGGGGTCACCTCTTACTCTGCTCCCCTGAAAGTGCAGAAAAGAGTGATGAGGACTATAGGCAGGCTTTGTGGCCATGCAGGAGGCTAGTTTGGGCCTGTGGCAGCCATCCCTCATAGGAAGAAGAGCATGTGACCCTCTCTGGAAACAGTCTGGTTCCCCATGAACCAGTGTGAGGGGTGGGAAGGTCAAATTCACCAGTTGCCACTGCCCTGGTTTTGACTTATGCGAGCCTGAGAAGGATCACACAGGAGGGCTGAATCACTGCTTGCCTACAGGAGGAGAAACATGATGGTGGAGTATGATAGTGGGGGACAGCTCTCCTTCTTCTCTCCACAGCCAGTGGCTGCAGGGGTTGTGCCTCAGCCTGGACCAGTGGCAGTGTGGTTTTGTGGGAACCATGGTCAGGGAGTTTCAGATATAGAATTAAACTATCCTTTGAGGTTGGTGGGGATGAGACTAAGGACTTTTGTGGGGAAGGGTGACCTTAGTGATTGATGAGGGACGTCTTACAGTAGGCCAACGGAATTAATACCAGCATCAAATAGGTCACCTCTGAGGGAATGTGGGGTTGAGGGCTACTAAAACATGTTTTTTTCAAACCATGTTGGCTCAGTGGAATTCCTCCCTAAACACTTAGAGAACAAGTTTGATACGGCCTCAGAGTCATTCACAGTTATCTTTGTAAACTTAGAAAACAGGTGATACTCAAAAAGTCTGCAGGAGGGTGAACACATCACAAAGGGAACCTGGGCAGCTATAGACTCTTATCTTTTATTACCAAAAAATACTGAAACAAATAATGAAACAAACAATTTATAAACACCTAGATGTATAGATTCATTAAGAACAAATTGTGTCAAGTAGTTTCATTCATGAAGGGGAACATGGCTTTGTGCTAGGAAAGATGCTTGATTTTACATCTTTTGACACTTTCTCACATGACATTGTCATAAGCAAACTGTAGAAAAATGGTCTAGATGAAACTGCTATAGAGTGCAAAGCTGGTTGGAAAACTGTTCTTACAGATTATTAATTAGTGATTCATCACCAGAAGAGGAAAATATATTGAGTGGGGTTTTAGTAGGCTACTATTCACTATTTTCATTAGTGTCCATGATGAAGGAATAGGGAGTATGACTCTTAAATTTGCAGATGACACCAACTACACTAGAAGATAGCATTACAATTCAAAGTGCTCCTGGTAAACTTGAGAAAAAATCTGGAAAAGAAGAATGCAATGCAATAAAGACAAATGTCAGGTTGTGCCTTGAAAGTCCACTTTCTGGTGTATTTAGCATGTATTTAGCAACCAGAGTATTTCTTTTAATCCTCATGCTTCATGAACAATACAGAACAATTGGAGAAATTTCAGAAATGAACAGCAAGAGTGGTCCACCTCTTAAAACATGTGACTTAAGAGGAAAGCTTGAAAGATCTGGAGTTACTTAGTCAATGAAGGAAAAAACAGAGGTAGCAGTTGGTCAGTCTTGAAAACTAGAAGAAACTAATAGAAAGGGGAAAGGAATAATCTGTTCTCTGTGTTATTGATAGACACAACAACAAATAATAGACTCTGAAGTCAAAAAGATTGAAGTAAACTGTTAGAATTAAACAAACCACACAAAACCCCAAATATTTTCCAGCAGGTCACGTACCTTAGGCATACGCCTTATATAAAGCCTTTACTGGAGATTTTTAAGAACAGCTGTTAGGAATGATTTAGCTGCAATTCTACATCCTTTGAGGCAGGTGAATGGACTAGATGGTGTCTTTAAGTCCATTCCTCTCCTGGTTTTTATGGTTCTGTGATACAGCTTTTGATAGAGAAAATCAGAAGTTGCCGCCTATAGAAGTATTAGTCTTGAATTCAAGAACTGTCTTTTGTGCTTCCTGTGAATGCCTCTTCAGGTCGGAATGACTGTGCTTCTGTCTTGCTCTAGTTAGGGACAGTCATGCCAATATTTTGTTTGAATATATGTACCTGTAAAACCAAGAACCCGTAGTCTGGCACAGCTGTATTCATTCTGACTCACCATTCCCATTCCCATTACCAGGGCCCTGAGCACACTAATAAGCCATAGAGACCCTGACCAGCCTCACCTGAGGCCTCCACCCACACCCGTGGGTCCAGGAGCTCTATATAAGCTCAGCCCCAGGCCTTCACTCCCTGTCTGAGCCATGATGGAGGAGCGTTGACCCTCAGCTCAGCCACAGCCTTGCCCCTGCCTCTCCACAGAGCCCTTTAGGCCAGGCTTCAACTTCTGGGCTGGCTCCCTGGCCCAGCTCATACTTGTCCAGCAATCACAGGACTTGATCTGGGCCATGACCTGTGGGTTGACTTCCCAGCTGGATTCTAGACCTGCCTCATCACCACAATGTTGCCTTATGGTCTGGCTTCTTGGTTGGACCTGGCCACCACTTCTGGTTCTGTCCTGCTCGGTTACTGCTAGGCTGGCCCTTGGCTGAACCCAGACATCTGCAAGGTATGGGGACAGACTTTGCTGGGAGCAGAGGCCTCTGTCTAGTCCCAAGGGTGCTCATGGGCCTGACTGTCTCTGCCCAGGACCCCATCTCAGCCCCCCTGGGCTGTTAGACCTTGCCCCAGCAATGCTGCAGCAGAGCCTGACTCCAGCTTCCCACTGAGCCTGGCCCACCTGCAGGCTCCTGTCCCATCCCTAGGGAGGTGCCTGGGGCTGGGGCTGCCCTGGTGCTCCCCAGCTGCCCTGCTCCTGGCTGGGATGGTGGGACATGCCCTGGGGAGCCCCTGGCCCAGGCTGAGCGTCCTCATGCCTGTTCCCTGACACCCATCCAGAAACTTGAAGGATGGAAGGGATGTCCTGGGGCCCAACACATGCTGTGAAAGGTGATTTTTTTCATAGCACAAATAAGTATTGTGGATGAGTGTCAGGACAGCAATAATTTCTGTTTAGATAGGCAATACACATGTATAATTTTGCTTTACCTCTTCTAAGTATGAACCTCTTAAGTGCTATTTTTATATGTCTCATTTTGATAATACAATTTTGACCTTTCATTTCTGCCATGCCTATCATCAGGGTCCTGAAGTATTTCACAGATGAAAGGGGCAAAAAGGGCCGGATAGAATAATCTGTATAAAAAACATTAACAGGGAGGATGTATTTTAGATTATAAATTTCTCAATCTTGTCAGGCATTTAAAAAATGCTTTTTTTCTACAAATGACATCAGCTTGGAAATAACCTACAACTTCTCTGGATACAAGAGATTAGCACACACTCCTGATAGTAGTATTAATCAGACTTTTCACTTCTGTTATGCATACCCTTGATAGTACAGACAAAGTGAAAAACTTTGAACTACAAGATGAAATAACAGGTTACATATATAAGGAAGAGACTTAAATTCTGATTTAAAATCATATGGATTAAATTCCCAAGGGAAAACAGAAAAACTGCAGAGACCACAAATTCAGCAATGTAGTTGTATTGCGAATTTTAGTGTAGTCATTTCCAAGGTCCTTCTTTAACTTAGAAGTATATGTCTAGTATATTTTACTCTTTAAATCCTGTTTGTGCTGAAAGTAAAATAATGAATGCTGACATCTAGAAAACATGTGATGTTTATACAGTATTTATTTTTTAAAAAAGGCTTGGAGAAAGTGAGAACAGAAATTCTAAAAAAAAAAAACCCCTCTCTATACCCAAATGTTCCCTTCCCCTGTTAGTCTTGGAAAATATTACTCGAGTTGTTTTCCTACTCTTTATAATTTTTTTTTTTTTTCACTTTCAACCTCCTGACTGGAAAAGAAACTGAATACTCACATGAATTGAAGAAGAAAAAATGGAGCTTTACTAGTTCTACTTCAAAGAATGAGGAAACAATGAAGAAGCTTGGGAAAAATTATGTCTTTATGGGATTTCCAAAAAAAGCTATATCAATCTTTATCAAGAAAGAAACTGGGAATATTTGGATTTTTAGGTACATTTTAGTGCCAAATTACTTATTAGCGTTTATTGAGTTTTTGATCATCCTGGAATAACTGAAAGTGTAGAATTAAAAAGCATCTGGCACTTGCCAGAGCCCTGCCTCCAGAGAAATCTGGTATCAAACTGTTCATTTACAATCCATTTATAGTAATACGTTGCAGACATTTTTTTGATATTGCAGAAAGAATAAAATCATAAAATGTCCTATAACAATGCAATACAGCAGCAGAAGTGATGTTGAAGGAGATCACACTGATCACTGAAGAACAGCAACAGACAAATGGAAAAGTTCTGGTCAGTGAGGAAATATATTATTTTTTACCAAGTGTCGCTGCCTAACAGAGATAGCTGGTTGCTCTGAGTAAGACTTATTTTACCTGATTTGTTAATGTGGAGTTTTTCTATAAATAGTAGAGAAAGACAGGTCCCATCAGTTGTTGATTCAACCTTACTTTCTTACTGACCTATTTTGAGATGGAATTAATCACCCTCTGGGTGTGACTGTCTCCATTGGCTGTAGAGGTCTAGATGATTGGTTTAGTCTAGGAGTATAGGCTTTCTTGGCTGTAGACCTTCTTGATAGGGCTAATGGACAGACATGTTCTGAATTCTTTTCTGCAGGAGATAAATTTAGGTTTCTGGTCTGAATTGTTCTGCAACTATTGCAGTTTTGCTGCCTACAAATGCTCAGTGAGGTTTTGGACAGCTATCACTGAATAATTTTTCATTTGCATTGCTTTCCTCTTTTTTTAAAGACAATAAAAGAAACTTGGTCCTACTGGTGATTTCCACTTGGCAGCTTGAACAAGATGGCAGGCCATGCTGAGTAGCGGTCTTGTAACAGTGGACAGTGATATCACACAAATGATAACCATGCTTCTTCAATAACAGTTTGCTGAAGGAGGTACAGTAAGGTCTCTTGCATCTGCAAAATGAACTCTCAAAGCTTCCACTGGGGATTTCCAAGTACCTTGCATCTCATATGACATGGTGTGATCAGTAGCATCCAGATCTAATAGCCACACATTCGACTAGTTAATTTTGGGCTGAAATAGAAGACTGTCACTATTGGATGCTGTTGTGATATTGGTGAAGCAGGCAGCTGAGGGTAGTCTCCTTTCCACACTTCTTGGATGTCAGAAAAGTTCATATTTGACAGTGAAAGATTCGAGCTTCTACCAACCCTTTTTATACATCTCTCACTGAGTTCAAAGCCCTTACAGCAATCTCTGCAAAGTTTATACTAAGTTATTTCCCTTTCATTCAGTATAGTCCATCTTCAGTGTCTTCCTTCCTTTTGTTTTCTGCAAAGCTCAGCAGCCTTTGCTGGACCTGCACCCCAGCTACACAGTTTCCAAATATTTCCTCCCTCTTTCCCTGGTATTCTACAAATTACAAGTAGCTGCTCCATTTCTCCCTAGCCATTCCCAGGTGAATTTATCTCCTACCCAGTTAACTCTGTAATTCTATGAATTTTGTGGCCTGCATCCCTAATATTCAGTATTCCCATATTGTCTAAACCCCAAGGATTTGTTTTTCTCCCTGTCCTGAAACCACCAGTGCTTTTCACCTATATACATTACTGACAATTGTGCAAATGCAATTAGCTAAATTGCTTTAAAACCTTTTTGAGCATAGAAGTCCCCTGCAGAACTGCACGTCTGTTCACAGCTCTGCTTCATACACTACAGAAGAATAATTTGGGGTGGACTCTGATTAAAGTTTTTGGGAGATAAGAAAGTCCTGTACCAAAGTATCATACCACAGGCTGGCAAGAGGATTGCCCATAGAACATAATTTTTCAAATAACAGAAGCTCCTTCTTCTTGCCTGTGAAGGATCATTTTCAAACCCCTCTTGGGATGCTCCTTTCCACATATTGTGATTTATCTTCCTCCTCCCCTTTGAGACTTCAACAGTACCTCTTCTTTCCAAGCTTACCCTTTCTCTTTATCATCCTGCTATTAAAATAGAATTCCCTTGCTCAGGTGATTCTCCCTTGAAAGTCACTGGTATATCCTTTCTTCAGAAATTTTAAATGGATTCAATTTTGATGAGTTTTTTCACTGAGAAATCCCTCAAGTAGAAAAATACTGCTTTTTCACAATTTAAAAATGGACCTCCCTTTTAGCAAAAATGCCTTTCATGTTGACAGTTTTGTTCAATATAGTAAGTCATCACCTATTCTCAAAAAAGCCTCACAATTTTCATCATAAAACCTTGGTTTATTTTCTTATAATTTTGCCAGTCTACAATGAGTAGAACCAAAATTTTGCAAGTCAGCCATCTTCCATCCAAAAGTTTCGTTTTAATTATTTTTGGTAATAAGTGGCCATGAAGATGCATCAGTTGTATTCAAGCACAAGATTTAGCAGTTTAACCTGTGATAGCTAGGTCTGAAAGCTTACATTTGGATTTTAGGGCTAGATTAACTTTGGAGTGAAATGAATATTTCTGGTTAGTCTTCAACTGTTCTCTTTAACGTTCAGTTATCAGTGTAGGAAGGATTTCCCCTATAGTAATTAGTAATTTGAGAAAAGAAAAAGGTGTCTGAACCACAGAAGCAACCTTTTTAATAAAATTTCATTTTAAATGTTAAACAGTCTGTACAACAAGTGAGTAAAGGCTTAATCATAAGTAAAGTATCACTGAAAGGCAGCTTGGTGAGCTGGATTGAAGCCAATCTGCCATAGACAAGCCCACCAGAAATAGTTCTGGTATATGAAAGACTATTTTTGAACTTGACAGTCTTTTGCCTTTTTCATAAGCTGATGGAAATTCAGTCTCTAAAAAATCAACTTCTAATGTTAATGCACAAAAGTTCCCTTTACCACAAAGCTACAGGCTTTCTTGTTACTTGACATAGGCACAGACATGTAAATACAAATTTGTACTTCTAGTTATCTAGTGCAATTATCTTTGGATCTCATAGTGATTATTTTTGTCTGCTTAAATACACATTAACAACAGCTAAGTCTTCTATGAAAATAAAACCATACACTTTGTTTATCGGCTGATTGATGTCTGTAGTCTAACCCAGTGATAAAAGCTTTGAAAAGTAACAATGTTGTGAGACAAAAAATACTAAATCAAATGAAGTGATTTATTTGGAACTCTTATGGTTACCAGGTGTTACTGATAAGCTGCAATTGTGAGTTTGTCCCATTCTAGAGCTGAAGAAAAAAAMCAGATTCGAATTTGATGGCAATAAAACAGTATAAGTAAGTTGATTATTGCAAAGCTGTAGAAATTATTCTGTATTTGTGATTCACTTAGTGACTAGATTGAATGGGATCACCTGAAATTTAAATACTAAAAATTTAATCTGTCTTGTGTAAAAAGGAACATCCCTGCTGCAAGATCAAGTACCTCAAGCTTAAAAAATGCCAAAATTAAGGTTTTCTGCATTTTAAGGCATGTGAAACCTTACCGCTGAGCAAGACCTTTATGCATACATTCTTTGAGGTATTCTGTTTATTTGTTATTGTTCCAAATTTATGCTTACTCAATGAGAAGCTATTTAATATATGTTATCAATATCATGGTGTGATTCGATACAATATTTTCTCTAATTTGCCTTCCTTGAAGACAGAATACTAACTCACATGATCTTGATTATTCAACAATGGTAAATTTATTTACTTAATACTGCAACTCTAGAGGTGTAAGAAATATTAACTTGTTTTTACAGAGGGGAAACTGAGGCACAGAATGATTTTAGGTGTAAAATATTTATCAGTCTTGGATGCCTACTTCAAGATGTCTGGAACTTGATTTTTACCAGAACACTTATTATTAGCTATTTTCAGGTTGCAGGTATAGCTTTTGCTGACTTCAGTTTCCCCTGTGAGTGATCAGCTTTGACCCCAGAGCATAGTCTCAATTCAAGCATTTAATGAGAAACTCATAATTAGTAGACACCTGAGAAAATAATTTAAAAGCTTTTCTGCTTAGCTGATGAGAGTGTCTGTGACAGAGGCAGGGATAAAATGTAATCCAATGGGACAGATTTCACCTGTCTTACTCAGAAGACCATCTTGTTTCCTATTTCAGCTTACACCTCCCAGTGTCAATGACAAATGAAACCAAGGTGTTATGGACAACTGCTTCTTTTGCTGCAAATCAGTGACTTGTTCCCAGAGATGATTCATATTATATACTGAGAGAGGTAGAAATCTGTATAGTATGTAGTGATATAATTAAGACTATTACAATGCATTCAAGCAGGGGTGCAAAATTAAGGTGACAGATACCACTTTAATCCTCATACTTCTTAATTTTAGCGTGATTAATTTTACAGCAGCCACTTTAAAAATATCCAGTTATGCATAATTTTCAAGGTCTTAAAACACAAGACAAAGAGCTAAGAAAAGGAAATTAGGCCCTATAGCAACACATAACTATCAGCAGGGTTGCTATTCTTAAATCAGTAACTCATACTTCTGGCATTTAGGCTAAAAGGAACTGATCAAACTGACAGTCATTCCCTGTGTGGACTGGCACTAAAGTGGTATTAAAACTTTTATTTGGCCAGTGGGTTTCACATGTATTCTCTAATATCAGAGAAACTCGACCTTGGAAATTGGATTCTCTGATAGGGAACATAGTCTGTTTTAATATATGTTATTAATTTTGGATTTTTTCAGCTTACCGGTCTTAGAAATTGTTTAGTATTTCTCTCTGTTTTCTTTTGTCTTGCTCCTAGGTGCTAGTTGTTTGAGGCAGAGACAGTCTTTGTCTTGTGTATATGGTACTTAGTGCAATGGGATTCTGGTGATGGTGCATCCTGGTGCATGGTTGCAATTCTGGTACGTGCTATTGCAATACAGATAAACACACATATCCATCCTTCATTCTGAAAATCAGGCCTGGTCATCTACCAATGAAGTGTGTTGGAGCCTGAAATCTAGCACTGTGTAATGTATTATACATTCAGTTTTCAATGATCATAGTTCATCCAATTCCATCCAATTTCCAGCTTTGGTCCGTATTTTCCAATCATACAAGTCTATACAGCCCCCGGGCTGGGACTGCTTTGACTGATGGTAAAGCACTCCAGTGCAGAGTCAAGGAGTTAAATGGGTTACTCAGTTTCTTAACCATTCATCCCAGCTGTGTATGAGAAATCACCACAACTGCTATTTGTGCCAGCTGGCACCCAACAATTTTCAGTGAACCAGCAGCAACCTTCCCTCAGTGAACAGATGAAATTTCTTTACCATGGTAAAAATTCTTGGATGGTATTAATAGTTATATTCTCCTGAAGATGCCAATTCAATCTTTTCTCTCCAAATATAGTTTGCAACACCTAGTTTTCCTCATGCATCAGAAAGAGACAGGGCTACAGATGAGTGGTGTTGACAGTGCTCTAATGTGTTAGTCCCTCCCCATAAAAATTAAATATCCTATGTCATAGGATATGGCCAGGATGGAATGGTAAACAATTTACTCCTCCTCTGCAGTAGGAATTACATGTGCCGCCTTTGCAGAGTACAATCTGTTAAAATCCCATATCATAGCCTCTTTTCAAGAAGTCACCTCAGGGCCCCAAGAACCTGACCACCCATTGTGCTTTCTCTAATTTCTTTCTGTTTTGGGGAGGGGGTGTTAGCACTATGGAACCAGTGGCAGATGAACTCTGTAAGCCTCAGTCTTATGTGATGAGACTTGAAGTTCTCAGGACAGAGAAACATTGCCAGTTTTTGTGGTTGGGCTCCAAAGGTGAAATGAAGAAAGCCAGCAGTTTCTGTTCATACTGGTTGATCGGCTAGTGGCATTTGATTAGATCTGATTAAGGCTTTCTAATGCAAACCGTATTTGGCCACAATGAGCGGAACAAAACACAGTCTGCAAAATTGAAATTTTCAGTGCTTAAGTTTCAATTTTGCTGCAATGTTTTGCTTTCCAATTGGGAAAACAAGCTCAATATTTCATTTCAGACTGAATCTGTCTGAATGGAAACATGACGGTTTGTTGAATTGAGCTGAATGGTTTAAATTCAGGTCAGATTGTCTGAGTTGATGCGGTACCTGCTGGAAGCTGAAGTTGTGGGGGAAGTAATCATGTCTTGATTCTCTTAGGAAGAAGTGAAATTGAAATAAGTAAGGCTGATCATGTACCTTATCTACCGACATCTTTAGGTCCAATTTAGAATCACAGATATTTAAATGTATACATTTTGAATGCTGTCTGTGTTTGTGTGCATGTATGTATATGTATAAATGTGTGCATTTCCAGGAGAAAAAAATACATTAATTATACTTTTATATATAGATGCATATATATATTTATTATACTTGTATTTATATATATGTAATAAAATGTATTTTTCTTTCCTCTTGGAAAGCATGGCTGGAGCCCAGAGGAGAATAAAAGATGTCTACAAACTAAAAATATCTTTCTTTTTCCAGATATTTTTTCCTACTACGTAGTGTTTTTATTTCAACACATGTCTAGGCCTTGTCTGGACAGTTCATGTGTGTATGACTATTACTGGCAGACCTGTGCCACAGGTAGACACTAGGAGAATTAATACTGAAACTTAGTTTAAGTATATAAATGAATGAGTTAACGTTCATGTGACTTTGTACAGAAGAGCCACAAGATGGCAGGAGCACCCCATGCCAGTTTCTTTTCACAGCATTCCCGTTCTATTCTTCCTACTTTTCTTGTACTGCATTGCAATTTACATAATTTTGATGGTTTTAAAGCCAAATCAGTTCAACAGTAAGTCACTTTAAAGGTTTTAGGTCTCTTATATGTATGCCAGAATCCAGAGTAAATGCAAAAGCAACATTAAAAGCTAAAGTGTTGTACTAGTGGAAGAATGAACCACTTTTAACATCCAATTCCATAATAATTTCCTTATTTAGAAAATAAATTGTATCTCCATCATATTTTCAACTGTTTAGGAAATATTTTTTTTCTTCCTTGATCAAGTTCATGATGTTAAAAAGTACTAATGGACTGGCAAAACTCTCCCAATCTATTCCTCACATTAGAATCCTGAAAAAAACTTAAAACGCAAACAGCTCCTTAACCAAGTTAATGAGAGAGTACTATAATTTTTGTGCTACGGAAGGAATGTATGCCAGGTGCAGTGCTATCAGGGTCTCACCTAGAGGTAGTGCAGATACATAATGTTGCCTGCAACTTGACACATGTAAACAATTTTGGAATGTTTCAGCGAAGCAAAATGAGTTTAAAAAACCTCCACACACTTAAAAATATGAAACTGCTATTTATGAAGCACCTTTAGCACATCTGTGCTTTGAAGAAGGGTTTGGAAGAGGACCTCTTGGGATCAACAATTTTTACTGTCAGTAGGAAATGGGCTCAAATTTGACCATATGATTAGCCTTGAGGATTATCAATTTACAAGCACTCAGCAGAATTCTGTTAAGAGTTTGGCAGTTTAATTATTTGGTGAGTCTTCTTGCCTAAGCCTGCTCTAACTACCACAGATTTTTCCTATGTATGTGGATACATACAACATCCCACAGAGTAATTTGTGCACGAGCCCTCCTGGGCTCCATGGACGGAGCAGACCTTTCCCTGCAGTTGTGGACGCTCCCTGTCTTTCTACTCTGTTCACTGTGTGAGACCGAGGTCCCATGGTGGGGACAGCATGCGTCCAGTATGTCATCAGAGACCGCACAAAAAGATTACTTAGGTGGTGAAGAGAAGAATGAAAACTGAAGTGGTGGGAAACTATGCTCATGTGAAAGAGAAAGGAATATGACAGGGTTTTTTGTGTTAGAAGGCTTAGCAAGAAGACGAATTTTAGAGGGACATGCAGAAAAGAATGTATTACACTGCTTAATAAAGCAGAGGAAAAAATGCACAAGAGACATTTGCAAGGGTGAACTGATAGAGCCAAGGTAGGAAGTGTCATTACAAGTAGCATCCTAGAAGTCCGTGGGGCCTCATTGCTTATGCCTAACAGAGCCCATCTGCCTTGGATGCTAAGGATACCAGTCTCAATTGCAGTTTTCAGGACAGATTTTTTAGGAGTTTTTTCTTCTCAGTGGCTGAAAGTAATATTATATGCACAAATACGGTACCTTACTGCAGATCATGAATGTGAGAGGCGCATTGGCAGCATAACCCTAGCAGTCACTACTGAAGCCAATGTACTGAAAGAAATATCCTTGCCCTCCCCTTCCTCCTCAGTGCTGATACGAGGCAGTAGGACCACAGAAGACATGGACTGTGGGAGCCTGCAGTACTGTGCTGTGCAGCACGTTGGAGACACTGATGTTCCTTACGTAGCCCCTACTTGGTACTCTCTGGAGCAAAAGCTTTGCTGAGACATTGGGCAGCAAGATAAAGCCAGGGTGATTCCCCCTGCATGGCATGTGTAGGCAGGGTCTGCATCTAAGGCCTGTCCCTTTTCATTTTAAGATCCTGTTTTCAGTTTCTTAGAAGATTTCACAGCTTAAAATGTTCTTGGTGAAAATGCCCATGCTGGGTGTCAATTTTTATTTCTGTAAGAGAAACAGCTACATGGTTAGCTCATTTCCCAGAATGTAAATAAAGGGAAAGTACATTTGCCCTGTAAAAAGATCTTAAACGTTTCACTGAGAAGAACCACCACTTCCACGCTTGGAAGCAAAACTCTTGTGGGACTTTTTTTTAAATCAGGACATTGCCTTTTGTTTGGAAAAATAAGCCTGCGATTGATTAAATTATGCATATCTGAGAAAATCTCGAAGTACACATGCTGGTCTAGGTACCTATAGGAAGACCTGGTAAGCAAGGCTGACTACAGCTACTTCCACGTAGTGATTATAATAGGCTGGTAGTTTTTGCTGCTGGCTGGGAAGGAGGTAACTCCTTTCTAGAAGCTTTCCTTAAGGAATGACACTGAAGGATCTGTAAATCTTTAATCTAAAATATCTCCTCCCTTGTCTTTTCCCCTGCTCCCCTCACCCACTTGTCTGCCCCTCTGCTTCCTGTTTCTCTTTTGGGGGGGTTAGCAAAATTCAATTTGTTTTTATTTCTGAGAAGCTATGAACTAGCTCAGACTAGTCCTTCCAGATTGCAAATCAGGTGATTTCTTTAACATGAAGCATCTGAGGAAGCTATATCAAGCAGGGATCTCAGAGATTTTAAAGTGCTAGGATAACCAGCGTACGCCTCCAGATAGCACCACTTGCCGTGGCAAACACTGAAGGGTGCCAATTTGACAGAAAACCTTAATTTTGACATTTATAAACTTTTTGATGCTTTAGCCTGTAGCCTTTTTTGGAGCTTTCTTGCGTCTAAGATACATGTGCATGTACACAGAATATTTGTGTGTTTGTCTACTAATATCTATTTATCCAGCTATCTAGTTATCTCTTGGCATGAATAAAATCTATTCTAATACAAATCCACAGCTTCGTATTTCTTTGTAAAGTGGAAAATGTAAGTGGTAATTTTACCAGCAGAGAAAATCTATTTGAAGGTTTTCTCTTGATGGCAGTTGCTTCCCGAATTTTTATCTTTTTTAACACAATGTAGGATGCTAAAATACACACCTACCCAGTGGAAACATAATACATTTTAGCTGTTCAAACAACATCATGCTATCAAAGGACTTTTGATTTCAGAGCTTTTTCACTGTATGGTACTGGACTTTTTTTTACTGCAGCAATATATTTCGTGTTTCATTCCAGTCCATTTTATACCCACTGTCTATTGTAATTACATATTATTTACTGTAAGTATTGCATATAATCATCTACAATTTGTATTGTTACATTTATTTAATACATTTTAGAGCCAATACATAGATAACTGCAAAAGAAAAGGCAAAAATTGATCTCCCTTCTGTCCCCATCTCAATCCCTGATCCTCTCCTGTTTCAAAAACAAAAACAATTTGGAAATTGGGGGATTGATCTTTTCACCTTTATCAAATGAAGGCTCCTGTTTGTGAAACCTGTTGTACGATTTGGCTCTTTATTGAACTCCCAGAGCTATTTATACAACACAGCACAATGTGGCTGCTGCAGGCATCAGCAATTGTGTTTTTCTGTGTAGGTGGCCTAGAAGGAATCCAATTAGAAACAAGAATATCTGTGAACATTTGTTATTTTACTAGGCATTTGGAGGAAGAAAGAGATAGCATATACTTTTACTGCCTGCAGTGTAGTTATAAGCCCAAAATGCATGCAAAAACTGTATAGCATTAACTGTAGAATGGAATTATTTCCATCATTGAACAGGATAATGTACCAGGCATTATTCTGTAGGTCCTCCCTTATGCATGCTTTATCGTGTCATGCTTTGATAAGACTTTAGAATTGCAATGTATCTTTTTTTGTGTGTGAAGAATTTAAAATAATTTCTTTGAGTTTAGTTTTCTGAAAGATTACAATCTTTTCCTGACATTTGACAGAAAGTGGAAAAGTAAATACTGAACTACAGAATAACAGCTCCTCTCAGCACACCCTTAATCCTTATTGAGACTTGTGTCTAGAGTCATGGGCGTCTGTGCTAAATACAAGATTTCTTTCTATCACCTTTGCTTATGAAACCAGATGAAAATGTTTGTGAAAATACTGAGATATCCAGTGAGACAAAATTCAGCCATTTTATGGAACTTGAAAAAGGCAATGCCAACCGTGGTGTCTTACTATGGAGGAAATTTCTAGAAAAAAGTAGACCCACCTGGAATCTGCCACACCCAGTGACAACCTTCCCACAGCACCCCCTTTCTCCTGAAAATTCTTCTTTCCATATGAAGTCTGAAAGGACTGCGCYCTGCCAGTCTCGCTGGAGCACATCCTCTGGACTGAGGATCCCCAGTGGTTTACCCTGGAAAAAGAGGCTGGCAGATGCAGATTTACGACTGCTTAGCTATGAAACAGCCAAAATGCCATCACACTTAGCACTGAATAAGCATTGTTTATGTTGAAAAGATAAACTATTTCAGGTAATAGTAGGCAGTAACAGTAGTTAACAGTAGTAACAGCATCTAATTTTTAAAGTAATTTCTAAAATATATTTTATTTTTCCAAAGAAAAAAGATGGTTGTTTAGTTGCACTTAAGAATTTGTTCATGTTGTAAAAGAGTACTGATGAGTAACAGAATATACAATTTTATTTGTGCCTGACCTTTAAAAAAAAAATCAGCCCCTGTTTATCAGGTAAATGAAATGAGATTTGTATAAAGGATCTTTGTGGTTGCAACTGAATATTAGACACCAACTCATTTATTTTACCTTTGTTATCTAACTTGGAAAATGTTTTTCATGAAACAAATGCAAATTGTTCATGAGAAGGATAAGATTGCAAGAAGCTGCTTTATGTCTCAGTTTTCCATTAAGCAAACCTATGACTTTTCAGTAAAAATGCTTCTTCTAGGTATTCATGAAAATACCTCTTTCATTACTTGCATAGTTTTCCAGTCTGTATTGTTAGCAATAAAATATTAGGGTAACTGATAAGAAACCATTTTGCCCTTTAACTTTCATTGAAAAAAAATAGAAATTAGGTTTCAATGGTGAGTTGGACTCAATCATGGTAATGATGGAAAGTAATTATCTAATAAGAGTTGTTGACATAAATCATTACATGTATTGACATACATTTTTCAGGTAAAGCATATTACTGAGGGACAAAATCTTACAATTAATGTTAAACTCTGTGTTTTCCTTATTAGGAAAGTGTAAGACATACAGTATAAGAGCCATGAAGCATATTTAAAAGAAAAATGAAATACTTAGTTTTGTTCACTCCGATTCAGTATGGAAACGTGTGGTACTGCAAAACGTTTTTTTTTTTTCAGCAGGGAAATGGTTTGACTGCATTGCTTAGGAGTACAACTGGACCGAAGTATTAATTTCTTGACCAGTTAAGATTTTCTCATAACCTCCATCCATCCCTGTGAGAGACGGGAAGAGTTAACGTGAAGTTGATGTCTCAAACATTGTGGCAAAGCAAGATTCTGTATGGCAACGATTAGCACAAGCGAGAAGTCGATGATTAGCACAGGACCCGCAGGGCATAGCGGAGGATGCGCAGTGCCGAGTTCTGCCAGGTGAGGATGACCCAACCGCCTCTGGCAGAAGGCCGTACCGAGCTTATCTGAGGCAGGGGCTCGCGACTAGCCAAAGACCACCCGGACCACCCCCATAATGGCGCCTGCGCAGAAGCTCAGGCGTTACATAAGTCCTCGAGGGGGCGTGACTGGCACCTCCTAGAGGCGGGAAACAAGGCTATAAAAGGACACCAACGAAAGGCGTGCATGCGCGCCCACCGTCGTCATCATTGTGGGATCCAAGGGTGGTGATCTCCCTCTCTCCCTCTCTCCCTCTCTCCCTCTCTCCCTCTCTCCCTCCCTCTCCCCTTTTTTATTTTCCTCTTTTTCTTCTCCTACATGTCTCACTAGAACCCACGTTGCCTACCGTTACGGGTTGCTTATTGTTGTGCAAAATAAGTTCGGGTTGTTTATTGTTAGGCTTTCCAAGTTCAGATTGCTTCTACTTTAAACAAAACGTTTAACCGATCGTTTGGTGTCGTTTCACCTTAATTTAGCCCGAGGGAATTTCGAAACCTCTATGACCCCCCCCCACCGGTTTGCCCGGTCCGGGTCGTAACAATCCCACAAAACCCTGTGCGTCAAATTAAAATGAAGATTCATAATCCTCAAAGCTTCCATAACCAAAAACCCCTTGGTGGTACCATTAGCAATGTTGTGATTCATTTGAAATGCAGTGTTCTGATGTAAATATTTTTTCTATTTCAAGCTTTAGTTCAGAGTAGTCATTCAGATAGCACGTACGTGGTAGACACGCTCGAGAAAGCCATAAGGCCACTTCCCTGTTGGAGTGGCTGGAGTGTCCCATGGGAATTCATCCGGCAGCCTAGAAAGGAGATGTTACGGGCAGTCAGAAATGTGACTGTGAGAGCGCTCTCAGTGCGTCTGTAGCAGGACAGAGCTGATGCGGCCCTTGAGTTCAACAATAATAAATTGAGAGATGGAGAYGTGAAGTGCAGCAGGAATTGCTAATAGTCACCTAATTTACCTACTCTTGTACATAATACTAGAAAGACCTAATAATTTGGGATGTTCTGGGGCAAGAAGTGCTTGAACAGCATAATTTGTGTGTTTTCCAGTGATTACAAATTTGGAAACTATTATGAGACCATAAACCTGCTGTTAGTCTGGGGCTGAACATGGCTCAACTCAAACTAGTGGAGTGATTTTCACTGGATATGAGGGAGAAGATTCCACATTTAAGAAGGCAGCTTCATGATTACCAGATTTTTTTTTTCCAAAACAACTGTTTTACCTCTTCGCTGAACCAACACCACTGTTCATAGTGTTTGTAACCTGGGGTTTTCTGCTACAGTCACCCTGAATCATGGAAAAAAAAATCTCATATTAAAAAATCTTGGACTCCAATTACCCAAGGCCTGAAAAGAAAGTAAAGGTAGGAGAGGAACGAGCGTTTTCAGGCTGGAAGATGAAAAATGCTGGGGTTCCTTCAAAAGGTGACCCATATTTATAGATAGGGAGCTACATTTTTTTGTTAGTAAATAAATGTGAAACTCCTCTTTCTCTGGTTTCCTGCATGAGATTGGACTGAAGGAGAAAATTGTAGGGTCCTCTCTCTTCCTTGTGACGCTTTCTTTACATGCTCATCTCATTCTCTGGCCTGTGCCTCCTGATTATAGAGGTTTTTCATTGTGCCTCTCTTGTCCAGCTCTCCGTTTTCTGTGAAAATGCTGCTTTGCCCTAAATCCTTTTAGAGTATGCCTCCCTTTCTGTCCATGGTTTTCCTGAAGAACAGCTGATTAATATCCACATCATTCTTCACCATCCACAAATGGTGGTTCACATAATCTTATAAAGAAGCTGTAAAACTGCCTGTACACCTGTCGATTCTTTTTTTTTTTTTTTTTTGTAACTTGAAGTAGCTGAATGATGACCCTTCATAACATCGCAGGATTTAGTTACTATTTGCTGCTTACCTTTGTCATCAGTGTTGTGGTTTCATGATATATCCAACTTGAACTGGATTTCCATGTAAGTTAATATTCATCTAGTTCTGAATGTGATCTGGCATTGCTTAATTATCTCTTTATTAACCTATTACTACCTTGCTGCTCTATAAGGACAGCAATGTTCTTTTCTTAAAATTAACTTCTATGCAGATATTTGTCTCTATCAAACTTAAATATTGTAATTAAAGCAGAGAACAGTTATCACTTGTGTCCTTCAGAAAGTGCAAAGGGCGTCCCAGAATCATGTTGCTTAATGGCTGTTTCCACATACTTCCTTATTTACTACGGTGTGTATTAGTCTACAGCATGCTGTAGAGCTAAAATTAATTCTGCAGAGAATTGTTCATGTCCCTGTTCAGAGTGATGTAAGAGAAAACCACATGTGCTTGTAGACTGATTTTGCCCTGGCAAAAATACCATTTACTAGTAAGAAAATCCTCTAACTATTCTAACAGGCATTGTTCAAACTGAGTTAGGCTGGCGAACAATGACAGTTCTGTGCTGTACAGCACAGTGTTTTATTACATTATAGATTCTCAATGCAGTGACATCAATATTCATCTTCTCTAGCACAATACAGAAGTCATTGCAATTATGAACAAAGCCTTCCACAAGTGACTGTTGTACTGCATTGTGTATAAAAAAAATCAATATTGACAGTTTAAAAGAAAAATGCTAAATGAAAAGGATAGTTGCTAATGCAATATAATAAAATCTTTCAAAATGTGTCACTGCCTCTTTTTTTTGCCTTTTTTTTTAATTTCTGCCCACAGGGGAACAAGGCAATGACATTATAAATAAAATGTTACCTCAGGAGTCTCATATGCCACTCTTATTTTAGATGCTCATTTTCAGGCTCCTGTGGATTTTGACTGAATTAGTTGCTTAGAAATATCAGTCATCTGCTTCTTGCTTGAAACCTGGGTGTTCTTCCTAAAGAACCTTTATTTTTACAGGACTGCTGTATACAGCATCTTAAAAGTACTTAGTCTTCTGTAATGAGAAATAAAACCTGAAGATTAGCAAAACATAACTTACTCTAAAATATAATGTTAAATGTATTCCTTATTACAATTAATTGTAGGTAGCAACTGTAAAAAGGAAAGGACAAACATCATAATCTGTCTAGGTCTTCCAAGGTCACAGACAAATTTGCCATTTTATCTTTGCCTTGGACTGACTCTTTTAAATGAGTTTATATGGGTTGTAAAACAAGACAGAGGAAAGGAAAGTTGTGGCAAATTATATGAATCTATAAGAAAGCAAAAGAGTGACAAAGAAAACCAGTAAGTCATGATTACTCTATGGGCTTGAGGCAATAGATAGGCTGATTCACTCTCTGAAAAGCTGTAAAGTCCATTTACTGGTCTTATCAGTCCAGTTGCTGATTTTTATGTTGGAATCTTTTAAGGCCAGGGTACATTATCCTGAATATCTCTTGCTCAGTAATCTTTTCTCATCTAATGGCCTTTAAGATCAGAGGATTCTAGCTAGACAGTTCTGAAAAAGTGATGGAAATTTTCAAGCTGCTTTGTTTCTGTTTATGGTAAAAGAATCTTTAGGATGGAGAGACTGCTGAGATTTTAATCTCCAAAGTAAGCAACACATACCTTGCATATGATATGTTCCCTTAATCAAAGACTGTAGATGGCACAGAAGAAGAAAACTAGCCATTTTCTAATGATGATACACATTCCTCCAAAATGAATGCATAATGTAAATCTATGTATATATATATTTCAAAAGAACAGTAAAATATTATGACTTGTAATTTTCTGTCCCTTAAACAAAACATTTTGTGATAATCTCTGAAGAAAATGTCTAAAGTAAGAAGATAATTTATAGCCACATAGAGTCAAACCCAAAACAAACAAATAATGCATTGTCCCATTATGTTACTATAGAGTTGGACTCAAGAGTATCTATTACTAATTTAAGGTAAAAACTATCAAACAGATACAATTATTATCCCTACATCAAGTATTTTAAAGTCTGTTTAAAGCACAAAACTTAAATTCCAAATAAATTCATAAGGCATTGAGTTGTATAGACAAGAATCTCAAGCAACTTCAGCACTTCCCTGTAAATTTTCCAGTCCTTGGGGAAAATTTAGCACCTTCTCTGAAAATTGCCTCTTTTGCCATCATCTGGCTACCATTACACAGTTACTGAAATGAGTATATCCTCTTTTAGACATGTTTCTCCAAAGCTGCAGGTCTGGGAGTCTGATTGCTGATTGCTACAGATGAACATTATTTACTTTCATCTCGTAAATACTCTGAAGTCTTTGCACTGCTTTCCTTTCCCTTATTCTGGTGAAAATCTTCACTAGCTCAGCCAAGGTGAGATAGTTTGCAGCAGTAGGATTAGCTAAGAAACCATACTCTATTAAATTTGCAAGACTTGCACAGTCCTCAAAGAGCTTCACGTAACCCACTGATAAATGTGTGCTATTGTGCCAGTTGCACAGAAGATTCATGTCTTCTCACATGTGTTTCAGGACTAGCTTATGAGCTTTAATCATTTTAGCTCTGGAGCTCCTGTGTGTGTTAGCTAAGATAAGGGCCATTGTGTAGGGTGCTTCACTGTAATTCTGCTGATACTGTCTTTGGAAGAAGCTCAGGGCTTCCTAACATTTCGTTTAGGTGGCTCTCAAATGAGCATATCTCCTACCAGCTCTTCAGTAGTGATGTTAACAATCTTCATACCTCCTGCCCTTATCAGTTAGTCTTAGGAAAATAGTTCATATTAGTGACGACTTCACTGCTTTCCTGAAGTAGTAGTGGAGAGGAAGAGACAGCAGGGTTTCTGTGCTGTTCTGTAAATGAACTGAATTCCTGTGAGATAATAGGTTCATGCTAGACATGCTCCTGAGTACATTAGGCACTGATGAGTGTGTAAGATGCTCAACACCCATCATGGGGATAAATCTCAAGAGAGAAATTTCTAGAGAATCCTCGTTCTTGATCTGATCCCTGATTTTTAGAGTTCCTTGATCACAGGGTCAATCTGTGATAGTTATTCCTGCAAATAGAGTACTTAGAGGTAGTTAGTATTATTTGAAGATGAGGAGGGACAACAAAACCAGTACCATGGTGAATGCAAGGAAGTCAAATTCTTTCTAACCAAATCCAAACACAGTTGAAAGCATCTTGTTTAGACACTTGGCTGTGCAGAACTAGTTGCTCAGATTGAATTAGAGGATAAAGCTTCCGTGTGCAAGATTCTCTTGGTTTAGTCTATGGTTTTAAAAGGATATTAAACTTTCAGGTACCTTTGAGGTATCTGATTTTTGGAGTAACCCACTATGTCCTCTATAGTCTAGGAAAGGACTGAGGGTTACGTGCAGAAAGTGGTAATTCCTGTGGTTTTGATGAGTGTTTAGATAGTCCTCATCAAGTTTGTTTAACTACATGGGAAACCAGTTTTATATTAACTACCTCCAAGCTGAGCTCCAGCAACATTTCGTCCTTTCCCCTTCTGTGAACAGAAATCACTGAGTTTCTTGCAATCCATGGATAGAAGTTTATCTTGATTTTTATTTGAACTGATTTATCAATTCTTCATTTAGAAGATGTTTGAAGTTGTCAGTTTGAATAAGATATTAAAGTGATTGCTGTTCTCTACTTAAAATCATTCTCCTTTTGAACCATTTAAAGTGGTTTAGCAAATTACATCAGATAATGAATGGCCTTTTTTCACAACCTAAAGGGTTACCCGGTCTCCGGGTATATAGGGATCGTGACCGTGGGTTCATAGGATTCCGTAATACACAAGGTCATGGAGGCTTTATCCTCTGAATTTCTCTACTTTATTACAGATTACCACAAATACCACAAGGATCACCACTAGCAAGTAAACTGTCACAACAATCACCACTAGCAAGTATACCTATGATCAATAAAGTGAATCTATCTATCTATCGATCTCAAGCTACTACAAGTTACTATCAGCAATCAACAATATAGTATCAATTAGAGGTATGGCAACAATCAAAAATAACAATAATTGATCGTATAGCCCTAATCAATATAACAGCAACAACCAAGTAGGTATATACTATTACAGGTTACTACAAACTTACTGTTAGTGAAGCAACTTGTCAACAATATAACAGCAGATATAATAGATTACTTATATGGAGAGAGAGATATATATAAAAATTGATATCAAGTGAATTAGATTTCAGAAGGGGACCCAACCGTCCCAGAGGTGGGAGGACAAACTGAACCGACCCCAAAGTGGGAGAAGGGGCCAGAAGGAGATCAATAAAATATCAGACAGACTCTCCAAAGATGATCCGTGTCACAGAGTCTGGAGTCAGCTAAGTGTCCCTGGTGAGAGTCCAAGATCTCGTAGAAAGTTCATCTGGAATTCAGCCTATTTAGGAAAAAGGACGTGCAGCATGGGAAGTTCTCCTGTGCTGATAGAGAGACTTCATTTTTGGATAAAAATTAAGTCCTTTTTATAACATAGGGACATAAGAGGGCGTAGGACATCCTATTTTGAGCAGCCAATAGATGATGTTAATTTCTATTTTTCACCTGTAATGGCCAATAGATGATGATGTTTTCTGTTCTTTCAGAGCAATTTTATTTTTCTAGACTGTTTTCTACCTTTTCGGTTACAAGTTGCCATTACAGTCCCTTGTTTTTGTGCTTATCAGTGGTATCTCAGGATGTCTGTGCTTTCTAAGTACCTTGGTTGTACTTCACAAAGGCCAGTTGCACTTTTCAAGGATGTTTCTGGTTCCCATGCCTACTTCCCAGGCTCGCAGTTCCAGGCTGGCAGGCCTTTCTTTGTTGGTATTTTTCAGCAGACATTTTCTTTTGCTCACTAATTTTCCCCTTTTAACCAGGCCACATTTATGGTTGCTCACATCACCTTCAGGAAAGAATAGGGGCAAAATTCTTTCCTGCTGTGTCTCCAATCAGTTCAGTAACATTATACTAGAGATAAATTTTGTCGTGAGTCTTTTAGGATATAATATTAGCTTTCTAAAAATGAAAATAGTATCAAAACCTCATATTGATAAAACATTCATGAATACTTGAGATGTAGGGGACATGTACAATAACAGCCTTGCAGACAGGTGTTTCTTAGCTGACTGTGGGATGGTTATATGATATAATATTGTTATATACTATGATTAATAAATACATGTATATGTTTTTGGCTTAAAAACATTAAAAAACTTTTATGAGGACAGTAAGCATATGACTCCCTTATTGTGGTCTGGTCAGTCAGAAAACTGGATAGAGTTACCTCTTTTCTGAACTTACCCATATCAGCTTCAAATGAATAAAATGTAAATTTCAGGCTATGCTCTCTTCCCAAGTTTAGCTTTGCTTGCAGTTTCTCTGCAAGATTTCTTTGATAATACAGTTTAACAAACTGTGAAGACGCATGTACCCTGTGTACTGACAGTTGCGGTGACTGTACTAGTACTGTTAATGATATTAATACTGGTGCATACATCATTCCAGGATTTTTTCTACCATTTCATGGGAAAGATTTTAATAAGTGATTACATGCGAGCTTGAGATACCGTTCTGAAATGTGTGCATGTGTGTTCAACCTCATTTTGGGGAAGTAAAAGAGATGTAAGGAACTTTTCCATGAGGGTACTAAATTGGATGAACTGTTTTGATACATCTGTGGTGCACTCATTCAAGGTTTGAGGTTTTAACATGCAGACTTCAAAGAACAATCCGGACAGAGTGAGCTCACTTATAAGCAGTGTTTCTTTTTTGCTAAGTCAGGATGTGGAGATATTGAGCATAGATAGTTGGAATGTCAATGAGTCTGAAGGAAAGGTTCAGGGGCRATGAGTGGGTGTTTGTTCCCTATTCCCCTACTTGTTTAGGGATGGTGTCCTTTGGGTCTGAGGCTGTGTGGGTGTCATGAGGAAGAAAGAAAGGGGAGCAGTGGATAGAGTGAGAAGCTGAGTATGGATGACATTAAGCCCAGCTAGGAGTTGTGCAGACTAGAGGCAGATTTTAGTGGGCAATTTGGGGACTGTCTGTTATTTCAACAAGTAGTAAAATCTAGCAAAGACCTGGAATAAAAGAGGGGCAAAAAGATCTTCCATAAACACAAGCCCATATGTGGGCAAGGCATGACACTGCTTGATTTCTCATGAGCACTGTTCAAGACTAATGCTGCAAAAAATGCTGGTAGCTCCAAAATTGGGAATATGGGACCTGCCTTTGTTTCAATGTATTATCATCTCCTCCTTAATGGCAGTCTGGTACCAAATTCGGCAGAATAGATACATCCTGTTGTACCCCTGGTACCTAGTCCCTGCCATAACCAAAGACATATGGGACTTTGATATATGTAATATTTGTGTTAATAAAAGCATTGTTTGCCTTTTAAAAGGCCATACCTTTGATTTAACTGAGATACTCAAACTGACCTATATTATCCTCTTCCCCTGTTGCATTTGCATGGTAGACATTATAAACATCTTAATTTAATGAGAATATTACGCTAATTGAAGCTGGTACCTTGGAGTGCTGAAGCAGCAGATGCACACTTGCTAACAATGAAACAATAGAATCTCTAGCAAACAAAATATAATCCATCATAAACAACGTAAGAGCCTAAAGAAAGACAATAATTTAAATGGAATGGAATATGCTTCCCTGATGTGTCAACTTTCAATCACACACTGACCCATTTAGAACATGAATTTCCCTCAGGGCTTCTGCAATTTGTAAGACTTGCTGACTATTCATGCCTGATAGTGACCATTCTCTCTTCTCTTTACACGGTATTTAAGTGGATAGTGTTCATTAATGTTAATAGAAAAGCTTCAGATTAATTCTTTTAAAACAGTATTCAGAAAAAGTATGTTGTTGGTTTTGACACATAAGTTGTCTTCTACTACCCCAACTGAACAAGAAAGCTGTGTATTTACAAAAACATGTGCTTCTTTCAACTGAAAAATGCATCTGATCTGAAAGTGAGTTTCCAGGAGAGCAACTAAAAATTCAGCATTTTTGTGCTGGGGAAATTCTGACATGCTGAAAATGCTTACACTGTGCTTCAGGACAGCACAGTGTCTGGTAACTGCTCTGCAAGCAAAGAGTTGAAGAAAGTTTTCGTTTTGAAAATCTTCATCTTCTGATTTTTGTGGGGAAAAGTAGGAAATATTTCTATGGCTTTAAAGATTGCCTTGCTTCCACCTGTAGGGGAAGGAAGTGGGAAGCTCTGAAACCCTGGCTCAGATTGGAGTTCCCAGTGCTGCTGGGATGTTAGGATTATGATGGAGCAGAGCTGTAGATACTGAAATGTCCTGGGCTGGGCTACTTGGGCTTGGGATCTTTAGCTGTTGATCTAAGAAGCTTGGATTCATAAGCAATCTAGCAGGAGAGATAGCAGAGACATTTCAAAATCTTGCCATATTTTCCATAAATGTTTGTGGATACCAATTTACAAAACACGATTTCCTTAGATTGAATTTTCTTTTTTGGTCAGAACCTCTCACGGAAGGTCTAAGTACCAGGCTTATGGAAATGTTTTGCCAAGGCCTAAAATGGCAACTCCTAATCATGTGTTTCTGTGGCCTGGTCTACACGCAGCATTACATCTATGCACACACGGTGTCTCCAGACAAGCGCTTCCCTGCTGTAGCGTTCACTAACTCAACACAAGAKCTCAGATGAATAAAGGCAGCTCTTCTGGGTTCTGTATCATTGACACAGGGCTCTATTGGCAGAGGTAGCTGCTGAGTTTGGATTCCTCCATTTATTTTTAACATACCTGCAGGAATGTGAGGGATATGAACCTCCTCTGTTTCCCACTTTAATGTTCCATTTGGAGTCGTGCAAAATGGGCTTAAACTATTACATATGTGGAAAATTCTCATTTGGATGTATTTCAGGTCCAAGTTGCACAGCAATAACTGGTTAGATAATGCTGTCACACTGTTGTGATCTGAGGAATGAAATAAGATTCCTGTATGCAGCTATTCGCTAAAGCCTCTTCCCATCTTCCTCCAGCTTCACAGCCTTGTGCTTTTGCCTCCTTGGCCTGAGGGCATTGTGGAATCAATCACGCCGCCTGTGCACCCAATAACTCCATCTGTACACATCAAGGTGCAGGAGGGTGGAAAATCAAGCTACTATGGCACAATTTATCTTTGCCTCTTGTTCCCTCACTGGTGGTTGTTCTCATATATATAGTAAAGCCAACACAGAATACGGGAGAAATGCATCTCTCCTAGCTTTCCCATGGCTGATTATTTTCCTTATAGCACATTCTCCCTTGCACTGATACGTTAGTCACCTCAGGTTCCTGAAAATGCCCACTTTGTCCTTTGAGAGTAGTTACAATTACATGTTGTCTAACTTAAGTATCATCCTGCAATTCGAGACAAAGGCCCAGTGGACTAAACATGAAGATTTACTAGTGTGACATAAAAAACCTCAATATCTTATAGTTGGAGATGTCCAGCAGAATGAATGAAAGCCTTTGTTCTTGGCTCTGATTCTGCATATCTACACAAGGCAAACTCCTGAACTTAAAGGGGGTACTGTTAGGTCAACAGTGACAAATAGTGGTGGTGTTTGGAAAATACTTAGTGGTAATTAAAGCTGAAGTACTATAATTAGTTTATTTGCTTATTTCTGGAACCTTTTGTGGTTTAGTTATTGATTTTATACATACAGAGATAGTTTAGACAAGGATATTGAAACAGAAGTTTTATGTTCTCTGAGACCTTCCACTGAACCATGCAATAATATATAGCACAATTGGAGTGAGGGAACTGAAATAACAGTATCCTGAAAGGACTTTTTTTCAGTTGTCTTGGAAATTTATTGGTTTCAAGACAATTTTTAAGGAGTGATGTTAGTTCTGCTTTCTCAAAAAGAGAAGAAATACTCTTAGCAAAATATTTAGTGACTGTGTAATTTCTTTTCTCCTTTTGCATAGTTTTTGACTTGTGAATAATTTCTTTGCTGCTACTCGTAACACTTCCACTTTATTGGACTGCAGTGCAAGTACTAGAAAACATAACAAAGCCAGCTAGGCTTTAAGTTGGACAATTAGATGACAATTTTATTGATTCAATCATACTGAAAAGTAATTTTTGACCTGTTCTGCTTCTCTTGCGAAACAAGCTTCCTTCTGTTGTTTTTATCTTCAGGATATGGTTTGTCTGAAATCAAAATGAAGAAAGTAATGTCTCCTTAGTAAGTAAAATACCAAAGGCATGCCTGGAATATCGATACAGAGTGTTCAGCAAGTTGTAATAAGCACTGAGGAGTCCACTTAGTCTGGAGAAATGAACATGGCACCTTTTTTTTTTAACGGGATAAGGTTATTCTTCTCAGGCTCCTGAAAATATCTATTCCCATGTGACAAGAGTTTAGAAATGTGATCACTATCATAGTCCTTCAGACACTAAAATAACACCTTCTAGAGGCACTTGTGCTAGGTCTGTGACACTTCTCTTTACTCATTACCAACAAGTGACTTAGGCACCTAGGTGCTTGRTTTCTTAAAAGAACTCAAAACCATTTAGTGAGACACCTGGGCAATCTCTGCAACACATGGAAAAGAGTGAAACACTTCACACCAAAAACTGAACTAGTACACTAAGCAAAGAGCCAACAAAAATCCAGCGGCTAACCTGCCCCAGACACACAGACAAATAGGATGGCTCATAAATCCCACCCTACTGGTGACTTACTTAAGATTTCAGTCCAAGATGAAGCTAGTGTATCAAACTCCCTTTTGAAACTCTGGAGCCCTTTCTCTTTTTTCTGTCTCCTAAGTCAGTGAGCACTTTTGTTCCGTTTTTGTCTTTCAAGGTGTGCCTGATGGTGCTGTTACCAACTACCCATGCAGGATCATGGCTTGATGAATAGAACATAAATGCAGGATGTGAGAAACTACATTTCAGTTCCTCTTCTTGCCTAGGAGGAATTCAAATTCAGATACCTCCCTAGAAGTGCAGGCATAGCAATAACCTTCTATTCTTTTTATTGGTATTGTGCCTCAGTACAGGAAATAAAGATTTCTTGGACCACAAGGAGAGGAGAAGAGTAAGTGTAATTTTTGCAGTGTTCTTCCTCCCAGGGCAACCTTGAGTGCTGTGTTTTGGTGAGTCTGGTCTGCAGAGCTTCAGATATGATGGGTGGGATGTGTCCCTGTACAAAACAGCCTGTTGACCATTGATGAATGTGGAATGGGAAATTTTTCTTTTCTGATGGGACTCTTCAAAAAGCAGCTGAACGTGGTTCTCCTGCACAAGTGCTCTGACCATTAAACACTTCCATGATCATTGCCATTACAAAATAAATTGTAGCAAGTGCATCTTCTAGGGTACCTGAATCTGTTGGTGTGCATGAGGCATTTTTAGGAACCATAAGCTGTGGAGTGCCTGGCTTTTGGATCCCAGTCAGGGATAAGCTTTGTGCTAAGCTGCTCAAGAGTAGTACAACAGAGGCACTTCTACAGATGCATGGAAACTGCACTTTCAGGTCCACAGGGAAGCATTAATGTGCACTGAATTAAGCTGCTTCAGTGGAAGGTAGTAATTGAATAGTGAGGATTTTCGGGATTGTGACTCTTATGTAGTCAAACTCTGCCAAGAATTTCTCTTTCCAAGATGCATACTTTTCCTGTTCTAGCCCTTGATTTTTCTAATCCAACTTTCTAATCCAATGTTACTAGAGACCGGAGTGCTTTGAGTGATTATATTTGCACAGAATATATTCTTACACGCTGTTACATTTTCTGGGAAATAGAGTGCCCACTTGTATGTGATGAAGAATCTGTAATTCATTGCCCTTTGCAAGTAAATTTCTATTGTTTTGGTATTAGTTCTGCCCTGTTGTCATGTATTTGTTCATGAATTTACTAATTTCCAGTTTTATTAACCTATTGTCAGGTGATTGGTTATACACTTGTTAATCTAAATAGTATGTTCTAGGTTTACCTGAAAAGAAGTTTAATTTACTTTTGTGTCTTTTTCTTATATTTGCTTTGATTTTGGCAACTAAGGTCTTTGGGGGGAAGGACTTCCTTTTTTGTATCTGTGGGAGGGAAGCTATATTGAGTGACTCTTGGTTCTGACAGTTAGTTGTGACTCTATTGTTATGTTAAATTCTCACAAGTTTTACTTGCTGCTAGATGTTCTGTTACTTTACACTTATTTGATCAATGCATAATGTGCTCAGGACTAGAGGTGTCTATAAATTTCTTGTCTTCAAAATTAGATCTACTGGTAATAAGAATTTTTGCTATTTTAGATCATTCTGATTGTGATTTAATTATCTGATCACCTTTCTGCTGATTACTTTTGCGTTAAGTATTCCATGTATGTGCAGGATTAAAACATTTCTCATAGTTTTCTTAATTAAAACATGTTACTTTATTCTTTAACATAGATGTAAAAGGTATCACCCACAATTTTTGATTTGTAATAATGAATATAATTAATTGTGATGCATATAATCAAAGTTTGTATTTCAGGCAGAACATTCAGCATTTCTTTAACTTTGTTCATGTTTTTATTATGCATGTGGCTTCTACCTATTATGGTGGCATCTTTTTTTTTTTTGATGGGTTGTCTGTCATAACACAATGAAGTATGTCTTCTTACAATTACAGATGTGTTTGGAAGGTAGTACTCAGTACTTGTGCATTGTCTGGTGACTGATTTACTTCTGTGGGTGTTTGTTCCTTGTGGATATTGATAAAATATTTTAGACAGACTCCTTTGAGGACATGGGCTGTTTATCATCTGTTTACTTTAACTTGTCATTAGTTCTTTTCTTTTCAGTTTGGTCAACAAGCATATTTAATCTTTTTTCACCATTGTATTGGGTTTACATGGCAAGGCGTTGGTAGCGGGGGTCACAGGGTGGCCTCTGTGAGAAAAGGCCAGGGGTTGCCCCATGCCAGACACAGCCAGTTCTGCTGGCTCCAACAGATCCACYGCAGGGCACAGCTAAGCCCATCAGCCAAGCTGGTGGCACCTCTGTGAAAACACTTAAGAAAGGACAGAAAACAACAGACAGGGAAAGAAAAAGGGAACAAAAAGATTGAAAACCAACAGAGGGAACACCAAGGTCAGAAGAGGAGGAGGACGTGCTCTGTGGTGGAGCAGACACTCCTTGCCCCTGAAGGGACTGTGGCCTGTGGAGCACCCATGCTGGAGCAGGTACTTCCCCAAAGGGACTGCACCCATGGATGAGCCTGTGCTGGAGCAGGTACGCCCCAGAAGGGACTGCAGCCTCTGGAGAACCCACAATGGAGAAGAGAAAAAGAGTGAGAAGGAAGGAGCAGCAGACAGAAACCTCTACCTCCTGACCACAACCCCCCTGTGCTGCCCTTTGCCTCACTGAAAGGACTGTGTGTAACTTGTGGTGATAACAAGGGGAGTGTGGAGGTGTTTGGAGTGAAGCTGAACCTGGAAAAAGGGGAGAAAAGATCTTTTCCCCAAGTGTGTAAACGTTTGTTTCTTTTTTGTTGTTTTTGGTCCCTACTACATGAATTGTTAATTAAATATTTATTTTAATTGGCAATAAATTAAGCTAATTTCTCCAAGTCAGGTCTGGTTTGCCCATGATGGTAATTTGTAAGTGATCCCCCTGTCTTTATCTTGACCAAGTGAGGTTTCTTGCTCTTGTTCTTCTTATTTTCTCCCAGTTCATCCTGCTGAGAGTCAGGGGAGTGGCTGGGTGGGAGTATATCTGTTAGCCAGGACCAACCCACCACAATCATCCAAGAAAATAACAAAAAACTTTGAAGTAGAATACCTAGTAAAGAGGTGTTTTAAGTAGCACTTTTCATAAAAGAAATTATTTGAACTAAAACTCATTGTTTTGAGGAACAAGAGTACACAAACATTACAGAAGTATTATCGAAATAAGTATAAACTGTAGATATGCTGGAACAATGTTCCACCTCAGTCATGGCACTTTCTCTGTCTTCCTTCCGAAATAGTAATACTCACAAATTACATTTATCACTTTTTTAATAAAAAAGCCGACATCCATGTTGACTCTGCTATTTGGATTGTGTTTACAGCATCTTTAAGTTGAATGACTCCCAAGGAAGTCTTTCATTTCAGGAATCATTGCTTAGAATTCCTTTAAGGTGTTTCCTGTGTCTGCATATGCAGAAACCTCCTGGACACCATTGCATTCGAATTTACAGTATTTTAAAAATTCTTTTAAGACTATGGTTAAACTAAAAAAAAAAAAAAAAAAAAAAA